>JANVCC010000073.1:1651547-1857722 GCA_025345505.1 Todiramphus chloris collaris
GTCTAAATCTCCCTCTTTTAGTTTAAACCATCCCCCCTTGTCCTGTCCCAACAGGCCCTGCTCAAAAGTCTGTCCCCATCTTTCTGACAGGCCCCCAGAAGGTCTCCCCGGACCCTTCTCCTCTGCAGGCTGAACCCCCCCAGCTCTCCCAGCCTGGCTCCCAGAAGAGGGGTCCCAGCCCTCCCAGCATCGCTGGGGCTCCTCTGGCCCCACTCTACCAGGTCCCTGTCTCTGCTGTGCTGGGACCCAGCACTGCAGGGGTGTGTCCCCAGAGAGGCTCCTTCTGCAGACGGGAATCGATTGGCAAGCACCAGCCCCACCAAATTTCACATCTCCCCTATAGCACCATCCCCACAGTTACCTACAGAATAAATAGCTAAGCCCGAGGTCCTGCTCCAAAGGGCTTCTCCAGCTTTTCCCCCCCAAGGAACCCTAAAGCAGCAAGCCTTACAGACAGGAAGGATTCCCTCCACCACAGAAATCTTGGGGACCCATGGCAGCAGTGCCCAAGGTAACCCCAGGGAAGGCACCACACTGGACACCGGTACCCACACCACACTGGGCACCAGTACCCACACCACACTGGACACCGGTACCCACACCTTGAGCAGCACCTGGCGCAGCATGGGAAGCTCAGGCAGCCCTTGGAGAGTTCCCATAATATGCTCCATCTGGCTGACACGTGCAAGAGCAGCCAGCTGCATGCTGCAGCAGTGCGAACATCTGAATTGTCTGGAGAAGTTGCCCGTAGAAGGCACAGCACCAGAAACCCAGCATGAGCTTCTCAAAGGCATAAATCACCCCAGGCTTTCGTGGATCAGAGAGAGATAATAACAAGTTTTTGGCAACCTGCTCCAGTGGGAAGTGTCCCTGCCCGTGGCAGTGGGGTGGGAATGAGATGAGCTTTAAGGTCCCTTCCAGCCCAAACCACTCTGTGATTCTATGCAAAGAGATCCAGGATGAAGGGGAGCACAGTGCAATAGTTACCGAGGAGGTGGGTGAAAGCCTGGCTGGAGATGCTACCCGCATTTCAGGGATGACTTGGGTCCCTACTTACTATGCTACTTTCCTAATAATTTTGGTCCTAATAGCTATGGGATGTGGTCCAGATTCATTGCCCACCAGTGCCAGGCACAGAGAAGGCAATGTCTGCATCCTGTGGCAAAGAAAGGAAGGCAGGACATCCCTGAGTGTCCCTGTAGGCAAAGACCAGTGACAGATTTGGAAGCAGCGTTATGGATGTCAGACCTTCGTCCATCATTAGGAAAAGAAAATATGTTAGCACAGTCTCTGTGTGCCCTAATTAGGCGGGAAGCCAACCTGAAACGGGGCCAGGAAGTTGGAGGATTCTGGATAGCACTGATGTTACTGAGATATTAACTCCTCAGCCACCTTCCCCTCAAAGTTCATCTTCAGCAAGGAGTGTCAGTGACACTTTGTTTGACCTCCGAGGCACAAGAGGCACAGATCTGCTCTGCAGGTTCAACCTTCTCTGAGACCTCTGTGATCCAAATGAGGCAGGGTTGTGCTGACTCTGATTCAAACCTGGTTCCATCTGCAACGCAGGTAGAAGATTTTATAACCCTGAAAGACATTTGGTACCTGGGGTGCTGAGTGGGGGCAGTGCACCCAAGGGACACATCCCTAGTCAGGACTTCCCAGGTGCCCAAGTGAAAGGAAATTCTCTCAGCTCATACCAAACCTTAGCAAAGGAGTCTGAGCATCCTCTCCTTCTCTATCAGTAGCTCAGAGCTGTGTCCTTATCTGCTCAGCAGCCCAGGCTGCCTGGCTGTTCTGGGGATGCCAGAGGACAGAAGCTGACCACAGCCAGAGAGTCCATCCAGATCAAAGGGTGGTCTCCTTTAGAGATCTGATTTATTTGGCGCTTTCAACCCTTGCGGGTGTTCGGCAGGGGGAAGAAACGATGCACACATCACCCCAATCGTTTCCTGCCTTATTATAAAACACACCTTCAAATACATTTTAAATGACTTTACATTTCCTAAGACAGTTCCACAAGTATCACCAAATTCCCACTTTCTTTTTGCTGATTACACAGCTTAGTACTGGTTAGGGTCTGTCTGCCCAAAACCTCTGGTGCAGGAACTGCCGTGCGGATGCCAAGAGCTGGGACAGGTTTTAGGTGTGGAGCGGGTCGCTTACAACACAGCCCTTTAAAAAACAACCCACAAAGAATATTTTTACCCTAGGAACACCTTGCATGAAAACATCTTGCATGAAAAATGTCGGGTCTTTCACCCCGTGACGTTACCGCCGAAAAAGTTTTACTGTGTGAGCAATCCAGATAACTGCAGGTGTTGGAAGGTGTATTCATATACTATTCATATACTGAGTTTACAGGCATTTCAGTGATTTAATGCTGGAAAACTAATAAGAGTCAAGACTAAAAATTAGGTCCTGCCTGAGCATTTTGAAATTAAAGCAAGTTTGAAATTGGGGTGGGTTTGGTTTGGTTTGTTTTGTTTCATTTTGCAACCTCTTCTGCAAGTAGAATATCCCAGGATGGGCAGTTTACCTCCCTAACAGTTACACCACGTATCCGGAGCTAAGTCAAAAGCTCCAGGAGCTCAGTCCCCTCCTGGTTTGCCGCCGAGGATGCTCCAAGCGCGTCGCTGGGAAGGCTGTGGGCTCACTGCTGCGCTCCTGCAAAAGCAGAGGCGTTAAGGGTTTGGTTTTGCCTTTCTCTGTGGCAGCCAGCGCTGGAAAGTTGGGGACTGGAGAGATGACAAGATGGGCTGTGGCTCAGTTCTAGTAAACCAAAAATGTGTCTCTTAATTGGTGTTATTCCTAAACATTTGCTTTACTGTGGGAAAATGTTATAAAAAGCAGAGGAGGCTTTTTTTTTTTTTAAGATTGATATATGAGCCTCCTGCCTGGAGCTGCCACATTCAAAACCAACTGGAAATCTCTTTACACTAATTCATCCATTTAAGGCAAGGAAAAAAAAATGTCAAGTATTTCTGAATACTCCCTGCACTTCTAAAAACCAGCATCGTACCCAAAAGAGCTCTGAGAATACAAACTGGATGGTTCGTTGAAGGTTTCTCTTATAAAAAGCTTACAATATTTAAAACAAATAGATATTTATCTGCACGCGCTTCCCCCTCGCTCTGCAAATAGCTATTGGTCCAAATAAGAGCAGTGAGGTACATTTGAGTTGTCTCTGTCCCTTCATATGTTCTCTGAGTTGTTCATTTTATGATGAAGTGTTTGTACAAAGCTTAATCTACTCGAGTAGATACATCAAGTTGTGCTGAGCATATAATATTTATGTCACCAGGAGGGCAGAAGGTTTCCAGGGTACCCTCGGCGGTGGGTGATCTGTGTCTTTCAGAATTTTGTCTTCCAAATTGCCAGGGCAATTTAGGATGGGTGAAGGAGGGTGAACATCTGCCCTGTGCTGTATATGTTCAGAGATGAAACTCGTTCTCCTCCGAAGATGTTTGCGTAGTGTACGCAGCAAGGGTCGCTTGGCCATCAGCAAAGAAGAAGCTGCTTTCAGCCTGCCTTGCAAAACGGGTTCTAGGGCATCAACAGCAACCTGCAGGTTTCAAAACTACACAGGAAATTTCCAGGAGGCAGCATTTGGCTTTCAGAGAGGACACTGAAGCTTAGCCCTGTGGAACTTCACATGCTTAGCTTGAGGTTTCCTCCGATCAGCCTTGCTCCACCTTTCCCTTTTTTTTTTCATCTAACCAGCCTGATGTCACTGGAATGGGAGTTACGAGTGGAAGTAATTAAAAGATGTTTGGGATATCTAAACAACAATTAGGAACAAAATAGATCTGTCCCTAGAGTTTGCCTTCAGAAGGCAGCTCAGATGACACGAAGGCTTCTGAGCGCTGATGGGAACATTCCTGCTCCTTCGGTCCTCACCTTTCGGGCAGAACATCTAACCAAACTCAGTCACAACAACCCAAAAAACCTGGCTACCTAAATAACCTGATGTACATGGTGTGTAACAGGGAATTGATCTCCTCACCAAGCCAGGAACTTCTTGGGGTTTTCTTTTGAAGGCCACAGAGAAAATAGTAGAAGCTGCCAAAATCAACCAGCCAAGGTTATTATCTGGAAATGGCATTTAATACAAGCACATGCTCAAAGCTTGCCCCAGGGAGCAGAACTTCAGAAGCAGAGAGCGTGCAATCATCAGAAGCAAGGCAAGATTAGAACAAACCGCGTGAAGCAAGTGTTTCTGTGTGAGAGGTGTCACCTTAGAGCCTCATCCATGAGCCATCTCCTCAAGTGGGGAAAGAGGAAAGTTCAGAGAAGGTAGGGACCCTGATCTCATGAGGCTGTGATGAGCAGAACCATTGGCTGCCCGTTTTGTGCACCACCATCACTGGCATTGCGATGCACAGACCCCAGTGACCGCCCCAGCTCTGTGCTTTCCACGGCTTTGGCAATGTGAGCAGTGAATTCACACAGTACAGGCAGCTGAGCCAGTGCCAGTGTTGCTGTATCAGCCTGTTACTAACAGTGTAAGACAGCTATGCGCTCGGATGGACAGTGAGTAAGCCTGTGGTCTGCTTCTGAGGCAGCCGAATATCCTCATCTCCAAGTCCTTGGATTAGTCTGTCTTTACAGCACATAGTTTTTGTCCTCACTACATCCTACATAGCCTCTCTTGCTCCCCCTCCCTTTCCTGGATGTCTCCTAAACTCCCCTCAGGGCTCAGGATTCCTTGAATTTTTACATTAGCAAAAGCCCAGAGGAATTTCTCAGCCTTCCCATAAACAGGAGCCTGCACAGTCTCTCTTCCCTCTACCAAAATGACTTTTGCTTTTAAAATTGTGCCTGGTGCAGAGATTTTGGTGACCCAAAGGGGGACCGCCCGAGAGCCTCAGCTCAGTCTCTTGCTTGCTACAAGCAGATGCACCAAGTCTGTCTGCTGTGAGGGGATTTTATCAGCAGCAATTTTTGCCAGGCTTGCCCCCCCAGTAGCCAGAAATGCAGGGGCTGCAGCTCCTGGGGAAGGTGGTGGTGGAACCAGCACGCCGAGCTTTTCTTGTAGCTCTGAGCAGCAAAGCTCTTAGCACCGAGGGGTCCTGGACGTTATGAGCAAGAAGGGAAGACCCTCATCTAACCCTGTGCATGATGGAAGGCTGAACAAGCCACTTTTCCTCTGTGCCCTCGCAGGGAATGGCAAAAGCACATGGTCCCCAAGATTTCAAAATTCAGCCAAAAACTACACTCAGGCACCGAATGTAAAGGAAATATAGGGACTGGCCTTCTATTTTCAGATCACTCGCCTTTGTCTTCTGCATTTCCACATAGGTTTCCTTAGATCTTCCTGTGTTTTTCTGAACTATGGGAACGTGATTGCCAAGGAAGCAGAGAGGGGAGTTTGCAGCCCTGCTGGGATTGTTCTTGATTTGAGGGTCAAGGAAGCTTGACCCAGTCATTACCTGTTCCATTTTTTTTTTTACTTTTTTTTTTTTTTTCCTCACAAAAATCACCATGACTCTAAACCCCCTCAGCCAAAAAGTTTGCTTCCTTAGAGCCCGCGGCTCGCAAGTCCCGCACCTTGACTTTTTTCCTCGCAGATGCTCCGAGGTCAGCTCGCAGGAAAAGCTCCAACGGCCCCGGGGCTGCTTTGCCTGGTCCTCTGTAGCCATCAGTAAAAGGGGGCTGCTCACAGGGGTGCTCCACACGATCACACAGCTCTTCTGGAAGGTGTTCACCCTGTTTGCCATTGCCTCCTGGCTCGTTAACTGAAATCAGTGCTAGAATACAATCATGGAGGACGTGAAGCCTACAGCAGGCGATGGGAGCGTGGGGCCACCCAGCACCCCTCTTCTCATCCTCGATTCCCTCACAGCTCCTAAGAAGGGCTCGCTTTGGCCCTGCATGGCCATAGGGATCATCCCGGAGAGCCTGGACTTCCGCAGCTTTTGGGGTGGGTTGCGCAGGGGTCAGCGCTGCAGACCCCGGCCGCGCGGATGCCCTAGTGCAGGGTGTCCTTCGGGAGTCAGAAAGTGTGTTTTCCCCCCTCTGCTTCTTCACTTGTTCTTCCAGAACGGCTCCCCGAGGGGCCGTGACGTGCCCACACCGCAGCATCTGGACGCCCTTCTTGGGGGCAATGCTGATTACAATGGGCCTGCAGGCAGGAAATGGCTGCCGGGAGAGATTGCCCAGAACCCTCGGCAGGAAGAGCGTGTTTGAAAGGAGGGAAGTCAAGCGCTGGGGATTATCACTCCCGAGCCTCAAGGTTTCTGCCTTGCCTTGCAGAAAAAAGAAATCCCACGGGTGCCCGTGGTGTCCAGCGCTGGGTCGCTGGGTACAGCCCCCACCTCCACGTAGGGAAGGGTTCCCACTCCACTGCCCCTTCACTCCCCCGTTCACAGAACCACAGAATGGCAGGGGTGGGAAGGGACCTCTGGAGAGCATCGAGTCCAAGCCCCCTGCCAGAGCAGGGGCACCCAGGGCAGCCCACACAGGAACAGAGCCAGGGGGGGTTTGGAAGTCTCTAGAGATGGAGACTCCACAGCCTCTCTGGGCAGCCTGGGCCAGGCTCCATCACCCTCCCAGTGAAGAAGTTCCTCCTCACGTTGAGGTGGAACCTTCCATAAACCATACCACCCTTGCTAATTTACAACGGAAAGGACTTGATGAGCATCCTCTACTCCAAAGCCCAGGTACTACTTTGCTACTCAACCCCCGAGGGACATTAAAAGACATAATAATGCAGTGCTCAGGTCCGGGGAGGAAAGCTTTCCCCGGATCTCTCTCGGGCTGCCTGTGAGGTGAGGATGTTGTGTCAGCTCTTGCTGCATGACACAGCAAATTTAGCCAGTCCAAAGGGGTTCGTACTGTTACAATTAAAGGATGATTCAAGTGAGGATAAACAATGATGTCACCCCGAGAACCCTTTCAACACAATTTAAGCTATTACATGGTGTGAAGCAGAGAGAATGGACCAACCTTTTGGCCTGCCACATTCTCCTCTCTCCAAAGGGATGATGTCTGGATTACTCTCATTTCACGTCCCTGCGCCTGGGACACGCTTTGCTCTCAGTTACACAGGTTTAGAGCTGTATCTTGGCTGAAGACAAAGGCCTGTCTTTGAATTTGCCTTGGTGTGACCGAGAACATTTATTTGATTACAGTTGTTTATACATTTAGTGGTAGAATCTGAGTGAGAAGAGGACTGACTGGAAGCTGCTCTCGCTGCATGCTTCATAAAGGCAGAGATTTTACTGATCTTGCTGGACAAACCTGGCTTGTTTTGGAAGTGAGAAAGTTAAATAATCTGCTTACTTGCATGTGCTGAGGGAAAATCAGTGTGTGGCCCCTGCACTGACGGCCAGTGGTGTGAGGCAGCCCAACCACCCCTGCTTTTCTTCTTGAAGGCTCTGGCGTACGCTCTCCCTCCACATTTATCTTGGCTTTAAAGATCCCATTCTGCTTCTGCTTAGAACAACTTCCCCTCGGCCTTGGCAAATTTTCTACTGAGTAAGGACGGAGCAACAGCAAAGGCAAGAGAACAGGGTTTGGTCCAGTAAGAATTACCAGGGAGAGTAATTAATCCCCAGAATCCTCTGTCAGCGTGAACCGAGCGGAGCCTGCGATGGGGAGGGACTCCCTGGGGCAGAGCCTCCTCCGGCTGCCACCTCACTGCAGTTGGCCCATCTCACTTGGTGTTCCTCACAGCTCATCAGCCCACTCAGCGATGACTTTTCCAAACATAATGATACCGTGGCTCTCTGGGAAAGTAAGACCCAGTTGTTACCGTGAAGCCGCTAATGATCCTGTTAACAGTTTTATTGCTTAATCCACTGATACATCAGGTTCTGACTTATCTCCAGAAGGGAGATGAACCAAGCTTTCAGGGTGATGTATTTATAGGCTGGAATTGCTGCTGGGTTTCTAGGCTGCGCTCGTATTTGGACTGTTTTCTCTTGGCTTTCCCACCAAGTCAAATAAACACGGGGAGCTTCGTTCTCCGGGTCAATTTGGGCAATATCACCCTGCCCTAATGAAAGACAAGTGCAGGTCAAAACAAAAGACCCATTGTGGTATGACTCTTGGGATGGAGGACCTGTCTGGGCATGGTCAGTCTGGGAAGACAGCAGCCTGTTGAGCAGGGTATGTCAAAGGTTCCCCCCGGTCATATCTGTATCTGCAGTTCCCATCAGGAAAGCTTATCATTACATTTGAAGGAGGATGTATACAAGGCTGATTTTTATTATTATTATTATTAATAATAATAATTTTATTATTATTCTCATTATTGTTATTATTATTGTGACATGGGATTATTCTGATCTATAGACTTTTCAACCAGCAAGGCTGGTAGAGTCAGTTGATTGTATGCCATGGGTTTGTTAAACTAGAGAGAGGAACTAGGAAGACCCCCTAAAAGACATGTGATGTTTCACAATATACGTCTTGACTGCGATCGTTATACTAAGACCAAAATATTTGCTATAAATTAGCCATGCTCTTTGCCTTTGTTTTTTTATTGCTGCCTACTTTGCATTTGAAATGTCATGTTCAAACCCACATGGTGCCATGCCATTATTAATTTAAGGTAATAAATCACGAAGTAGTGCCACCTTCCGCTTACAGAAGTCGATCTCTCTTGAATTTTGTGCATAACTGAAGTTGTTATTATTTTTTTTTTCCTAATGGACTACCCAGCACGTCAGAGCTGGCGTATGATATCATCCAGGGCAGGCAGCCACAAACAGGCACCACGAGGTCCCGCCAGTCTACAGGAGCAGACTAATGCTCCCCGGAGAAAGGTTCTCCTTTTCCCACCCCACGAATACGTGCACAATTTGTTTTAACATTCTTCATGACGGTACCTGCAGCTTTCTGCAGAGATTCTGGCAGTAGGGCAAAAGAAGAGGGAAGGAGATGGGTTGGTCTGGGTATAAATCTCAGTTTTCATTTGCCAAACCTGTCCCGCACTTTTGAGAACACTGAGGCAAGTAAAGCTGAAAATTCTGTGCTCAGAGTGGGATTAGTGGAAGAGCTAAAACCGAACCAGTTTTGCTTGAGGCTGCTTGCTCTTCCACTGTACGATACCCCAGGATGTCCCTCGGTCTGACCACCACTTGGGTCCCAACATCTTCCTGATACAACTGAAGTTTTGATAGAGAAGTCTTGTTTTCGAGAGAGTTGATATTAAAAAGAGAAAGGTGTTTTCCAGAAACAGGCAGCTATTGCTTGGGGAAATGGGAAGAATCATTGTAAGATAAATGAGTGGGCAGAATCTGTTTGGCCAGAAAGATGAGACACGAAGCTGATGGCAGGTATCTCCTATCAGCAAAAATCACACCGAGTTGGTGCCCTGGGCAGCTCACACTGCCTGTGCAATGTCCTTTAGGGGCTGGTTTGCTGCCTTAAAAAAAAAAAGAACATTTGAAAAGCCAAAGATTTTCTCCTTGGGCAGAATGGGGACAGAGGAATCTGCATTCAAACAGCAGTGGTGCTGCCACTGCCCCTTCTCCTGAGCTGCTTCGTTCCTGGGTCACACTCAGCGTGACCACACTTTGTGGAAATCACCTTCTTGATGAACTATCCCTTTTCCAGAACGAAAGGCCCAAGGGTAATCTTGAATCCAGACAATCTGTATGAGGGAACTACTGAAAGCTTTGCTCTGTGACCCTGGCTCTGGAGTGTCTGACAGAGAAGGTAAATTCTTTGTGCATCCTTGGAGCAGCAATGAGAGTTAATACAGACATCGTTAAAGCCCTCCCCATTATGCTTCAGGACAAACACTTCACCTTGATGAAGCAGGCAGCTAATGCTCTGCAGAGCCACTGGTTTAGGCTGCTGATTCTTTCACTCCCAGACCGACCAGTGTATCTGGTTTGTTCTGCTGTCATCATACTCAGTTCCCTTAAATTTAAATCTAGGCTGACCAGGCTTAATAAAAAAGAGGCAGTAAAAGGGGTTAAAGAGCATCATTAGGAGAGCCCAGAACAGCTTCATTCCTGTAGTCATCTTTCCTGCTTTAAAATCTTTCTGCTTATCTCAGTTCTGGCCTTGACATCTGTTGGTAGTGAAAGCAAAGTAGGGACAGTCGGGTGTGGTGGGATGCAAGGAGGGTATCTCACCCGCTGATCTCCTCCCAGCCTATACCATAAAGGAACTGGGAGGAGTTCTCAGCGTACCTAGGGCAAAGGTCTCTCTTGTGCTTTCATTTAATGGTCCAAGTGATGTCCTTTAGTGTGCATTGTCCTGCCAGCCTTTGAGAGGCTGCCTTTTTGTTTTGATTCCATATTGTTCTAAGTTAAATAGTAGGAAAAGAGAAATCTCTGCCACCATAACATTCTCTTATAGGTCTATTCATTATAGATCCCAAGAGGAAGCTGAGAGCTCCCCTGGACAATGGGCTGGTATACAAACGAGCATACATTAACTTTCTGTGGCTGTATAGTTCATTTGGGCTGCATTTCCTTTACATTCTTAGGAACATGAATTCAGGCTACCAGCAGGCCCGGCAGTGAGGCACAGGGGCTTGCAAGGCTTCTGGCATCCTTGAATTTCTTTTACCAGGGTATTTCCCTCAGTCTCTTGGCCCACATGTACATGGCAGGTTGTGGGTTTCCTTGCAGGGCTAAAGAAGTGCAAACACACACACAGAGAATCACAGGATGTCAGGGGTTGGAAGGGACCTCGAGAGATCATAGAGTCCAACCCCCCTGCCAGAGCAGGAGCACCTAGAGCAGGTCAGACAGGAACACAGGTCTCCAGAGAAGGAGACCCCACAGCATCCCTGGGCAGCCTGGGCCAGGCTCTGGCATCCTCATCATGAAGAAGTTTTCTCTCACGTTTATGTGGAACCTCCCATGTTCCAGCTTGCACCCGTTGCAGAATCACAGAATCATTATGGTTGGAAAGGACCTCCAGAGTCAAGTCCAACCTGTCATTGGACATCACTGAGCAGAGCCTGGCTCCAGCCTCCTGACATTCTCCCTTTATAACCACTCATGAGGCCACCCCTCAGTCTCTTCCAAGCTGAAGAGCCCCAGCTCCCTCAGCCTCTCCTCACACACACACGGGTACAAACGGACGCGGTGTCACTCCGACTGCAACTGTGCTCCAAAAAGCCCCACGCTTCCCACTCTGACTGCGTCTCCTGGCGCGGAGAAATTTGCAAAGCTAATTTTACTGCTCCCGTCTAATGGATTCCCCTGCTGAGCGTCGGTTACAGTTAAAGGATTCCAGATCCAGAGTTTGTTCTCATCTCCCCAGCGCACGTCTATGCTGGAGGTACCTCTCGGAGAGCTGCTTAACCAGCCTGGAGAGCGGCTGAGTGTTTGTGCTGACGCTCAGGAGGAGTTTTCCCTCCTCCCTGGAGGAAGGTGTCCCTCACACCCTCCTAGCCCAGTTGTTTTCCTGCTGCTTTCACCCCAGCAGCAAGAACCTGATTACAGGTATCAGCCCACGCAAGGGGATGTTGGATTTATCAGAGCTGAGAAGCAAAAGGAGAAATCCCCCCTCGCTAGGAGCTCCCTGGCTTTCGGGGAGGTGGAAAGCGCTGCAGTTGAGCAGCAAGGGTTCAAGACCTTGCCCCTGTGCCACCCCCAGAGGAGAGGGCACTGCCATCCCCAGCAGACATTCGCTGCTGCCAGTCCCTGCCAGCTCCTGTAGAGACCAAAGAGATGCTTCCCCTGGAAGATCCTGCAGCTCAGCACAGAACTTGGGGCCAATTTGCTTGAGCTCTAATTCCTGCTGTGCTGCAGGCTTCCTGCATGACCTTAAGTAAGATACTTATCTGTCTTCAGTTTCCAGCAGGATATCATAGCAATTACCAACCTCACAAACACATTGCAAGGTTAAATCCCTTTGTAAGCCATCTCCCAACTAATCTTACAAATGCAGACTGTTGTGATTATTACTGTTATTATTGCTGCCATTTTGGCACTGTCCTTTCTCAGCCATGGACGTTTTGCTATGACATCTGCGCCTAGCCAAACCTACAGCTAAGGCTAGAGTTTCCACAAAAGATTTTCTCTTTTTTGGGCACAGTATATTGGATTTTCTCCCTTAGAGGGTGGGCTCAACCATGTAGAAAACAAAAGATGAATGGGACAGACGCATACAAATGACACAACTCATTTCATGACCTCCAAAGGTTCCTTCCAACCCAAAGCATCCTGGATCTTCTCTTCCCACACCAAACCTCTAATGCTTATTTTGGTATTTGTTCAGTTTGTCTTCAGAAAGGGTGAGAAGAAGGTCAAACTCAGATGTTGTTCCTCTTTGGAAGGCGTTTTGCTTTTCCCAAGCAGCTGACCAGGCAGACCTCCAGCAGGTACAGAGACATCTCTGCTGGGGCATCTTGGTAGGACAGAAGCCAACGGGACGAAAGGAGCTCGGGGGCGGGGGTCAGTGTTGGACCTGGGCACTGGGCAGGTTCTTTTTCACACGTAGTTAAGCCATCTTAAAAAGATCAAATTATTGAAGAGGTAGAAAGTTGATCTTTACCTCCTGGCTGAGCTAGAATTACCATGGCTTAACCTCTTACCCGGCAGTTTCTCACACTTAGAAGGGAACAGTGTAAATGAGTCTTCACTGGAATACTCTATCCTGTCCTTTTAATTAAGATGAAAATATAGAGGTAAAACAAAATGCCTGGGCATTATCAGTTTTCACAGCTATTATTCTATTTGTCAGCTGGGGCAATCCATTTGCTGCATGAACTGCAGCGCTAAGGGGACGGTATCTTTGTGCTCAAGAGCAACATATTCCCAAGCATGTTGTCTTTGGCATGGCCAATATTTTATCTGCCAGAGCCAACGTTAATGAAAAATTCCTGAAAAATTCCACATTTCAACAGAGCAACACTCTGATGGGAATAACAATCACTTCTGACCTCGTTCAAAAGCAGATATTGGGCAGGATAAAAAATAGGGAGGTATTCCCAACCCCCTCTAACCAGGAATGTGGGTCCTTTGTGCTAAGTCTGTGATGCTCGCCTGCTTTCTAAGTGGTATCTGCACTGTCAGGTTGTGTACCCCCCATAGTACCTGCAGCCAAAATCAGCATTGCTCAGAACAGACATGCACAGAGTCAGAAACACTCGTCTGGTGAAAAGAAGATGAAAAGAGAGATGTGTCTTGGTACACAACAGCCTCCTCTCTTTGGAACAGGGTGACACAGCAAGTTTATAATGACAATATATCTGTAGATTATATTGGGTTTCCTCTTTCTGAGACAATGCTGGTGAAGTTACAAGTCTTTTTTAACACAGGGAGGGGTAGGAATATTTGTGCTCCATCCCAGTCAACATTAGCCTAGAGGATCTGCGATATACGGGCTCGTCTCATTGCGCTGGATGGTCTGGGAAAAGCAGGTCAAGCAAATAAAGCTGTGAAATAAAAGCCCAGTCGTGAGCAAGGTGGCCTTAAATCTCTGTCACTGACTGCAAAGTGACCATGCAGGGAAATGGTTGACTTTGATTTGTGTTAAGTGGATTCACATGGCGAGTCATTTCCCTGTGGAGCTCAGAGCATCACGTACTTTTGTTGTAAGCAGGACAGTACTAGAGGTTAACTGGCGTATGGGCAATGAAATCACTGGCTCGTAACAGGAGCCACCCTGACCTTCTCCAGTCCTTTCACTGAGCCATGCACAGCCAGACCACCCTTCCTGCTCTGAACAGGCTTCTTGCCAAGGCACTCGCTGTGACGTGGGCAGGAGGGGCAAGGCAGAGCTGTGGGAACTGCCAAAGAACCCAACGTAGGAAAAGGTGGCCATTCTCAGGAGACCTTGCAGCAAAGCCCAGAGAGGCGTGCTGGGTTTATTCACGTGGTGTAGGTCACTCAGCAAGTGGAGAACTAAGTCAGCTTGTCAACAAGCAAGGAGAAGCACCTATACAGCCTCTCCACACACCGTCCTACAACTGAAACCTTGCTGTTAGAGAATCACAGAACTATTATGGTTGGAAAGGACCTCTAGGATCATCAAATCCATCCTTCATCCCAGCATCTCCCTAACCACTAGACCATAGCCTCGAGTGCTACATCTGCTCTGTTTTTAAACCCCTCCAGGGATGGTGACTCCAGCACCTCCCTGGGCAGCCTGTTCCATTGCCCAGCCACTCTCCCAGTGAAGAATTTCTTCGTAATATCCAACCTAAACCTCCCCTGATGCAACTTGAGGCCATTTCCTCACATCAGTAATTTGGGAGGAGAGACCAGAACACAGAGGGCAAAGTAAAATCAAGACTTACAACTAAGAGGCACCCAAAGTCACACGCACATCCTCACCTAACAAAAGGCAAGGCAAGCAGTGTTAATTCACTCCCCCGTGGCAGAGCCCTCGATAACGCTGACTATCACCAACTGCCTGTCATGCCCTCGAGACAGGAGAAAGCCTGGCAGCCTGCAGATAAGAGCAGGTGCTCATTGGATGCTGTGGTCCAGCACAGAGACACAATGCTGTGTGAACTCCCCGGTTCCAGCCCCGGAAAGGTCCTCTCTTGCCAAACTCTCCCCTTCTTTGGAGACTTTAAACGGGAGTCGCTGAGGCGGCAGAGAGAGCACGGCGCGTTCCTCCTCTGCGGGCACGACCTTTGATGTGCACGGGCTCTGAGCTGCCACCTTTATTCCAGTTTTAAAGGGGACGCCACGGGAGGGACAGGTTCTTGCCAATCACAGGCTTGCCTAAATATTTATCCCTGCTAAAAAACAGTTTAGTTTCTGGATTCAGCCCAGGGTTGGTTCTGATGAGAGACATCAAACACAACATACGGGAATCCGGGACAGCACATCTGGCATCGCCTGGATGCTGTAGGGATAGAAATAATAGAGCCACTGAACTCCAGCTGCTGAGTTATTTGTAGCGTGACAAGGCTGGCGGCTTTCCAGTATCAGCACCCAGGAAGGAGAGGGTGTCGTGAATCCCTTGGGGCTGCTCTGGGGTCCCCCACTGGCGTGTGTCTTTCTTTTTGCATCAGAGGGCTCAAAAGCAAAGGGTCGTAAAGGTTTTTCTGAACGGGATTTGCGAGAGCGCCGAGAAGAGCGGCGGGCCAAGCCAGCAGCGCTGCCAATATTTAGAACACGATGATATTATATTTTTGGAAGTATCTGATACAAACGTTCTTTTCCTGGAAAGACTCCTTCTCCTGCCGGCCTCCCCCGCCTCCCTCAGACTGCTGGTGCCAATACTTCTGTTGCAACTTCCTTGCTCCCAGCCGTTTCCTACTATAGATTTCCCTGCCCTCTCTCCTGGAGCCGATGGGCCAGGTTGCACCCTGCATTGTTCTGCTGGCCTGGAAGGAGACGAACGTCAACCCCCTGATCCAGTTGCCTCTGCAGAGGTGCCTGGTGCTGCTTGGGATGTCGGCTTCTAGCTCATGCTACGGAAGGGCTCCAGCATCACAGAGATGCCAGCCCTGGGAAGATGTCTCAGACAGCCACATGAGCTTCTGATCTTCTTTACAGTGTCCCTAAGCCCACGGGGAACGGCCAGAGCTCCGGACTCAGGTGCATGAGGGCACTTCAGTACATGCCACATCTCCTTTCCAGCCTCTCACCCAAGGGGAGCAGAGCCCTCAGAACTGATAGTGCCCATTAGTGCCTTTTACTCCCTCGCTCTGCAAACTGGCAAGACAAACATGACCTTCAGGTGGGCAAAATCTGGCACGGAGACGTGAACAGAAGCCTTGGAGCTGAGGGTTACAAAAAGCGCCGTGCCCAAAGAATCATTCTGATCACTTGAAACAAAACCACCCTGCAGAGCAGCTATGGAGAGAGAGATGTTACTTCCCTGCTTAGCCCAGGACACCAATTTTAGGTACTGTTAAAACACTGGAGGTCAAATTTACTATGGAGGGCAAAGACCGGTGATTCATTTTTCCTTATTCTTTACAGCCACTTTTCACCTTGAAGAACAAAAGGGCCTAAAGGCAGAGAACGTTTGTTCTTGAGTCTTGCCAAAGACTTTTTTTTTTCCTTTTTTCTTTTCTTTTTTTTTTCTTTTTCTTTAATAAACCATCATTAAAATCTGGGCCCACTGCCTTGACAAAAGAAAAGAATATATTTGTGTATACTTAAGAGACGGGAAAGGGACTGTGCGCCAGGTCTAGTCACAGATAAAGGAATTCCGGACATTATTTCTTGTGCTCCTAGGGGTTGTGACATGGGATTTCCTTTCAAAGTGGTAAATAGCCCTACAGTTGGTGTAGAACAGGGTGGGGTGGTCACTAGTTTCTTTAAAACGGGGAGAGATGAAAGGGAGTTAAGAGAAGAAAGCCAGGCTGGATCCGTGGGCACAATGAACCCCTGTGGAAGGGGGCAAAGGGTGCAAATTCCCCCCCCACCCAAAGCACCAGCTCAAAGCTTCGCTCTCATAAGCTTCTCATGGTTTAGAGGTGCTACCAGCTGGTCTCTGCTTTGGGAAGAACAGCTCATGTCACAGCCAAAGAGATTTAACTCTTCAGAGGGAGGTGAAGTCTCAGGGCTTGGCAGCACCTTACGTGTTCCTCCCACATCTGCAGGTGACAGATGGAACTTGTGGGTTCCACAGACCTCTCGAAGCCAGAGAACCTCCCACTGTGCACTGTGGGTCACTGACTGTCCGTTCTTGGCCTGGTATGGGAACAGGGAGGGTGGGATGCCATAGCTGTGAGCTCCAGGAGGAGCCTCAGATGGTTCTGGAGCAAGAACCAGGACAGTTGAGGTCTTTTGGAATGGAAAGCACCTTTCTCTCTCCTGCTGAATTGGGGTGAGCGGTCTTCTCTTGTAAGAAAACAGAAGGGCTAAAGCTGCAGATTTTATCCTGTTTGCATTTTAAATAGGAAAACATTCGGCTCTGTACTTGGATTATTTTTCCTGTTGGACTTTGCATTAAGGACTCACCAAAGTGCTCTGACTTTGCAGCATCAGGGGAAGTCAGGAGAGGGGAGGAACGTGACTCGCTTGACGAGGGAAAAAAGAACATCAAGCTGATTTTATATTTGGATCCGAATACAAAACAATCTCCTTTCCTCCCTCTTCCCGTGGCTGTCCTGGAGGGTCAGCAAAGCTAAACTTCACAGTTAAAGCAGAGCTTAACGGGGAGGGAAAGGAGATTTGCATGTTACCATTCTCCATATCCTCAGGATTCAGGTCTTCAGTAAGAAAGGTTTACTTAAGGAACCATCAGTGAAACAGATGAATTAGCATGTTGTAGAAGCCTGCAAATGGAAGGGTCCTACATGAGCCACCTCACCATTTTCTGTTTCATTGCTGGATATCTGAATTACAGCTCTGCAATCCTTCTACTGTGCATTAACACACCTGCAGGTTTCTTTTCCCTTTAAACTCCAGAGAGATCTCGTGTCAGTATGGGCGGGGAGCACAGGGTAAAACTGTAAAATTCAGCTTGTAACCTTCATAAGAAGTGGGAATGTCTAAGAGGCTGAACTGCTGCTTCCAGTGCAAGAGTCAGTTTGAATCTGCTGCAAAGATTTACAGAATCACATCATCAGGGAATCATGGGCTGGTTTGGGTGGGCAGGGACCTTTCAAGCTCACCTGGTCCAACCCCCCTGCAGGGACAGGGCCATCTGCACCTAGAGCAGGGTGCTCAGAGCCCCGGGCAACCTCCCCTGCAATGGTGCCAGGGATGGGGCAGCCACCACCTCTCTGGGCAGCCTGGCACAGGCTCTCACCACACTCAGCATCAGCAATTTCTTCCTTCTCTCTGGTCTAAATCTCCCTCTTAGTTTAAACTCATTACCCCTTGTCCTGTCCCAACAGGCCCTGCTCAAAAGATGCAGTCCCTACTGCAACTCTTTGGCCTAAGAGATTGTGCCAAGAGGGTCTAAATACATACAGGACACATGGAAGATTCTAACCAAGTTCAAAACTGGAGACATCAAAGGAAAAATGACAAATTTTCCTTCTTTCTCTTTGACCCTCTCCTAACATCCCACATTTTTCTGAAAACCAGGGAAAAGAGAAAATTCCCCTTTTCACTGCAGCAATAAAAGGACGCATCCCCTAAAACAACTGTATGGCTGGAGTAAGGAACAACAAAGACAGCAAAATGAATCATACTGAGAGAATTACTCATACATAGGCATTTTCAAGCAGTAAACAGGTCATGCTCAGCATTGTTAACTCGTGAGCGTGCCAGGCTGTGAGGTCCCCATTGCTGCTCGTGGCTATTTGAGGAGAGCAGGAGGAAATCAGTTGGTGCACAGCAGCAACACTGACCTGAATCAGGTCCTGGGTTTGCACCCAAACATCAGCCCTTCTGTGTACGTATGGGGCTGCAGGGCAGTCACACATCTGGAGAGGACCGCTCTACTTGTACGAACCAGATCATGCTCTTGGAGCCTCGTACTGAATGCTTTTTTTGATAACCTGGTGAGTCGCATTTCATCTCTTAAAATGAACACCATTTCCATGGCCAAAAGCCAAACAAACAAAACTCTCCAAAAAATAAACAAAGAGAACCCTTTTAGGAGGATTTTTAAAAAGCTAAACAGATCTAATACTTGGTTTAGGGACCTGTCATTTTAAAATAGCTCAGATAAATTAATACCAAAATAGATCTGCTGCTCTTCTTCCTCATGCTGATGTGAGCACACGAGAGTTTCTGGTTCCTCACAGTGGAAACTGCCCCTTAACTACGATGCCATTGCCAGCGATTTCTTCATCTTGGTGTGCAAGGTGGAATCAGCCAGGGCTCCAAGGACTATTCCCACTGGACTGATGTTCATATCAACCCAGCAGCTCTTGGGAATGAGGTTTGCAGGATTGGTGCTCGACGTACAGCTCTTTTTACTCTCAAATAGTAATGTGTTTCATTTTTTCTCCCAAAGCTGCTTGCATCCTGTGACCTTGCAGTAAAGCCCAAACGAAATGCCTCGCAATTTTCCTAAATACTATCTTTATTCTTATGGCTCCTGTACGAACCACTGCTATGCACTTAATGCCGCGCAGTTGTTTCTGCCCTAAGACCTTCTAGCCGAGGGTTTACAATTTGGCATCTGAGGTCTCAGCCTGAAAATTCATCTTTTGTTTTCGTACTCTCCCCAAGAGTCTGTTTCAAATTGATATAAACATTTCGATAGCTTAAGAGTGCAACCAAACGGTCAGCTCCCTTGCCAGCTGGAAAACAAGTGTGTTTCTTTGAGGCAAAGAATGCGCGTGTAGCTGGCTAGGCGAGGGGCTGGTCTCATCTCGGCTTGGTCCTGCAGATCCAGGCATCTGCGTAACCTCAAGGCACATCCAGAAAATAAAACACAGACCTTCCTTTACCTGGCTGTGGGATAGCTGCTTTTTCAAGGTACCTGCTTCTCTGTGGTGGGAGGTGCTTCCCCTCTTCCCCCGATACACATCATGCACAAATACCACCCTATTCAGCGAGAGATGCTAAGAACCCTTCGGAACCCCCCCGTGGAAACCCCTCAGCCACACAGTTCACATCTGCCAGACCAAAATTCATAGGCCACACTAAAAATCTGAATGACTAATCAAGACGTGAGGGAACAGACCTCCTAAAGAAGCACGTAAGGCCCCAGCAAATGCTTGCTCTACCTTGATAAGCTGTTCGCCTGGTCTGCAGCGTCTGGATTCCGTGACTGGGATTAGCTCTTTGAAACCTTAGTGCAGCACATTAAGGCTCTGTGAAATTCAGGATGGGAAGGAACCTCGTTACTTGCCTGCATGCATTTGCATTCTTTTTTCATCTCCCATCTCAGCATTTTTCTCCTCCTGAATCCAAACGGTGACATTATTTTTTCTTGGTGACAGAAAAGTTTTCACTTTGCTTTCATTCAGTGCTCACTTAACTTTCATGAGACTCTTTTTCCCTTAGTCATTTTCATACAGTTCTATATTTCTTACCAGGGCTTCTGATACTCTGCAAGAGGTACGTGGGAGAGAGCTCCAAAACCAGGAGCTGCTTTCCTCGTTTAAGTACTTTTGGGATCATATCTGCTGTGATTCTGTTAAGAACCCAGCACAAGAACTGATTGTATTGTTCAAAGGGCAACGGTGAGTTTTGTCTGTCTACAGGAACTGCAATAAACTCCTGGGCAGAAGAGGTGAGATTTTTTAGGAGAAGGAAACAGCAGTGTGCTTGTTTCTGCTCTGTTTGAAATCAGTAGTAAAAGTAGAACCAGGTAGGGGGGCTTTTAGAACAAAATAGCTTTTCGTTAGAAAGCGAGACTGTGGCAAAATTCTGTGTAGAAAGTGGCTGGGTTAGATGTAGTTTTCCAGGAAAGGCTCCTCAGCCAGGATGGTGCTGCTGGTCACATCCCAGCAGTGCCATGACCTCGTCACTGAGATGCACGCGTAGGATGCTGGAGACACCACGTTCCTTGGTGGAATCAAGCCTCTGAATCTGTGTCTCCCGCTACCGGGGGCTGCCCTAAATATCTGGCTATTTTTAGACGAGTCTTTTTCTGTTGCTGCTTTTCATAATAAGAAAAACCTTTGAAGGATTTGCGTTTTATCCCTATGCACAACAGGAATTAAAATAAATAAGTAGATCTTAAATATTTAGACATGAAGGGAGAAGAATTTCCTGCCCAGCTTTTGCTCAGCAGCGTAGGTGGCTTTAGAGCAGAGCGGGGCTGCGAGCGGGCACATGGCAATGCTTTCTTTTCTCGGAAGGGACTGCAGCAAAGCACCTAAAAACAGGATCCCACAAAGAAAATCTGCTGTTTCCAAGGTCCCTGTGCAATCACCTCCAGAGGACTAACCGATCTGCTGCAACCTAAGCCACCCGTTAGTTGCTCCAGCAGCACGGAGGATGCAGCCAGCACCAGGGCAGCGAGGCGAGGGAGGCCTTTCGGTGCCCGTCCCCATGGCAAAGCCCCTCAAAGCAAACCCAAAAGTCAGGACCTGGCACTAAAGAGCATCACCCACCTGCTGCCCGGACACCGGCGACCGCTTGTCCTCCGAAGCTTCACGGGTCAAGTGAGCTGATGTGGAAACCTGCAGGGGACAGAAGAAGAGAGACTTTTGTCAACAGGCAGCCATGCTCTGTGGACTTGATAAATATGTGCAGTGCTAATTCGAAGCAGATTCCTGCTTTGCCACGAGCAGAATTCCTCCAAACCCTGCCATCAAAAACATTATGTCACAGCTGCGGAGAAGCCTCCCAAAGAGGGGAGAAGTTGGGGTCACCTCAGGGTAACAGTGCGGTGGAGGCTGCAAGGAAATGATTGAAGCCCTGTTCCACGGCCTGATGGAGTTTGTCATTAAGAAGGATTTCACAAATGACTTGCAGCCAGTTCCCTGGGTCAGATTGGTACTTTCCAGCTTAATGCAAACCAGTGAGGAAACCAGCTTCCAGACCCAGGCAGGCCAAACTACCCAGGGAGGTTGCAGGCACGAGATAACATAACGTCGCCCGGGGCTGCGGAAATGTAACCGAAACTGGGATTGGGTTATAAGGAGATCGTTAGGTTCTCTCTCCCCATCTCCAGCAAACAGCTTTTATCTCGTCTCCCAAAATAGCAACCTCCCATCCTGAAAAACAAACAAACAAAGAAAATAAAAAGGAAAGCCTCTTGAGACAGGCACACAGACGAAGCCGACAGAAGTGGAACACAGAGCTGATCGAAAACAGATTCCAGTGTCAAGTCCAAAGTCAGTTTCAGCCCATTTCTTCTTCACGGGTAAAGTTAAGAAACCGAGAAAACAAAGTCATCACCCACCAAGCAGATTTTACTGCCACGAAGCATTTACACGTTTCTGACACACACGATCCCGCGGGTTGAGCCAATCCATCTCCGTTTACCGTGGCGCGTCGATTGACTCGATCTCGGGAGGCTCTGGCTCTTTTACTTCTGGATTTACAGCTCAAGGCAGAACGACAAACCAGTGCTAACTGGGGTGAGCTTTTGTTCTGCTTCACTCTGACCAGCCACCTTCCCCGTTCTGATTTCAACTCCATCCCTCTCGTGGCCTTCCCTTGGCCCGCTGCTTCTGCAGGTCAGTGATTCATCACACAGGAGGACACAGACGTTCCTTACACAGAAGTGTTCCCATGCAAGCTGCTATTTTTCCTCGTAACAAGGGCCGGGGATGAGGAATGAGATGGGGAGGAGAAATTAAACCACTGTGCAAACGGCCCGAGAATCCGCGTTGCCCAATTTCCACCCAAGTGCGCGTGGTGATGCCTATACCAGTATCCCCAGTGAGCCCAGCTAGCTGTCAGACTCACACCAGCAAGGCTCCGAGTAGGAAACCTTGGGGCATGTGGCCTGAGAAAGGAGGTGGCCTCTCTGAGCAGCTAACCCTTAAGGATTTGGTGGGCAGTAGTGGGCAGTGCTCTTGCTTGATGGCTATTCCAGGACTCGGCTACGGAGCACAATCAGAGGTTGTTTCGCAAGACGCTCTCTTATTATTCAGTAGAAACTCATCCAGATTCCTCTCGCAGCTCTTGTATTTCTTAGAAAACAGCCGCAGCCCACTTTTGAGGTCTGGGTTGTGGACATTTCTGAATCCAAAGCTAAGAATGCCCACTCTGCCTTTGAATCTCAACAGTGCTGAGGTAGCACCAAGGAAGTTCGGCAGGGGAACAGACCCGTACCCCAGATCAGACCCTGTTAGCCATCTCAGCAGAACATCATGGCCCTAACACTGCCTATATGTGGCAGCAAAAGCTCTTGGAGGTTACTCCATGTAGGTCTCCAGGAAATGGCTTCTGAAGGACACCTCCTAGCTCTTTATCTCTTCTAATTTTAAATATTCCTAAAGATAGGGTTGGCATCATTGCTTCCTTTGGGAGATGAATTACACAGGTCTGATATAACTCAACCTTGGGAAGATTTTCCTTTCTCTCCCTAGACTCCTACCAGTTGCAACAGAAAGAGCAGATAAAGGTACTGGATCTCCTGTGACTCCAGCCTCTCCCGTTAAGCACTCCGGTACTCAAAGTCATTATTATTGTGGCACCTAAAGGCCCAGTTTCTGTGTGTTGTGCCAGAAAGCAGCATCAAGTCTATCGAAATGGCTCTTGGTCTTCAGGTTAAAACAAGGTGGCAAATAAGCAGCTGAGCAGCAAAAGGGATGTGGGTTTAATCCTGACTGACGTTTGGCTTGAGATAGGGAAAACTGACAGAACACTCACACGATACTCAGGCAAAACTGCCTCCATCAGCACCCAGGATAACTGAGATGTCGGAGTTAAGCTACAAACCCGAGATCTGGTTGGATGTACTTAGTATCTTAACTGCTTCCTCCCTTCTATTTGGGCTGGCAGTCATTGACTGAATATCAAAGAAGGCAGAGAAAATTATATTCTGAAATACTACCTTGCCCCGTGGAAGTAAACTCACGCTTTCTTAAAAACAAACAGCTCTGTGGTACTGAAATATTTTTGTCTTCAGTTGAGCCACACAGCTTAGATGCAGGGACAAGTTTCCTTCTTCTTTGGCTCACAGGCCACTCTCCAGGTCTCCTCACGGAAGCCTGTATGTGTTGAAGGCCCACGCTAGTGTGTTTAGGAAGGTGCCCATCTCATCTAGACAGTTTTCACCAAATCACAACAAATGAAGGGCTGTGGAAGTCTCCTTCTTGAGCCTCATCCAGCTCTACTGACTCAAACCGCTGCAAACAAATCATTTCCGTCTGCAAAGGTTTCTGGAAGGAAAGACAGGATCCGGAGTGGATCCGCACGGCATATCCTGCTAATTCCCATCATCTGGGCTGGAAATGTCTCTTTTCAGATCCTGTAAAGGTCATTCTGTATTTGTAGGTAAGGATATGGTACAGCTAGTTTGGGGGGGGTTCCCAACAGTCTCATGCGCAGATGTGATGGAACAAGAAGAAAGACTTGGGAGTCCCCCGTTTTGTCTGCCGAGGGTAGAGGAGGGATGTGAATGAGCATCCTCCTCTCGTTTGATCCACGCAGGCAGAGGCTGAACGCTGGCAGAGACCGTACAATGCTTTCAAAGAAACATGCTTCTTGCTAAACCAGAGATTCAAGGATTTTCTAACTTCTCTCTTCTTCTCCGCTCATTATAACGCCTCTCTAGGGTACCCATCTTCTATTTTGCCAAAGTCTTTTATTTCGGGTGAATTATCATCACATTTTATTGTCAAAGGAGTGAGCTGACCTGTAGCACAATAACTTAATGGGCTCAGTGGTTTGAAAGACTGTGCTGCTCATTAATATTACCCTAAGTTACGTGCAGATTTTACTCTGCCAATGCATGTGCTGGCTGAGAACTTCAATAGCCAGGCTAGGTGAACCTCATAGTGCTCACCCCTTAGCAGCTATATAAATATAAGTACAGATGACAACTGGGATCGTATTTTGGGTTATACCGGCCAGTGCTTCAATTTGTGTGGCATGGCCAAGAGAAACTAATTTTACCAACCTCTTTGACTTGAGGAACTTTCATTTTCATCTGTTTGCTTTTAATTTATGTGGGTGTTATTTTCCAAGCCCCCGTGGTAACAAAGCTGTCCTTCAGAAATAAGTCTAAATTATAACTGAAAGTTGTTTCATGAATATCCTTTAAAGATGATGGGGGCTAGATTCAATCTATGGCTCTAGGAGGATGCTCTGGGTGCCAGAACAGATTTAAACACGTGCAAACTCACTATGAATTTTATTGAATTTGGGCAAAAAATTCATTTCAACATTGACAGTCGCTCCTGACAGAAACTTTTACCAAACCTAAGGAAAATTCCTTCTTAATATTTTATGTTGCCAGCTTAAACTGTGACCTCTACTGGCAGCTGGGATGAATGAAAAGCTGATGCATTCACAGGTTATCGAATTGCCTCCTAAACTCTGAACTAAAGGCAACTTCTTGCCTTCAGAAAAATAAACCCCACTGCATTCTCACTGCCTCCTGCCTTGTGAGCAGGCTGACCTGCACGTGCAGCTTTAATATTGCATTGGTGAATCATGCTCCCGCTATAAGAAGTGCCACCATAGTAAAGGAATCACTACGTATATCTGCAGCCTGCCATGAAGTGTGAAATAATACTGTCATTTACAAGTTCAGAAAATAATTACCACATCATATATTGAATCATTTATGTGGGAAAAGACCTTCAAGATCATCAAGTCCACCCGTTCCCCCAGCACTGCCAGGGTACCACTGCCCCCTGTCCCTCAGCACCACAGCTCCATGGCTTGGAAACCCCTCCAGGGGTCACGGGGACTCCATCACTGCCCTGGGCAGCCTGGGACAGCCCTCAAGGGGAAGAAATTGTTCCTCAGCTCCAACCTAGACCTCTCCTAGGGCAACTTGAGGTTGTTCCCTCTTGTCCTGTCACTTGTCCCTTGGGAGCAGAGCCCGACCCCCCTGGCTCCAGCCTCCTGCCAGGAGCTGTCAGAGCCAGAAGCTCTCCCCTCAGCCTCCTTCTCTCCAGGCTGAACAAGCCCAGGGCCCTCAGCTGCTCCTCAGCACCCTTGTGCTCCAGCCCCTTCCCCAGCTCCGTTGCCCTTCCCTGGCCACGCTCCAGCCCCTCACTGTCCTGCTGGGAGTCAGGGGCCCAGCACTGACCCCAGGATTCCAGGGGCAGCCACACCAGTGCAGAGTACAGGATGACAATCCCTGTCCCAGTCCTGCTGCCCACACCAGTGGTGATACAAACCAGGGGACACTGGTGGCCTTCTTGCTTTTTTTTGGGTTTTTTTAAACTCTGATGACTTCAATAGGAAACAGATGAGAAAGATATAAAATTGTATAGAAGACCTATTAAAAACTTTTCTACTGCTGCTCTAGCTTAGAAGGAATCCTTTCTCCTACTCTGAGTATAGGCAGCCCCTTTAGTCCAGGTTAAAAATCCAGTATAAATGTTCACACAGGGTAGGAACAAGAGAGAAATCACTGTTTGCATCAACAGAGATTTACTACTTGTTTTTTCATGAGAGGTCCTGGCTCGTATCAAGATAGATTTCAATAGTGCCTGATCCCTTCTGTGCACATGAGCAGGTTGGGGAATAGTTCTTGGAACGGAGTCAGCCCAACAATTGCTTTCATTATTTGCAGCTGTACAAAACAAATAAGTTTGAAAGAAATATAGAGAGGTGCCAAATGCAATCCCATTGATGTGCGAGCGAACACAGCGTTTAGTGCCGCGCCGCGACACACACGTGAAGCCCGTGAATTACTGCTGTTGACTTTTCAGCCTTACCTGTCACCTTTGATGAATGGCCTAATCTGCTGATAGCTACTCAAAATAATAAAGTAATTTAGTTAAAAGAGTTTTAAAACATTCCTTCCTTAGCATCCGAATCTCTCCAAGTAACTACTCCCCCCATACAAATGACCCGGCGCAGAGCAATTCTGATTAGATTAAACCAAACGTAGGGGTCTGACAAGCTGGAGTCATGATCCATGGTCTATGGTCTGTAGCTATGAGGAACTGTTGGGCTGGCGTGCCATAAAAATACCCAGCTATCTATCCATCAATACACAAACACGCTCCCAGCGCAATTCTGAGTTGACACAGGGACACGGGGAAGCCTGGAAAGGACCCAGTGGGAGCAGAACTGGATGGCCACCAACCTTCCCATTTTCCTACCCAGTGCTCTGGGGGAAGGGGAGAAATCTTGGCTAGGTTTGCTTCCAGATAAATGCTGTATTATCTCTGCAGACTGAGGAGCAGGAAATCCTCACTGCCCGAGTCCTCTCAGAGGTACCCCAAAGAGGTACCCCAAGCTCTCGCAGGGGCTGCTTCCCATGGCGTTTCACCCTAAAGACCAACGTGTGCCCTTGTTCCTCCTCTCACTCGTAGCCTTGCCTGAAGAATGTGCCCTCTCCTCAGGATGGTCAAGTCGAGGAAGAATGAAAGCTATGTCTGGAGCGCCTATGAAGTAATCCTGTCTGGGAATCATTGGAAACACTTGCATCTGCAACCCTAGAGCTTTTCTCAGAAGAGCACGTTGGGGGAGAGGCAAAGACAGTTTCATACCTCACATTTTTTCATTCTCTTTTTTCCCCTGAAGTCTTTAGCACATCGCGTGGTCTCTTTTTTTTTTTGTCTCGTTCCCACTGGGTCTGCATATTTGCTAAGCATGGAGATGTGCCAGGTCTTCTCTTTCCCAGAGGAATTGCCATCGTTTGGATCAAGAAATAACATTCCCAGCCTTTTTTTTCCATCGACACGAGATTACTGCATTTCCTAAATACTTCAAACCGTGCTGGATTGCGGGGCAGATGATTGCAGATGTTGCCACCTCCTTTCCCAGATTTCATGTTTATTTTTATGGCTGTAGATCCAAGTGCCCGACTTGTCATCCAGTTACACGGCAAGGACACGTCCCCTCACTACATAACTCAACAGAAGTGCAGGGTGGTGATACCTCTGTCATCCTTTAGGATTCTATACTCTGCAGCGTCAGGGGGAAAACAATGGCTCTGATTAACGAGCTGCTGCCACCAAAGACCAAACAACTTTGACCTAGAGTTGCTTTCTGCGACCTCCTTCCATAAATCTGCAACTGATAACGGCGATGTGCATCAGGGACGGCCAAGGAAGCGTGTGACATTGTATGTTCAGGGGGTAGCCGTGGAGCAGGTGTAGCCCAACTCCAAAGGTTATGTTTTGATCACAGAAAAACAGAGGAAAGTTCCTGTTAATTGACGTGGGGGGGTTGAAGTGGCAGCACACAAAGCAATAAGGTGGCCTTGCTGAAGAGTTTCTGCTGATTAGAGAAGGAAACCAGAGTGACCCTGTGCCGCTCCATCAGGAAACGCTGGTGCATCGATGGGTGAGCACAAAGCCTTGTAGGAACGAATCCCAAGAGCAGGGCCAGCTTCTTATCTTATCTCCAAACACTTGCTCTACTTAGCAGCTGGTTTACTGTGCTGTTGTCGATGTCTCCTCCGCTTGAGACTAATGATTTAATTTTTTGTTGCCGTCACTAGCAACGTTTAGACCCAAACTACTGTCTCTGGCTGAGCTACACAAAACTTCTCAGAGAAGAAGAATGGGTGTGAGCAACTCCCCTTTCTCATGAGTCAGCTAAACAAATACTAGCTTGTCTGGCTTGGAAAAACCAAGGAAAACATGATGCCTGTTGCTTTGCCGGCAGATACTCTTGGGTTAACACTAGTATTTCAATAGCCTGAAGGAATCTCAGCCATCGCTCCTGATGAGTTTGTGATTGCTAATTTAGGTTTGGATGAGCAGTCTTCAGCTTCTGGAGGAATGGAATCTCTGGCTCTCGCCTAAAGTCCCGTGCCCACACACAGCAGTTCTGTTGCAGGACCACTTGGGGGGTTTCCTGGTTATTTGTAGGTGGAAAACAACGGGAAGATATGCTTCTTCTGACCACTCCCCTTAAACAAAGGACACAGAAAGTCCTGAAAAGTTACTGAAACATTTTCCTTAAAAATCATCCTGCCTGAATAGCAACAGTGTAGGCAAGCGAGGCAATTCTGGCAGAAGCTAGAGATGGGTATTCAAGGGACACTGGGACCCACTGTATGTGGCCCAGGCTGCCCAGGGCAGGGGTGGAGTTCCCGTGATCCCTGGAGGGGTTTCCAAGCCATGGAGCTGTGGTGCTGAGGGACACGGGTTGGTGGTCCCCTGGCACTGCTGGGGGAGTGGTTGGACTCCATGATCTTGAAGGTCACTTCCAACCAAAATGATTTGATGATTCTACGATTCTATACAGAGCATGCTCTGGACCTTCCTGGCAGATCTGCAGCCCATTTCCCATGTCCTTTTCAGGAAGATTATTTTTTTTCCATTACAGTCAAGCCTGCTTCTTGGGTCCATTAATCATCTGCTTGCTTTGTGTTTCGCCCTCCGATTGTGAGAGTTGTCATGTGTCGAAGGTTTGGATCCCTCAGCTGTCTTATTTCAGGTTGCCCACTGCTTTGGGGTAATTTTTGTTCATTTTGCCCAGTCTGGGCGTGCAGAGAACACCCAAGAGGGATGCGTGGATCTCTTCACCAGATATCATACTGACGTTAGTTGTCCCTCCGTACTATCCTTAGACACCTTCAGTCTCAGGAGCACTTGTGAGTGCTCTTTTGGGGATAGCTACAGGGTGGTTACAGTGCCTGGAGGATACTTGAAGGAAGGCTGTTTACAATAAGAAACAGAGATTAAAATTAGTTTCCATCCATGCTCACTGATGCTCCCAGCATGAACAATCAAGCGTTCGCTCAGCGTGGGAGGGAACCTCCCTCAGCCAAGTGAGAGAGAGTTAGAAATCATCTGACAGAGAGGTGAGGGAGGTCACACGTCACCCTCTCCCTGGGGATCCTCCCATGTTTAATGTTGGCTCCGCCGCAAAATCAGATTATCCCAAGAAAAACAGTTTTCAATCTACTTTTCTACCCTGGCTAATGTATCGGTCAACCTTTCCCATCTCACCCCCAAGGATCTGTGTGGCTGTGCTGTGTTTGGGGCTTTCACCCTCAAGAGCAGAATATTAAAGACTTCACTGAAAGTAAGAATAAAGTCCCAGGATTAGAAATGGTGCAGCGAGGCTCTGGACAGAAGGTCTGTCCTGACTTGGGGCTCTTCCTAGGGGCTACCTTTAGCCCGGTGATGCTACGCTCTTGAGTCTCGCTGTAGCCAACTTGCGTTGGCAACAAGTAATCGAGGGCAGGAACCTAACATCAGATGCAACACCTCACTTCCCAAGAGGAGCCTGTCTTTCTCCCTTGGTTTACAGAGGAGATGTGCTAAGACCTACACATAGCTCTGCAGGAGGCAACGGGCTCTCTGCTTACTCTGCGGCGTTATCGCTTTAGCATCTTATCCCAAAGCACACCAGAGGATCTGAGGAAGGATGCTGCAGCAGGTTCCTCACCCCAGCCAGGCAGCAGCGTTAGCTTCACAGAGAACATGGCAAGGATGGACACGGTACCCATGCTGTTTCCTGGGCCTTTGTACATCGTTCTGCAGCACAGAGCCTGCCAAGCTGTTTGTTCTTCCGCAGAGCTTTGCTCTGGAAATGACACGGTTGGCGCGAGCACGTGTTTTTCATTTTATGACCCTTGAAGCCCTAGAGCAGGACCAAAATTATTTAGCAGAGGAGAATGTTATTTTAGGCCTGGAGGCTGTAATTCGAGCTGTGCAACCAGAGCACATTAGCTTCAGCCAGACTTGGTCCAGCAGCACGGAGCAGGTTGCAGGTCCTGGTTTTATAGGGTACCACAAGAGGAGCATCTCAGAGAGATGTTCTTCAAGCCTGAGAGTTTCTATGTGAAGCATAGAAAAACTTTTATTAATAACTGTGAGATGTGTATTGACCGAAGGAACCACGGGAGGTTAACAATTCTGCGAGGCATCCCCCTGCCAGTCTCGACGTCCTGATGTAGCACAGTGTAAACTTTTCCCCCTCCGCTCTCTCGGCTTTCCCCTCGATCATTTTTTTTTTCCCCCCACTCCACTCATCTTTGGCTCTGGTGTGCCAGAAGGGGCACACACTGTATTTATATAAACCCTCTCAAAGTGTGTGTGGCAGAGGAATTTCTCCTCCTGTCCTCCATGGGATAGAAAAGCACTGAAATTACACTTTGCTTATTCTTTTTCTTCAGCTCCCAAAGCCAAAATAAACTCCGGGAAAGAAGTAGCTCAGAAGTATAAACAGAATAACTGAAAAATAAGTTTCTTTTAGAAAAAAAAACAGTCTCAGATATTATAAAAGCCCAAGGACTCGCACTCCAGTCACAAGGGCAGCTCAGGTCTAATGCCCGCTGCCTGGCACTGCCCTCCGGACCCCTCCGCCGGTGTCACACTTGCTCATAAGAGGTAAAATTCACACCCGTTCCAAAGGCCAGATCAAGGCATCAGCTAAGCCTCCCTAAGCCCCAAGAACAACCGAAGGCACACGAGGAAAGAAACAAAAGGATTATTTCAAACCCCGGGATTTTCCAAGTGGAAGCAGCACCTGGGTACAGTAGCAGCACAAACAGCCCGGAGCTGCTCCCGGCAGTAGCTGTGCCCCGGGCGAGCTCCCCGGGACCCAAAGATGGCACTTCTGGAATAGCAGTTTTTGGGTAGGGACATGCTAAAAAACATCACACAGAGGCACTGGAGGGAGTTTCTGTTGGCCAGACTCCAACTTCTTCTCCGACAGTGTCATCGGGCATGCGAAACCGGGAGGTGGGGGGATAGATGTGGTGCTGAAGCAACGGCCAGGACGAGTTTAAAGTCCCAGCTAGGGGTCTAGAGGAAGGATCCTGTGCAGGATCCCCTCTGGGAAGGATTCTCTGGTGCTGTGAGACTAGCTGGCCTCTGCTGGGAATTCCAGTGGCTCGTGGAAGAAGCCAGGCTCTCCGAAGTGGGAGTGACTCACTCTCCACACTGAGAGGATGTGCCAGGCTAAGAGCTTTATACTCAAATCCAGCAAAAGAAGAGATGAGAGGTGGGAGGCAAGAAAATCACTGTTTCATCCAGCTGAAAAGTTAAAGCCTAATGTTTCTCTTTTTGCTAGATATGTTATCTCCACTGTTCTGCTGAGAATAATGCCTCTGTTATAAGCCCAGCTAAAGATTTCTGGCTTATCAAGCTCAAGGCAAAGCAGAAGATAGAGATTTGAAGAGCAGGAGGGGAAAGAAAACATACGGCTTTAATGTCAGAGCTTTGGAAATTGAGATACTTATCTAAGTCTGTTTTCTCCTTCCCTTGATTACGTTACTTTGAATTTGGCCAAGGAAACCAGCCTGGCCAACCTCATTTCTGTTTCTTCTCAGTTTCCCTTTCTGAAAATTATATTGTCCTAGATGTACACTCAGATATGTGTCCCACTGAGTATTCATGTTCAGAAGACACTTCCCGAGCCAGGGGATGATGATGAGAGAGACCCGCATCCCTGCTGTCATTAAAGGCCATTGTCAGCAGAGACCTGACAAACCTCCTCACACTGGCACTGACAATGGTGTCCCAGGCAGCTCGCTGTCGAGTTCGGATGTGGTATTTGTGGATGGTGCTTTGGAAACCAGATGGGTTTTGATCTGCTTTTAACACAGCAGATGCTTCACGGCTCTGAATCAGAGTTACTCCCCAGAATTCCCATCTTCTCTTCTCCCGTTGATTAAGATGTAAAGTGTGAGCTCACACACCAAATTGTTTCCCAAAGACCTGACTCCTTCCACTTTTATGCACGTGTAAAATCCTTTGAAACGAATCTATTCTCCTAGGACCGCAATAATTCATTAATAAAACTAGCTCTAAATAAAAGGAGAGAAAGATTATTGGCAGGTGCTCAGCGTTAGAAAAGAAAGAGATGAATAAAGGAAACTAAAAGCAAACTAAGGGGATCTCACCCAGCTCCACGCTCAACTGAATTGCACCAGCATAAATGCAAGCCCTGTGTGGGCCCCCAAATTAGGAACTGTTTACAAAACAAAAAGCTTGCCTCAACTGTTTTGTGCCCGTTCTAACCCTCCTGAATAGCCTGCCTAATGATGATTTCTTCTTTATTTGGGTCAGGTCTCGCTGAGGAAGCATTTTTCGAGAGGCCAACGATAAGCATCGCCAAAAACCAGACCGTCATCTTCCCGGGAGACACCCTAAAAATCAAATGCAGGTAAGGATGGCTCTGGGAATGCCGGGCTGCCTTCGCTGCGCTGCGTACCTTGGCACGGAACAGCTGCTGGGGAGCAAAAGGCTGCAGCAGAGCCAGCTGCATTTCTGCATGGAGAAGAATCGGACGGGCTGTCACAAAGCAGGGAGGAAAGCCTCGGGTCAGCATTCAGCTTGGCCGGATTCTTTCTGTTGCAAAGGGGCCCAAGCAAAATCCTGAGTCAGCAGATGGGAAAGCTGAGGGGAGGGGGGGATGGACCACGCTTAAAGAAAATCCTCATCCGAAAATAGGCTCAGATTCAGCTCCTCTGCAGCTAAATTCACTCTTCTGCTCCCCATCTGTAAGTATGTGGCAAATAAGATCACCAGGGCACGTCATTAGCTCTTTACACACACACAGATGAGCTTCAACTTCTGAACCTCAAACACCATCTACCCTGTGAGATGAGAGTTAAATAAACAGCAGTTAGTACGTGCACGTTCAAAGGCCTGACCTCTTTGAACAGATCAGATTCTTTAAAACCAAGATAACCAGGACTTGTCCAAAAAAAAAAACCACCCCAGGCATCTGAAACCGTCCGTTACGGCAGCTCTGCAGTTCCTGGCACCGCGTGCAAGAACTCACCGGGACAGAAAGAAGCAAGATGCTGGTAACGACAGTGTGTTTCCAGGGAAAGGATCCTCTGGATCCTCAGCGCCTGGGCACACCTCCTGGCACACGACTCTAGGCAGCACAAAGAGCCGGGACATCTTCTGTTGCGTCAAAGGTACCTCAGCTGGCTCGGTCACACAAGAGGCCTCGGAGCTGTACGCAGGCGTCGCGTGCTCCGACTGTGATTTATACCCTGAGCTACTGTGGGAGGTTGGGTTTTAATTTCTTCCGAGGGCTTTGTAGGAGAGAAGGCTTAAGGTAACGCAAACTGCCACCGTTCCTCTCTCTCTCACACACACGCATTATTTTTATACCTTCTTGCAAAGTCCCCTTGACTGCAGCCACTGGGGTTTGGGGTTTTTTTGCAACAGAAGTTACTGGAAAGAGTCAGAAAAAGCAGCAGGAAGGAGAATCTAAGCTGTAGTTTATGCTGACACCTATGTCCCTTCTGACTTCTACCCGAGTCTATTTAATTCATTGTTATAGTAAAAGGCAAATTGACTCACACTGTGTAAATTTGTGATGTCTTCTGGAGTGTAAAGCAGGTTTTTTCCAATACCTCCAGCTAGCCGCATGGCTTCTGAGGTCAAAACAACCTTAAAGTGGTATTTTTAGCTTGGCAAGCACAAGCACGACGGCAGTAAAGTTTAAAATCTCCTTTAAAATCGAGATGTGGTGCTTCATAAAGCACATTATGTGGACACGAGTCCGGTGCAGTGTTCCAGGCCAATTAAATCAATACCTCCCAGCAGTTCTCCATCCATTGCCTTTTTAAGCTGTAGAAACATCCTATTTTTCTCCTGTCACCAGATGAATAAATGAAAGAAATTACTAGCGCTTCAGCCCCAAATTGCTTTATGGACGTAAAGCAGCAACTCCCCAGGAGGGGTCTGAGGAGGGAGGAGTGAGCTAGGATGGGAGCAGAGGAGCGGAGAGCTTCAGTTCCGTCACCCGGGTCACGCACGAGCCGGGAACAGAAGTCAGGAGTGCGATTTCTGCACTTGGAGTGCGAGGTTCCCCGCAGCAGCTCTGCTGCAGATGTCTGCATCTGGCACCCAGCACCTGCACGCTCACGGATGAGCTCGGGACCAGGAGCTCCCGAGTCCTGCATAGCGGGAGGGGAAAATTTGGGCACGAGGCAGCAGATGGAGCAGATAGAAACAGAACCATTCAGGTTGGAAAAGCCCCTTGGGAGTATCGAGTCCAACCATTAACCCTGCTCTACAGAGTTCACCCCTAGACCGGGACACCTATAAACTGCTGCTCATCAGTTAAACTCAGTGAATCATTGAGTTTCTCAGAATTCCAAGAAAATACTTCCCTAGTTCAAACCCTGATGGACACCAAACTGGGTGACAGCAGAAGTGCAGGGACGTGACGACGGCGCTGGGAGTCAAGTGTCTCGATGTGAATTGTTCCATGTTCCGGGCCAGCAGTCCCATTTCTTGACGGAGGTGGTCGTTACGTCATTAACGACGTCAGGAAGGGAGGGAAAGAGCAGTGGGTAACGACGTCCGCGTCAAAAAATAATTCAGCGCTCCGAAGGACAGGAAGAAGTGTGACAGATGAGGTGGGGCTGCCCGAGACACCAGGGCATCCGAAACTACGGGTGAGGCTGTTCACCAGAGAGGATATTCACTCTTTTCCCAGTGCTCTCCTTCAGCTACGTGCTGGGAATAACCTCAAGAGTTCAGCCCCGTGTCCGCATCACCTTCAGGAAGGCGACAAAAGGACGGGCAGAAACGGGGGCCAAGAGGATGTTTGTTTAAGTGTCACCGAATTTGCTGGCAAACACGCTCCCTCCAGAGCTGCTGGCACCGAAGGAGCACTCAGAGTTAGCAGCTAACTGGAAACTTCACAGTGCTTCCCTGTTAGCTGCCGTCGGTGTTAGCATCTCTACACCGAGAGTCCATGTGTCTAGACCGGATTTCTCCCCGGTGATGCTCAGCTGGGGAAATCCAGAGGGTCTTACTCCTTCCTCAGCTCAGCAAACGCCGTTGGGTCAATGGGAATTCATCAAGAAGTGAGTCAACCCTCTGGGCTTTTGGCTAGAGGCTTCTCTCTGCAAACACAGAGGCAGAACTGCCTGCCTCTAGCACTACCTGCTCCCCAGAACAATCCACGCACGACCCCCCCCACACCCCAACGTTGTCCACACTGACCACCAAAAACCAGTCTGCTACAAAAAGACCATAGTCATCATCTCATAAGAACATACAGCATGTACTGGTACCTCACTAGAGCCCTCAAAGTGCAGCCCGAGCAGAAGAGAGCTCTGAGAGCTCCTGCTCTAGATGTTTCCAGCTCAACAGGACTCGTGCCACCAGTGCCTGGGAGCTCACTTAGCCCAGCTGAAAGCTCTGAGTCCTGCAGCAGGTCGGAAAAAGGCCCTTACTTCCCATCGGTGAACTCCCTAGAGTCACATTGGACATCACAGATAAGGAGAGGAAGGGGCCAAGGTGGGTGGAATGGTGTTACCAGCTGCCCCCCCCCCTTGCTCTACGTTCTGCCTGCCGTGACAAGGTGAATGAAAAGAAAATGTGTCTTGAGCAGATATTCTGAGGTCTGTAATCTGATTAGTTCCAGACCCTTCACACAAATCAAGGTTGAGTCACTGCTGATTAAGCAAGAAAGGTGATGCAAAGTTACATAAACGTTCTCCTCTCTCCACGCAGCCTTAGTATAGGAAAATGGGAGTTAATTTAGCTGTTAATATATGCAAAATCCTCCGCTTGGAAGAAACATATAATTTTACTTGGTTCTTTCTAGTGTTTGAAGTGGCTAAAATAATAGTGTTATAAAAACAAACTCATGCTCAGGAAGTCTGTTCAAATGAAAACGAAACTCCTCCGGGAGCTAGCCTGCTACAGTTCCTACGGGTTAGTTGAGGAACCTCTTCTGCTCTGGGGAAGAACGTGGGGTGATCCACCTTAGGGGTGGAAACACAGCCACCCAGCAACCTTTAGTACTCATTTCCAGGTGACAAGAATAGGAACACTGGGAGCATTGAAAGCAGTTGGCCAGAAGGAAGCCCGGATTAAGTCACAACTCTAATCTGTGTGTGTTGTGTTGTGTTGACAGGGGAGCACCTTCGGTGCGCTGGCTTTTGAGGGGGGACCAGAAGGGAGACCCCCGGGTGCACATAAGTAACTGTGGCAACAACACGAGGCAAAGCTGCAGCATGCTCGTCATCAAGAAAGTCAAGGCCAACGACACCGGTTCCTTCACCTGCGTTCACGATGACTTCCCATCTAATGAGGATCTCATGGCCAAGATTTATGTCTTTGTTAAAGGTAAGAATTTCACTATATTTTGTAGTTATGGCTTTTTTTCTTTTTTTTTTTTTTTTTTTGGTAATATAATCTGTTTTCAACTGCGGGATCTGTGGTAGGTAGAACAAGCAACCCAATTCAGACGCTTTCACAAATCCCACCTCCCCACTGCGAGCACCAACTCTGACATTGTGAAGAGGTTGGAATAGGTCTGGACTTTCATTCTATCTGAATTAATGGGCATGCAGGTGTGAGAACCAGAAATGATCTCCTTCAATCCCAGGACTTGAAAACTAGATTGTCCCACCTCGTTTTGTGTTCCAAGTAACTGATAACCTGATTTCTTTAAACCTCTTTTCCTTTCAAGACTAAATTCTTCTATCCTAAAGGGTTTTGCTAGCGCAGTGCTTTTCCTAAGATTCATCCCGAATACCCAAGTCCTCTTTCTTTCCCTTCCTCCCCAAGCCTGAAACTCCCCGGCAGCGTTCTTTGTAATCCCTCTCTCTCCTACACATTTGTGTGTTGCTTTGTCCTTCGCATCTGTGAGCCATACTTAGCAAAGCCAGATGACTGCATTACACAGCTTTTCTTGTAAAAAATGGCCCGTTGCTCATTTTTGTCCTCTTTGAGCTGCCTCTCCCCCATGTTGAGTTCAGATCCAATAATAAAAGGAAGAAGGAACTTCAGAGGAGCCCGGTCCTCTGTGATTAAGTGAACATACCACACTGAGCAATCATTTCAATAATACGAGGTTTTGTTAGAAGAATATGCCCCCAAAATGCTGATACTTTTTTTTTTTTCCCCAAATCTACTTGCATGACTAAACGACTGAATCATCCTGGATGTTTCAAGCTGAGATTGTGACTAGTCAGATAAAGGAGCTGACTTTTAGTGTCTTGAACAGGGCTGGACGTGAACTCGTTGGTGCTGAGTAGACCTACTGTTGAGCTCTTTACAAATAATCACGAAAACAAATTCATTTCATTTTTCTAGTAAATGCTAGAATGTGATTCTTTGAATCCTCTCACTAAAACAAAGGGTAGAGAGGCAAGGGTTTGTCTGGTATTCTCTGAATAGTTCAGCAAACTCATACTAGAAGAAAACACGTGTATTGGCTGGGCACCTCTGATGCTGCTAGCGATGGTGGGACCATCTCGAGGTGTGATGCCCACCCCAAGGGACTGCAATGTCCCCACACAGCCACCTCCAACGTCCACACTACCAGGTGAACACACCTAGCTGACCCACGCAGGTGACATTTTCCTGTCTCTTGAAAAATAGCCCCTTTTCTACCCTTATCCTGCTTTCCCAGCAAGTCTTCCTCTTATCGGAAAGCAGCTTTTTGGTGTTACTTGTTACTTCCTGCAGGCATTTTTTTTCCTCCCTTTCTATTTCCTTCTGTTTTTTTTTTTTTTTCTTTCTTGTTACTGTGAGCCCTGGTTGCTTTATCCACCCTAGTTCTTGTGCTGAGCTGTTTCCTTTTCTCATTACACGCTGCTCAGATGCCCCCCATCTAATATTGTTCAGCCAGCCCAATGCCTACGCTTCAGGAAACAGTGCATTGAAACCTCAGTTCTCTCCTGATTCCGTGTCCTGGCTGGTTACCCAGACCCTCATTACTCCATGAGGGGAGCACGTGCAGGAAACCTTATGGACCTTTTGGGACAGCCTGAGCGTTTTCCTTAAGAAAACACCTCCAGGTATGGAATGCTTGCCAGCGATGCACTTGGAACGGCGCTCATCTGAAAAAAAAACCCCATTGCAGGATGTCCTCTTGCTCACCTCAGACCGCAGTGCCAAGGTCCCCCTGAAACACAGCTCCGGGTGGGCTGTTTTCTCTACATCACCCTCCAAGATTGTCCTCTCTCAGCTGCAATTCAATTGTGTCATCCCGGCTCTAAAAGTTCTTACTCAGGCTCCTGGGCTTTGAAAGTTACTGAAGGGAAAGTGGGTAGTGCAGCAGTGAGGGCTATAGGCTGGAGCGTGGCCAGGGAAGGGCAATGGAGCTGGGGAAGGGGCTGGAGCACAAGGGTGCTGAGGAGCGGCTGAGGGACCTGGGCTTGTTCAGCCTGGAGAGAAGGAGGCTGAGGGGAGCCCTTCTGGCTCTGACAGCTCCTGGCAGGAGGCTGGAGCCAGGGGGGTCGGGCTCTGCTCCCAAGGAACAAGGGACAGGACAAGAGGGACCAGCCTCAAGTTGCCCCAGGGGTGGGGATGAGGAAGCCCACAGTTCCCTGCAAGTGCCAGACAAAGAAGAGGTCCAAAAGACATCTCTCTGGATATTTTATGAAGAGAGCAAGTGCTCAGGAGGGTGTTAATGAGACTGAGCCAGGTGGAGCGAGAAAATGTTGAGCCAGACCCTGAAGGCTGGAGATCCTCTGAGGTTACGAGCCATTATTGCCAAAAAAGGAAGGGGAATGGTATTTTCTTCCCCTCATTCCCGGGCCTGCCGCTTGACACCGAAATGAGAACATGATTGTATCGGAAGCCCCGCTTATTGGTTATTATTTCCTGTGCTTGCTTCTGTTTTTACAGCCTCCCTGGTGGAGTCTCTAAGCTCTGTCAGAATCTGGCATTCAGCAGCTCTCCCTCCCAGCCCCGGTGCAATCGAGCTGTGACCCCTGCACATCAGTCAGCTCCGAAGGGCCCCGGAGGAGGCAGGGGCAGCTGCCATCCCTCAGCTGCAGGGAGAGGGAACGTGGGCTCTTCATCCTCATTAATTGTTCCCAAGGCTTATTCTGCTTCCCGCTGCAGCTGCAAGTCCCGAGGATCGTAATAAGAAAGCAAGACAACCCCCTTCTTGGGTTGCCCATCTCCTTGCTGAAAATACAGCGTAGCTTAGGGCTGGGACAGAAATAGTTGGGTGGTTTTTAACCACGTAGTTTAACTTCGTGGCAGCTCCGAGGGATGATCTCTGCAGCAAAAGACAGAGATTGCTCTGGTGGGACACAGAGCTGCAGCTCTGAGCGGGAAGAGCAGCCAAGGAAGTCTCATGGCTGCTGTCAGAGAAGAGGGGAAGCCCACCCTGTGCTGAGCCAGCAGCAGTAGAGACGAGACTTCGCTGCAAACTGGCTGCCCACGTAGGAAAGCCTCATGTGAATGGCACTTCCACTGCAAACGCTGCCAAAGCCAGCCAGCCAATGTTGTTTGCTTCCGTCCACCTCCTGCAATTACCCTTCCCAACCAAATGGCTACTTCCCTGTGAGGAACAGAGTCATTTATTTCAAACTTTGGGATCTCTGTGCCAAAGGGAAGGGCAGTCTGCCTTGGGTTTTTTTTGGTTAGAATATAGACAAAGCTCTCAACAACATTTCCTAGGGCACACAGAACACTTAACATAGCCTAGAGAAGGAGGAAAAAGAGACAAATCGAGATTCACTCCACCTTCCCAAAGGGCTATCCCAGGCTCCAGCCCAGACAGAAGTCAGGACTTGCAGCTCTCAGCTATTTGAAATTCTGTGACTGTCAGCAAAGCGACTGTCTCAGAGTAAGAGAGTCCTCAGGGCATCAGCTGGAAGAGCTCCTCTGTACCAGCCGAAACGCTGCCTCAGCTTCCGCGGCGATTTCCCCTCGCAGCCCTTAGCTCCGTGCAGCAGAAAGAGATTTGCTGCAGCTCTTGGGGCCACTTGGTCAGGGCAGCAGCAGGAAGGAGCATGAGCTCGATCCTGGTTTGCTTCCCTCCATCAGCGACTTGTCTGACGTTCCTAGGGGGGTAACCGGAACAGGGCGCATCTCCCCAGGCACTGGCTAGAGAAGTACATCCCTCCGATGTCTTTTGTGTTATTCTGTTCCTTGAAAGAATTGTGCCCGTGATAGGACTGGCTCTCAGGTAACTACTGCAGAAGCACGAGTCCCACCTCCTCTGACCAAGACTCTGTAACTGGCATAAAATGATGTAGGTGAGCCCAAGACATCCGTGTCGGCTGCCGCACGAGGGTCCAAGTGCACTGGGGTGGAATGGCCAATTCCTGTTTGTGCCTGGCGTGGTCCACCCTTTGAACACACAGACTGGGGAACGTTTCAACAGTGCCTTCCCACCCAGAGCAACCCAGCTGCTGGTGCCTCACCAGCTCAGTGTTAGCCAGGAGACAGGAACGGGGCAGGACTGAAGGAGGAATTTGTCTCCATATACTGGCGTTTCAGCACTGATGTTTGCAAGGACACAGTGTAGCTAGAAGATAACCCTGCAGAGAATTTAATTGCTCTCTCCTAAAGTTCATATGGACACCATAAAGCACCAGCACGACAGGCCTGAACCATGGTGCAGTCCTACCAAGAGTCCAGAGCACAAGAACTGGAAATGAAACTGGAAGTAAGACAGACGAGATATGGGAGCACAAGTCCTGTTAAAGTCATTCCGAAAGGAAAAAGGGGACACACCCAAGCAGCTTGTCCTGCCAGAGCATGCATCTCACTGCTTTTCAGCTCTGACAACGAGGCATCCCCAAGGCAGGGTACAGTACACCCCAGGGATGCGAAGCTTCCCTCTTCTTCAACCCTTCTCCACCAAGAGAAATCTGAAGAGGATGGAAGCGCATGAAATTGCTCCTCACATTAGATAATATTTTGGTTCTGATGTTTTTTCGAAGCTGATTTCTGCCTCCTTAATTCTCTTGACAGTTCACAGAGATAATCCAAATGTGAGAAACAGAATTGCAGGGCCAGGGTGACAGCCCTGACTTGGGCTTTGGCTTGCTTTCCAGAAGATACTACCAGTGAGAACAGAGTTGGAGCTGCATTTCTTCTTTCTTTCTCTCTTTCTTTCATGCTGGAGACACCGAGATAGCTACACTTGCTGCCAGACACTCAGCCAGCTGAGATAGGCAAATGCTGTCCTGTCTGCTCAGTGTGGAGCCCAGCAGATAAGCTGGCTGTCTCACCCTGCCTGGTGGAAGGGTTTGGCACCAGATCCTAGTTAACGGTATTCAGGGCTGCACGACATGGGAATATAAACTATGTCAGTGTGCAGGACCTTCTCTGTTGTTTCTTGTTGTTACTAAGGCCTGGATCCAAGGGAAAAGTAAGATGCTTTCCATTCTGGATCAAGACATTTAGTATCTTCAAATCATATCCTAAAGGGTAACTTTTAAGCGTTGTAGGATATGATGTTGAGTGAGCAGCCTAAGCTCCTGGCACTAAGTCAGTGACAGCGCTGGACAGCTGAGCAGGAAGAGGGAACGATTCCCTTCTTCTCATTGATAAAGAATTCCTAAATGAAACGCTGGGAGCCAAGATCACACGCACATTTCCCCCACTTCTTCCTTCCCGTTTCTTATCCTCTCGGTAACTGCTAATTGCCGAGGTCTGCGGCTGGAAGCAGCCGATGTAGGAGACCTGTTCTTAATGATGGGACTTCAGGTGAAGCTGGTGAATACCACAGAACAGTTTGGGTTGGAAGGGACCATCTATTCCCACCCCGCCTTCCATCAGATGAGGTGTTTTCTATAAAGTCTATGCCTGCCTAAAATCTAGCGTTGCGAGGAGTCAGAATTTATGATTTTTTTCTGATTCTTGAAGCATAATTCCAGCCAAAGTATGGAGACTTGTTTTTTTTAAAAAAGAAATCTTTGCATGTTGGCTTTTATTTGTTTGGCAGCGAGAAGCATTTCGCTCCCACAGTTTTTGAAGTAACGCTTTTTAAAGCAATGTTTTTCTCTACAAATATTCCCGTGTTTCTAACAGCAATCTCCAGGGGAAGAATGCATTTCATTTTACCAAGCCAGAATGCTTCATGTTGACTCAGAATGGTTTCTGGGGGTTTTGCAGTCACTTTTGTTTTGCCTAAAGATAAAATACTCTGTTTTCTGTTTCATCTAAACGTTCCGCCACCAGTTCTTTTCACTGGTCTGCCAAGCTGAAAAGTCCTCTATTTTCAAAGATCCGGGTGCAACACAAGTGATTTTACAGAAGTTACTCCTGTACCCAGCAGAAGTGTTGATGGGTTACCAGGAGGAATACAGCAGACGAGGCAGTTTCCTTCTACAGCTTTCCATACTCTGACCAAAGTGTCACCTAACTGCTAATGACTGACACAAAGAGCAGATTATAAACCTCCTCTCAGTGTTTTTGACCTCGATGAAGACAAACTTCATGGGAATTAGGACAAAATGTGAACTTAAAGAACATGGGAGACTCTGGCCAGGCTGCCCTGCTAAGGTACGACTGAAGGAAGACAATAAATACGAAGGGTGAGAGAACTACCTTTAGCAAGAACAAAGAAACAAAATGAGATTGTTCAGGAATTTCACAGGCATGGACAGCCTCGGATGACTGTCCTCAAAGGCCCTTCAGTGCTTATCATCTCTGCAGGCTGATGGATAGTATCTGAAGGGAGAGGTGAAGTTATCTCCACAGTTTAAGATATGACACAAATAACGTGAGACAAATTGCCGTGGTGGTGTATGAAAACAGGAGCAGAAATGAAAAGGACCCAAAATCCTCTACAAAAAACCCTGTGTGTGTGTCTCGGGAGGGTGTTTCGAACACGCAGGCAGGTGGAACAATGCTGGCAAGTAAAGAGCTGTAGGACAGAGCCTGACTCTGCAAGATGCTGAGCTCCTGGGCTGTGATGCTGAGGACTTTCAAGTCCCTTGGTTCCACCAGCTGACAGGACAGTCTCGTGAGCCCTTCAGAGAGCAGGATTCAAGCGACAAGTGAGCATGAGACAATAACAGGCCTCCACACCTTCCTGGTAGATAGTCACCTAAATTAAAGTTTCTAGAGGACGCCACAAAGAGGGCTGGAACCCCTCTGCTGTGAGGACAGGCTGAGAGAGTTGGGGATGTTCAGCCTGGAGAAGAGAAGGCTCTGGGGAGACCTTCTGGTGGCCTTCCAGTATCTGAAGGGGGCTATAAGAAAGCTGGGGAGGAGCTTTTTACAGGGGCTTGTAGTGATAAGATGAGGGGTAATGTCTTCAAACTGGAAGAGGGTAGATTCAGATTAGAAATTAGGAAGAAATTCTTTGCTCTGAGAGTGGTGAGACAGTGGAACAGGTTGCCCAGGGAAGCTGTGGATGCTCCATCCCTGGAAGCATCCTGGGACAGGTTGGACTGGCCTTGCACAACCTGCTCTAGCGGGAGACGTTCCTGCTTAGGGCAGGGGGTTGGAATTAAAGGATCCTTAAGGTCTCTTCCAACCCAAACCGTTCTGTGGTTAACATGGAACAGAAGAGCAGCTGTTGCTGGGAGGAGAAGGGGTCCCGTACCCGCGTCCACGCGCTGTCACTGCGGAGGCTGGCGGAGAGCCCCGCAGCTTCCCCGGGCGATCGCTGTTGCCTTCAAATGGACCCTCCCTAAGCTCATCCGAAGGAGCAATCCATCTCCTCCGAGACAGAACGGGAATTTAAACACAAAGGGCTTCACTGCCTGGAGGTAAACAATGTTCTCGTAGGCACTTGACCTTTGAGCTGCTTTTGTGTGCGGCGTGCTTGGGTTTTCTGCCCGGCTCTGGCCCGCGGGGCCCCGTCCCCTCCAGCGTCCCGCTGCCTCGGTTTCCTCCGCTTTGCTCTCCGCGCTCCCTCCCGAGCCGTGCCGGGTAAACAGCAACACCCTGGCCTGGCTGCAGTTTCCTGCAAACTTCCACTGACCTGGAGAGCTAGACAGCCAGTCTGAGACCAAAGGGAAGGGGCCTTTCCCTGGCTTCGGAGCTGGTGCTGCAGCTGATAAGTGCCTAACGTCCTACAGCGCTCGTCTTTCTTCACATATAGTGAGCTTTGTAGCCCAGGGTAATAGATTCTGTTTAATTATCCTGGGGGAATCTATGGGTGTTTCTCTAAGGGTAAGATTCACAGGGCATATTCCCTTCCCAGCCCAGGAGGCACAGTTGGGCCAAGCTACAGGGAAATAATCTTTATTTTCAGAAAGGGATTCTTTGCTGAGAATGTTTGCCTCCGAGTCCAGGGCTGGTAACCACAGACAGGACGACACCTGCCCTCCCCATGCCACAGCTCTCCACATCACAAGGGCTGAGTGCCATTGATTTGCACCATCTGGAACCAGAGATCTTCCCTGAGGCTAAGGCTATCGGTCTGAAAGAAAAGTGACCCCGTCCCTTTTGTTTCAAGAAGTTCTGTCTGGGCGAGACTTGTTTTACCAGGAGTTAACTGCCTGCAGATGGATTTAAGGTGGTGACCGTGTTTGTAAAGCTGGCAGTGACACTCCCAGTGTCCCAGCAGATCATTTTTCCATGCCACGGTCAGGCTGAACCACTTCAGAGTTTCACGAAGGATCCCGTTTTTTTGTCTGCACGAACCATAGCAAAAGCATCAGCTGGCAGTTGATGCCTTCCCTATTCAGTATTTATTCTTTGTCATTTTGTTAAGAGCCAAAGCTGAGCCACTTGATATTTGCTTATCTGCTAAGTGAACGGTCCAGCTGCCTGGAGAATGCTCTTCCTCAGAGCATCTCCTTCCCGGTGCCAGTGGGGTCGGCTTGCTCCTGCTGGGAGGGTTTCCAGAGCAGCTGGAGTGAAGCACGGGCAGGCTGGGGGTTTGCTCTTCTGCTCTCTGCGCTGCTACACTTGATATTCTTTTTTCCTTTGCAAAGAGTTTCATGGTTAGGGAGGAAAAAGGAAAAAGCCTCTGTCACATACCCAGGGTACTCAGCAAGTGCTTGACCTTCATCCGCAGCTGCCTTTTCCTTTCCACCGGTGGCCAAGCGTAGCCCTCACCTTGTGTTTAAGCTCTCAAACCCAAACTGCTGTAGTGCAGCCCAGCAAGCAGCTGCCACGGGAGTATCTCCACTCTCGGAGCTGCTCCACTAACTCACACAGGTGTCCCACCCCAGGTGAGAGCTCCAAGGATGCAGATGGAAACTGGGAGGCCTCGGGTAGACAGAGAACTCTCTCTAGGCTAAGGCTATAAAGTGGATCAAGCACTGAGATAACACAAATTACAGCCATCTGCTCACTGCACAGGGCTCTAGGAAACCTCATTTACTGTAGGAAAGGGAAGGACCCATCAAATAGAAAACCTTTCCCCCTTATTCTTTCCAAACAGAGTGAGGATAATATGCTCGTGAGACCTGACATCCACTAGAGATGAACAACAACCGACTGCAGCCTGAGCCATCCTCCCCTTTCCCAACCCCATCTTTCTAACCCAGAAACTGCCTTTTGCTGCTGGTAATTGCACAGTCATTTTAAAACACTCTCTGGATTCCACATGCTGACGGTAGAAGGCTGGACTTATATGTTTTGGCTTCCAATCCAGATTGTAGCTTCTGATCTGGAAGAGTGTAATTCTAGCTCCTGGCCAGACATATGGCAATTCAGGTGCAGGCTGCTATTAAAAAGCAATTAGGAATGAAATACAGCTTCTGTTACGCACACTCTAAATCCATGCTTCCCATTTAGGTGTCTTATTTACAGCTAAAAAAAAAAAAAAGTAGATTATTTTTAGGTCTGTTGTGAATCTGAAGATTTGGTAGAGGTCAGCCTTGGAGGTAGCAAGATATGACAGAGGAGAATGGGGTTAAATCATTATTTCTTTTTCCCTGAACACAAAACATTTTGGAGAAATTTTATTCTGTTTTGACTAAGATATTTCAATCCTTGCATAATTCAATATTTTCTGCCATTTTAGGGTTATTTAACGTTTGCTTAGCTGCCTTCCTTTGATTTATGTTACTCTTCAAACAAACAGTGCTATTCTGAAATTTCCTCTCAAATTACTAGCGTAAATATTTTTAAGTTCAGCGTTCCCATCTTTTCAGTCCAAACAATTAGTCAAAATATGATCCAGATTTGTGAATAGTTTGGTATCAAAATGATCGTTTTTTCACAGCAAGTCTCCTCTTGGCCTATATTCTTACCCCACGTGGGTTCAGGTGTCTATCTGAAACTCCCTAAATGTCAGGAGATTACAGGTCTAATTAATGCATTCTAATTAATCTCTCACATAACGTTTCGTGCAATGCCCTTACCCCAAAGAACATGCTAAAAAGAGAGCAACTCAGCCAGAATAAATCGATGGCATGGAATAAAAGCCCTGAAAGGACATTATTAGAAATGATAGGGATCATCCACACTTCTGGTCTCAGCGCGATACGCACAAGGGGCTCCGACCAACACTTGCTCTCCTCATGACGAAGCGTTTTGCCCACTCAGAACCCTATTTCCAGATCTCAGAGCTAAGATTATGCTATCAGAAATACAAAAGGCAACGGACAGTCCCACTCTCCTGTCTCAGTCTCTGCCTTTCCCCTTCGTGGCTTTGTCAGTGAACCTGGGTTGGGTTGTGGAGCAAACAAGCTCCAGCTCTGCATTAATTCCGTGAGGATAAATTCCAAGGGATTAATTTTTAGGTATCTCCATGACGTTCCTGAAGCAAAGAGTGTTGTCATTAGCCAAGAAATGGACGCTGATACCCCCAGATGAATGACCTGTTCCCAGATGAGTTACCAGTCACGGGGAGATCTAGGGAGAGAAACCAACTCTGTGTTTTCCTTTGCCAGTGGAGCTCTGGAAGGGCAACCCCCAATCTCACGCTCCACGTTCAAACTGTTCTGCAGGTCACCAATAAGCACAGTAACATCATTTCTGTGCAGAACGCTTGTGACCCACAAAAATTCAACGTAGAGAAGCACTCCACCTACACTCCCATTACAGATCCTCCAGCAATGGAACACACAGCACCCCGCCAGGGTCCGAAGGGTGAACGTTTGGATCCCCACTGAACTGAAGCAAAAGACAATTTCCCAGGGATGAAGTACTGGGAAAGGAGAAACTCTGGAGGGTTTCACAGTTTTAGACTGCCAAGAGTAGACCAAATGGCCAACACCCAGAAAGGAATACTTGGAATTTATAACACAGGATGTTTTTCCTCACTAGCTAAAGAACTTTAGAGAAATATTTTGCCATCTTTTCACGGAGATTTTAGAACGTTCCCGGTTTTGCCGAAAGATGAAGGAGGGTGAGTGGCCTGATGGAGTAGTGCAAAGACCAGCAGGGTGAACAGTGTTACTCCAACACCCTTGGACCAGGATGACGAAGCAGATGCCCTGACAGCCTTAGGTGTAAAAGGAGAAAGGATGGGGGGCCAGCTGGCCTGACACATTGGTGCTAAACCAAGGCAATCACACAGCTTGGGCTCTTAAACACAGCCTGACAAAAAAAAAAAAAAAAGGAGCTTTTTAATTTCAGTAGATTTACCTTAATAGCTCTAAATCTATTGTAAACTTAACTGCTGTGGAATTCGGGAGTGCTGTGGTATAATATCACCGATGAAAGAAACTGAGAGCACTGGGGAAAGAATTGACTCCAGTGCCGTGAAGACCTGTGGAGCTGATCTATTAACTTCATTTTTATAGACAGAGAACGGATAAGAAAAGGAGTTTTTACAAGATTACGCTGGTAAAATAGGGTTAGAAATGGGGTGTTCTTGCTATGTGGCAATAGCCCCTCGATGACACTGGTGTCCACAAAGAAGCAAGACACTCCTGGATGTCTTGTCACACGCTGCAGCAGTTAGCTACCCACCTTACAGTGTCCTCCTGACCAGGAAAGGAGCAGTTTGCAAACCACTGTTCTTTTTTTTTTCTGCAGACTACAGAAACCCGTTTGTGGAGATTCACCCGGAACATCCGGAAATCATCTACATTTTAGATGCCAAGAAAACGGTTGTCCCTTGCCGAGTTACCTCGCCGGATTTCAAACCTGAACTTGCCCAGGTAAGAGTTTCAGAGAAACTCATCAGTTCAGACAAACAAAAATATACCAAAATACAAAATAAAATGTACACAGCTGGGTTAGTTTCAGGAATAAAAAATAAATAGCAGACACTGAAAACGGAGCAGCACAGTTCTGCTCTTGCAGAGTCTTACTATCGACCAGTGAACAGGGGGATGATCCCTTCCCAGTCCTGCTTGGCCACACCAGTGCTGGCGCAAGCACTGGGTATGGTGTGATAGCAGAGAACGCAAAGATAGGCTGATGTTCTGCTGGTACAGAGGTCTGAGGACCTCTGCTCCTCTTAGCAGTGAGACTTTTTTAGTTATTAGATGTCTCCTTCTCCTAGGAGACAGCACATGACATCATGGTGACCAGTGTCAAATGTCCAGTGGCTGTGCCGAGGGTCAGCAGCAGCCTTATTGCTTTAGCAGATCTCTGCTTTCACATTTCATCAGGAGGGATTAAAAGGGGAGGGGATAAGGCTCCTCTCCAGCTATAGCTTATCACTTGAGCCTGGATAAGTGTTATCACCTTCTCCTCCTTGGCCATAAAAATGAAACATCTCCATCTTATTTTAACCTACTTCAACCAAATTCATTGCTGGAGTACTGCTGCTGACTTCAGCAGAGTCGCAGGAGCCTAAAGGTGACTCGACCGAGCAGAACTCCACATTTATCCCCTGATTTATGGGCAGCTCTGCTCTCCCTGTTTGCCAGACAAGTTCTGTCCCGGTAGTTTCACAGGATCACAGGATGTCAGGGGTTGGAAGGGACCTCGAGAGATCATTGAGTCCAACCCCCCTGCCAGAGCAGGAGCACCTAGAGCAGGTCAGACAGGAACACAGGAGGGTTTGGAATGTCTCCAGAGAAGGAGACCCCACAGCATCCCTGGGCAGCCCGTTCCAGTGCCTGGCAGCCTCATCATGAAGAAGTTTTCTCTCACATTTCTGTGGACCCTCCCATGTTCCAGCTTGCACCCGTTGCCCCTTGTCCTACCGTTGGACATCACCGAGCAGTGATGGCTCCAGCCTCCTGACACTCACCCTTTCCATATTTACAAACATTAATCAAGTCATCAATTCCTTCACGCAAAAGCTGACATCCTTCACCTTGCCGCAGGAATGCAATCTCCCTTGGGAACTGCAAAGAAAATTGTCCCCAAACTGCTTTTCCCCCTTCAAAGGGATGTAGACGTTGAGTGCTGCTCCCCAGAGGACCCCTCCCGGGGTTGGGAGCTGGAGAGACACCGTCACTGACGGGGACACGCTTCGAGAGGGCTTTGTTGGCTCCGGGAGCCACCAGCCCCGGGCTCCATCCACGGAAAGTCTCCGGCTGTTTTGCCCCGTCTGGGAATTTCATCGGGGCCGTGCGGAGCCGAGGTGGCGGCTTCCCGTGCGGAGAGGAAGCGGGGTGGGAGAGGGGTGGAGGTAAGGACGGGGGAAGAGAGGTGAATGAAGCCATCGGACAAATTTAGAACATCCTCTTCTTCCAAATTTAATCGCCCAAAGACAACGGACTTCAAAGGGAGGAAAGCCACTGTGACTTCCTTCGAGCGGCGCTGACGCTTTTTTGTTTTGAGTCTTTAAATATATATGTTTGAATATTTTACGAAGGCGTTTAATATGTGTGTAGTGTTGAAAAGGGCCTCCTGAGCAGGGTTATTTTTTCTTCCCCCTTCCCCAGGCCATCAGGGAGCAGAGCTGCCAAACCATGAAGTTCAGCTTTATCACATTTTATTATTCTTGTAGAAAATGTGCTTTCTTTTTTTTTTTTCCCCCACCGTAAATTAAGTTCCTTATGTTACCATTATACTTTAAAATGATTGCACTCTCTGCCCTTTAAATATGTATGGAGAAAGGTACTTCTTGCTAATACTAAACAGATCCCAACCACCTCTACGTCTCACGCTAAGACGCACAATTAAAACTTTTCACTTTGCTTAACGTGATTTTAATTCGGGTGGGGGGGGGGGACCAAACCAACAGCACTTTCAGCCTTGCCAGATCTGTTTAACCCCTGATCTGATTCAATGTGCATTTGCCACTTGCAGCTCTGACCTTTATGGGCGTCGGAGCACGATTAAGCCCCAGGTCTCAGATCTCTTTCTGTAATTTTCCTGAATTTTCCTAATGGTTCTGAACAGAGATGCCACAGCTTGATGACTTTGCAAGTGTCTACATGAGACCCATGGTTCCTACCAGTCAGATGACAACTGCTGATCCAAGAGAAAGCAACTGTCTTGCTGTGCCTCCTTCCCCACAGCCTAACTCCTTTGTCCGTGGTCTGTGCTGCAAATGGGATAACGAGCGACCGAACCCAACGCCAACCTGATCAGTTCTGTATTCAGACGAGAGGGATGAGCAGCAGCTCTCAAAGCCCAGAGCTGAAATTTCTCTGGAACAGGAGTATTATTTTAAACTGAATCCTATTTAAACCACTGCCAAACGAGACTAAATGTTTGTTTGGAGACAGAAAAATAAATTGCGCGCTGCAAGAACGACAAGAGCAAAACTATTCCATCCTCAGGGAAATTCCCACTTGCAGTCCCTCGTGCAGCTCTTCCCTTGGTTAGCTCCAAAAGCTAAACCAAGGTGCCTCTGAAAAGCAAAACATTCACTTGCCTCACCTTTGAGAAGCCACTGTATAGAATTGTGGAATTACTGAATCGTTCGGGTTGGGAGAGAACTTGCAGATCATCGAGTCCAACCATTACCCCAGGACTGCCAAATCCACGACTAAACCCTGTCCCTAGCACCACATCTATGAGAAGAAGCACTGTGAAAGTAAAGTTCTAGTGTAGCGACTGTAGGCGACCGGAGCCTTCCCCAAACCCCTCATTTTTTAGCCCAAACTGATCTCAACACTCCCGCAGCACATCCTCGGTCCTAAAGAGCCTCCCAGTGTCCTGCTGGAATGGCAAGACCACTCAGCTGCCTGAGAACAGGCTGAAAAGGGCCAGCCTCAGTCATCTGCTCTTTGACAGACTCCTAGCTGTCTGCATTTAATGTCACGTATTCCTTTTCTACTTCATAATCCAAAATTATTGGGAAGCAAATTGCATTTTCTCTAGCAAACAGAGGATTTCCCCACCTGGTAAGAATAATTATAAATTAATTATTCCCCTCAACCTGCTTGACACCGGTGCTGCCCAAGGATACACAGAGGGTTCATTCTTATTAAATCAATTTTAGCCCTCGTTTATTTTCCACATTTGCCTTTCACATCCTCACTTCTTCCTCACAAGTTAGAGATACTGTTTTATCAAGAATCTCAGAACATTACAAGTATTTATGAATTTAGGACAAAAAAAAACCCCTAAATATCTGTGTTACTAAGTCCCCCTATTTCTGCCAGCCTGTGATTTACCACCCGAAGTCATCCGGGCTGCTTCTGTGCCCAGTGGATATCAAAAGGCTGCTTTGAAAGTGTCTCACCCTTTTCTGTTCTGTAGAGAGAATCTGGTGACTAACACAGCCCAGAGCTCAGAGATGATGCCATCAGAGGAGTTTGTGACATGAGTAATTCTGATTTTGGGGGGGGTCTAACTTCATGTGTATTTTTAAAGTACTGTGGAAAAACGTGTGGTAGCTACAGGTAGCATTAGGAGGAGCAAATTTTGGCCTTAAACACTTCCAAAAGGATTACCCTACAAAATTAATGTAAGATAGGCATAATTATTCCAAGTGAAGAAGTGAGGGAAATGGGACCTACAATGGGTGTCTTGCCTAAGATCTGAGAGGACCAGGGCTACGGAATCAAAAGCCCCAGTTATGATGCCCAAGTTTTGGATTTCAAAGACAGTCAGAACTTAGGGAGGGCTCTTCTATTTGCTTATGTTGATGTTGCTTAAGATATGTGTGGAATGAGACCACCAACCACTCTGAAAGGTCAAATATCTACCCTGCCTCTACAGCAGAACAGCCTTGGCTGGTTGCCTCTGTGGTCTGAAGGGAACGAGAATGTCTCACAAGCCTCCTATCCATCTGTTCTCTTTCAGTATCCTCATTCTGTAGACAAGAACTTCCAAAAAGTGGAGTGGGACCCGAAAACAGGATTTATCATCCCCTCTCATTCTTTTGTTTACTCCGGAGTACTCACGTGCACGGTGACCGTCAACGGAAGCGTGTTCACCTCCTATTACCTGGCACAGAGACTGGGTGAGTGGCTACCGTGTGCCCAGGAATGACCCCAACCTTTCTCTTCCATAGCTCAGCCCCTGGGTATCATTTCTTGGTTAGCCTCCGTTGTAGTTGAGATATCTAATGGGTATGTAGCTGCAGCAAGTCCAAGCTGGAACTCTAAAAGCAAACTCATTCTTCCCCCTTTCTTCCGATTCAACGGATGTTGGTTTGGATCCACTCCTGGTTTTGACAAATTACCAAATGTTGAGATGGTACAAAACAGGAGTATTTTCTTCAGCCCCCACTGAGGCTTTGTTTGCTTGGATTGAGCATTAAAACAACTGCTGGTTTAGGAAAAAAACAAACAGTAGTTTTCTTTTTGCTTATGGTTATTAAACAAACAAGATCATGGTGTAAACACCTCATTAAATGGATAATTCAAAGCTTTAGGTTGTTGTATAGCTTCTCCTGGTGATTTGCTCTACCCTTTCCATTGTATTTCCAGCTGATCTTCAGCTCAGAATTAAAAGTCTGAATTTGAAGCAACTAAACCTTAACTTTTCGAGTGCTGGGAATTTATATGAAGCCAATTAGAATTTATTTTTTCCTTCGTTTTCAACGTGTGTTCTCTCTCTCCTAATATATTTCATTTTTGACATTGTGACTTCATTCCCATTAGGTCATGGCATCCTTCTATACAATTAGCACTCTGCTTTTAACAACAGGCTTGTAAATTTGTATGGCGGCCAAAGAAAAGTCCTGTAAATCTCTCTCTCTCTCTTTCTTCATTGTTGGAGTAATTATTTTTTACTAGAATCATAAATTTAAAGCTAAAAAACCCATTAGGTCATCCCTTTCTAGCCCAAAACCTTGCTCTACAATGCGTTACCGTGCCATGGTCAGAGGTGGGTTTGGCATCAGGCACCACGGACACGATGCAGGCTCGTTTGAGAGTCAATGTGCTTAAGGCATCAATAAATAGAGGAGATCAAGATCCGGGGATCCCGTTGAGAAAGGGAAGGAAGCTGGTGATCGGGGGGCAGGAGAAACGTGCGTCGTGTTTTATGAGTCTTCTCTGAGACGTGCGCACGCTGAGGCACACCAAAGGAGGAGTCACTTCTGAAAACCTCTTTACTGAGAATGGCCAGGGAGCTGCTGAGGCAGGGCTGGAGCCAAACACGGCACAACTGACCTGCTGTTCCCATTGCATGGGCATTTCCACCCGTTCCCACCGAAAGGGCAGAAGAAGGTGAGGTGTTTCGGAAGCCGTGAAAGGAGCAGATGATGGAGAGGCGAGCAGAGCGTGGGTTCCACCCGAAATGTGATTGATGCCGAGAGTGCTGTCTGCTCCTACCTTTGCTTTTTTTCATTGCAGAGGACAGAGCACAGAACCTGGCTTTGAAAGCAACTCCCAAAAAACTGCTGGTTGGAGAAACTCTCTCTTTGGAGTGCAGAGCGGAAACCTTCATCAACGGGCGCATTGAGCTCATATGGACGTGTCCTAATGGGAGAGTGAGTTGATGAAAATTCTCTATTCTACTTTCATAAGAGAGAAAGATGTGTTCACAGGGCTGGGCAAACCTGAACTACTACTTACCCTGAAACACAGCAAGCCATTTGTAAACTTACAATCAATTGTATCTTTAGATTAGATGAATCTAAACCTTATCTGACCTAGCAAATTCTCTGACCATCCTGAGCCTGCAAATTAAAGTGCAAACCTCAGGCTAAATATCCTCTTGGAAGAAAAGCCAGGAGTGTAAGTCTCTTGTTGGGAAGAAGAGCTGTCTCATTTCTTCTGGCCCACATGGTGATCCCAGCTCACAGTGGGAAGACTCAAAGGTTGCAAATTGTCAGTTTGCTTATCTAGCTTGACATTTATGAAGTAGGAAAAAGTGAAACAAAAGCCAATTGTACCTGCTGAAAACTCCACCGAAGAATGAAACTTAAATTCCAAGCGTAGGTTTCTGAGCTTTCCATGGAATGCACAAAAAAAAATGCCAGATTAGAAGTAGAAACATGGAAGAGACTGAGCATTTGCTTTGAAGTACCAAAACCTTTCACTTCTAAGCAAAATCAGAGGGAAGAAAGGGTATTTTCATTTATCTCAGATGTTACTCAGAGTTCTATTCGATTCTCGAAATTAAAAAGATTATGCTTTTTTTTCTTTTTAGCTCAGCTGAATACACATTGCAAAAAAAGAATCTAAACCTCTTGGAGAAGTGTAAAATGTGATTCCTAAAAAAATATTTTTTACTTATTTTGTTTACTTAAAGAATGTCTGATACTGTTTTGGTGAAGAAACTACAGAAAACGTAACGCAGAACTTCGAGAAGCACAAGAGATATGGTGTTACTGAATTCTGTTTCTTGAACCCCACATGATGGCAGTTATTTTTCTGTGAAGCCTCCTTAGATTTCTAACATTCTAAATGTAAAATGTCTTGGCCAAACCTCTAGGACCAAATACCCTATCAGAAGCAGTAACGCTTTCTAAAGTTCCGCGCGAGTTTGCATTGGCACCTGACTGTCATAAGAGATTATATTTCTGTCATAATGTATTTCTTTTAGAAAGCAGGAGGTTTTTAAGAGAGTAAAAGACCGACTGTGACCAAAAAAATAACCCAACACCAACAAAAGAGGCTGTGGTCCCTGAGAAGGGCTGATCTCTGCTGCAGCCCCTCGTTGACCTGCCTGCCCAGGTTTCAGCAGAGAAGAGCTAGAGTTCCACTCTGCTTCTCTCTCTTATTAGACTTGGTAATGAAACCTCATGCAAGAGCTCTTCCTGCTGATTTGCCTTCTATAGTCTTTATTTCCGTGATGAAGATATGATAATTTTCATATGAATCACTGCTTTCCTTTATAGGATCATTGAATTGTTATGGTTGGAAAGGACCTCTAGGATCACCAAGTCCAACCTTCCTCCCAGCATCTCCCTAACCACTAGACCATAGCCTCGAGTGCTACATCTACTAGGTTTTTAAACCCCTCCAGGGATGGTGACTCCAGCACCTCCCTGGGCATCCTGTTCCATTGCCCAGCCACTCTCTGAGTAAATAATTTGTTTCTAATATCCAACCTGAACCTCCCCTGATGCAACTTGAGACCACTTTACAGGCAGACTGTGAAAGGATGAAAAAAACCAATCCTGTTTATGATGCTTTCTGACCTCCTTTTTTTCTGACCTCCAGCACCCTTATCCTCGAAGAACAATAGACCAGAGTGGCACGGTGTATAAAGTTAGCAGCAGCCTGACAATTGAAAATGTCACCATGAAAGATGGAGGCCTGTACGTATGCAAAACATTCAACGTAACCAGGCTGGAGGCCAACGTCACAGTTACAGTGTATGGTAAGTTCTGCAGCTAAACCACAATACCCAAGAACCAGGAGTTTTGAGCTTAAAGGATAATGGCACGATAATGGAAATCTGTTGGTATGTAGATGGCATTAGGAAGAATGCCAACTGGTTAAAGCAACCATTAATCATCTATAATCCCTCATCTATCAAAGCATCAGTGCCTGGCAATATGCTTTCAGAGAAACTGAAGAGAGTTCAAGACATGTTTGAGGAGGTGGATTAACTGGGAGCTGAACTGGTTGGGAAAAGCTGGCATCAAGTGTGGTTGCTGATGCTCTGGAAAACCTGGTCTGCTGACATTTGCTTGGTCCAGAGATACCCCCCAGCATCTGTACACACTGCTTCAGGGGCACCGTGGATGCATAGTCTCTCTTATAAATATCATTATAAACATGAATAAATATAAAGAGTATAAAGCCCTTCATTTGAAGGTAAAGCTTCCTAGCTGGGGCTGAGCTTTGCAGGGGAACCACCAGCTCGTGATTCCATTTGGTTGTCCACAGCTTCTGCGGATCCGTATTGCAAAAAACCCAGGGTAGGCACGATGCAGCGGGACGTGAGAGCTGTACTATGGCAGATCTGCCCTGACTTGTCCTCCCGTTCGTTTCTCTTTCCAGACAAACCTTTCCTTATGGTTTCACATAAGAAAGGGCCTTACTACGAGATCACATCGGGACACAAGTCACTGAAACTAGCTGCAAAGGTGGATGCCTTTCCTCGTCCGAACGTCACCTGGTGAGTACCATCACCTCGAGCAAAATCAGGAATATGTCACCTTCTTTTGAGCTCCTGCTTAGAACAGATTTGCCCTCTTCTTTACCACCCAGAGATAAAAGAGAAGAGCTGGGAATGCTCCTAGCTGTGCTCTCACAGTTCAGCTGAGGAGATGTGACTCTGCTCTGTGCTGACATATGCTCTGTGAAGCTGGACAAGCCATACCTCTTTCCCATGATAGTTTTTTCTCCTAGTCATGCAGAAAAGGTCCCTACGGGGAAAAAAAAAAAACCCAAAAAAACATACCCTGGACACAGACCTGTTTGGAAGATTCAAGCAGAAAGCTCCTGGGGAAGGGTTACTAGTTTACCAGCATTACTGGTGGTCAGTCAGCAAGGGGGCAGTGAAAAGTTGAAAGCAGCAGGACACATTCTCAACGTGAGAAATTGTTTCTCTTCATAACTGTGAAATAATTTTTGCCAATCCTGTACCACCAGCGGTGTCAGATCCTTGCAGACAATGCAGTGAATCCTCCTGAGAAAACTAAAGGCTCCCCCAGGACCAGAATGGGTCAGCTTAAGAGGAGGGACAACATGTCAGCAACTCCAGGAGACACTCATTTCCCTCTCGACCCTTTCATCGCTTGTCCTCTCCCATGCTGCTTTGTCTACGCTTCATCCTCCAGGGGCTTTTTAACCAGCCCTTCTGACATTTTACACCTCTTTAGCTGTAGGAAATCTCTAGGACAGCTGCCTGTGCTGGGAGGGAAGGTGGCTGAGGTGAGCTAGCAGGGGGGGCTGGCAGGTCAGGGCTGGGTTTGCTGGGCTGCAGCAGGGAAACAACGTGAAATCCTCTATTATTCACTCGGAGTGGTGAAACCGGTGCCGCCAGGAGATATTTGTAATTGCTGCTGTTCTTTAGGAGACGGAAATGTTTCTGTGTGGTGAAGTGGGGACCGTCCCCCTTTTCTCTGCCAAGGCTTTGTTCCCTGGGCTCAGCGTGGAGCTGCCTGGGACCACCAGCGCTGCCTTCCCTGCCTGTTCGAAGCTACAGCTGTTGATGTTGGAAATCTCTCAGTACCGTTGTTTAAACGACTGTAAAGGAGGTTTCCAGCATCCTCAGGCAGTAGGACACATGCCCCAGCTTCTCCTTCCACCAAGCCTGTGTGTGGCAAAGTCTGGCCAGTTTCAGAATCCTAACCCAAAGCTGCCTATCGGATGAGCAGTGAAGAGGACTCTGCTCAAGCAAACTCTGCTCTCCTGCTCTTAGCTAGTGAAGATTCGAGGCTGTGAATTCCTCACTGACCTTCCTATGGACCGTAAATTCTCCAAGTCATGGACTTCAGCTTTTTCAAACCCAGTAAAGGGTCATATATACACACCAAAATACAATTCTGCTGCATTAATATCTTGGTTTAAAACCGATGACATAAATTTTGGCTAACCCATGATGAGTACTGCAGACCCAGCAGAATTCCTGGGCACCTAGCTGGACATTTCTGACCATGGTTGAGCGTGCGAGTGTTTCATATCCATTGAAACACCTTATTCCTGTTTGTGGGACGATGCCATCCCAGAGCATTGATGCTTCTGGGGTGTAGCACGGAAGGGTAACAGCAATGTTCAGGTTGTCTGGCTCAAGCAGTGCTACTAGATCTGTGTTTCCCTTCCTGCTTCTGAAGGCTGACTCTTTACCCACCCTCATTTGCGTTAACGGGTTTTCTAATGAGCTCTGATGGGACTTTCCAAACAGGTACAAAGATGGCAAACTGATCAAGGACAACCACACTTGTTACGAGCAAGATTCATTGAAGTACAGACTGGGCATAAGAGACGTGAGACCGAGGCATGCTGGAAACTACACCATCGTCCTGAGCAATGCCAAATACGGCCTGTACAAGAACCTCACCATGCAGCTGGTAGTGACAGGTAAGGACTTGATGTTTAGAATGACTTCTACTGGGCTCTTTTTCATTTTTTTCTGTCACCTGTTTTACCAGCCAGCAGGAAGGGGTCACATTTCCCCACGTTTAGCTGCTAGGAGATGATACGGCACATCTACAGCACGCTAACCTAAGTGCACAGATTACCACCTTACTTAGGAACCACTGAAGATGCCCCTCGTTTCACCCCGTGTCAAATCAAAGCAACAGGAAGGAGAGCTGGTACGAGGAGTTAGCCTGGAACTGGTTATTCTACAACCACTTCCCACTGAGACGTTGCACCTCAGAACTCAGCACCTTTGTGTCAGGACAGTGACTGAGGGAAGCAAAAATGGCTTGAAAGTGAGCAAGTGTAAGAGGACTTTAATTTTAGCAGGAGTTTGGGAGGATATCTAGTGGTGAGGTCTTAAGAGCTGGAGGCACAGTTTCCCAAGAGAAGTGATGGAAGCTTTATCCCTTGAGATTAAAAATGAGCTTGGGCAAAGCTCTGGAGGACATCTGTTGGGACAGGAAAAGTCCCAACAGGGCTGACGGAAGGAACTAGATAAGCTACAGTCTTTTATGTCTCTCCATCGTCCTGCTACCAAAATATTTTCTAAGTCTTGTATTGCCATTTATCTGCTGGGAACACTTGAGAGACAGGTTCGTTTTCAGGGGAATCTGGAGGAAACTGAAGTAAGCAGCCGTGTGCACTGAAGCAGGTCCACTTGACACAGAGAGAAAATGGATATTGGAATCACATTTATTAATCTCCCTTGCTGGGATAATGGCAGACAGAGCCACATTGTCTCTTTGCACATCCACTGCCTCTCTTAATCCATTGAATTTGGCAACAGAGATTGAATCATGAGGCCGAGCAGGAGTTCAGTAAAAGTTAGCTTTGCTTCCCTTTGTATTTCCCGAGGTTGACTCAGGCAGTGAGATAGATAAGTTTATTGAGAGAAATTTGCTTTCCTGTGGCAAATCGTTTCCTCCTTAACCTTTTAACACCTAAAAATATTCTCAGTTGTCCTGTTTTGTACTGTAGCAGCACATAATTTCCAGCACTTGTGGTTTTCTCCGTTCACCTTTCAGAAAGAAATAATGCCTAACTTGTCACATTAAAAATGGCCTATTAAAAATACTAAATAAGATATATAAGATACCTTCAGCATTCATTCCATAAGCTAACGTGTGGTTTAGGAGTGGAGGGTGCTGAGGACATGCTGATGGCCAGGTCCTGCAGCTCAGCTGATGAGGAGGAACGTGTTAAGCCCCGGTAATTTGCTCACTGGAGCTTGTTTATCCACACAGTGGTTCTGCCGTCTCGCTAAGAGAACGGAAACGTTCAAAGGAAGAGAAAATTAAGAATGATAATAAACTATCTTGTCAAGGTAAATATTGGTGGTTGCACGCAAAAGAGAATGTTTACTTGAAGAGCAGCCGTTCCCCAAATAGGCACAGAAAAAACAAACAGACCTTGTTCCTATCAGCACGCTGCTATTTTGGGATTAAACCATCCCATGCTCTCAACCAGAGGAGAAGCCTTTCATCTTCCCTGCTCCGGCTCTCGTGCCCAGCGTGTGCCTCGCACGGTGCTCGCTGCTCGCCCTTCGGAGAGAGCAGCCCAGCAAAGGCTTCCATCGGGAATAACGATTGGATTGCAAACCCAATGCTTCTCCAGAGCCTGCAAAACCCAGCAGCTGCAGGAATGTCACCTGCTGCACAAGGGCTTGCGTGGGGAAAATGAGCAGCAAGTGTTTCTCTGCTGGTAAAAGAAAGCAATCCCAGAAAAGAGAGCGAGCAAAGGACGGTGTCTGCAAAGAGGGCCACTGGTTTCCAGCTAAAGGCTGCAGATAACGAGGGAATCTGCCTTGACTGTAGACAGGACCGACATAAAACCCCCAGCCAACCTCTCCTGGCTGCGCCGAGCTCTGCTCTGCAGCACTGACGCGCTTGCCCCAAGGAGAGGGTCATTTTGCTGAGACGCCGGTGGGTAGAGACCAAAAAAGGCTAATTTTGCTCTTGAAGTTTATCCAACAACAGCAAACTGCCTTTTTTTCTTGTGCTTTCAGTTAAAGAGACTGCTTTTTCAGAGCTGGGCATCATTTGCTTTACTTTCAAGAAAAAAATTCTGCAAACTGAATTTTCCCCTTAACTCCTCCACAAACAGCCTGGCACTTTACCTCCAGTCACGACAGCTGACATCCTAGTATCTCAGCAGAATAGATTAAGTTGCTTGGAGCTTCAGAAGACACTTAGACACACAGAAGGAGACCAAACGCACCTTCTAGCCCTTTTCTGCAGGGATTACCTTGCCTGCTGCGGAAACACAACCATCTCTGAGCTGGGAGGGGTGACTGAGATCTCTGCTTAGAGCCAAGGGCAGGCTGCAGTTTGCAGGCTGGAATTTGCACACAGGGATTAGCAGGACTGAAGGGAAAAAAAAAAATCCTCTTGGGCTCGCAAGTGAACACAGGGGTAGGAGCATCAGGTTTGGTGTCTAAAAGGTGGAGCCTGCAGCCATTCAGCACCTGATGAGCCTTCAGGCTGAGTAGATAACCAGAATAATCCTTCAGCGGGGCTCAGCAAGCTGCACTGCGCTCAGTTTTGCAGCCTATTCCACTGGATACTAATGGCAGCACAAGAGAATTCTTTAAGGAGGATGAGAACAAGATAAGAAGCCATCTGCTCGAGCCCTGCAGGACAGGAGTTTATACGCAGGGCATCTCCTGACCCTGCTAGACCAGCACTGCTGCGGGCTTTCCTTGGAGTCACCTCCTGTGTATTTAACTGGTAGCGACCCCAGTAGCTCTGACGCGCAGCGTACACCGAATGTGCAAGGTATTTCATGGTAAGGAGTAAAATATTAGGATCTATTTCCACCCCCCAGTTGGATACGGCCATAAACCTGATGAGTATCCGCTGACGGATCGAGCATCTCAGCTCCACAAGGGCAAGAAGGAGCAAAATGGGCAAATAATTCCCTGAGCTGCGGGGTGGGATGTGATAGCAAAGCCATCCCGAGGCGAGGACCTGGCTGAGGCTGTGCAGGAAAGGAGCTGTTGCCTGGCCTGGAGGAGAATCACGCTGCTATTCCAAAAATGTCTCTTTAAGAAGTGGCTTAGCTGTGCCTCTGGTCACCCGTGCTCCCACTGCAGCTGGAATTTAATCTTGCAGGAGCACATATCTCCCTTGTGGAGTCACCTTGGCTCATTGTAGGACTCCAGTCCCCAGGAGGTAGCTGACTGCATTTTCAAAACACTCCTTCTTTACATATTCACACATCAAACACTGTCCAAGAAAGCGGCGGGTTGCTGTGGTTTTGTTTTGTTTGATTAAATTCTTATTGAGAAAAGCTTCAAGAAAATAATGTCCTGAAGAATTTGGAGGGGAAGGAGCAAGGAGAAGGAACAATCCTAGCAAACAGCTGGTGGCTCCACATCCGAGCCAGCCAAGCGGGAGAAATGTGGGAGAAAAGAGTTATTCCGGGCCAGAGTACAAAGCAGCTTCAGAACAAAACATAAACAAAACCCCTCAGATCTATTTATGGGCAAGCAGACTGCATTTCATTCTCACCCTGGTTCGAGTCATCTGCATGTACCCGGGTTCTTGCTGAGCTCTCGCGGAGCAGCCGGCGGAGGTTGCGCTGAGGCAGAAGTTAATTCAAACCCGGGATGAATAACCTCCTTCTCTGCTCTGCCTTTCTTCTTTGTCCCCAAAGTTTCTCTCCTCTGCTCCCTCAAGGCTCTTCCAGCAAATATTGCTTTGGGTTCCAGCTGCTCTACTCAATTGAAATTACATTCCCTCGTAGAGTCCTTGATCCCCCCAAGCTCTAGTGTTGTATTTATAAGAAATGCAGGATTAAGGGCTAGAAATGGCTTCTGCCACGAGCAGCAGTAATTTACAAGCTCCTTATGAATTCCCTCTCTCCTGGGAAAGGGCTGGAATAAAAAGGGTGCGTGGAGAATTCACGTGTGCATTGCCACGTGCTCCTCGTTAGGTCGGCGAGGTGCCCGGCTACCCCTGCATTGGTTTCTCGGGAGAATTAGCACTTGCTGCTGCCTACGTTGCCCTGCTCTGTAGTCGGGCCAGCTCTTTATATGTGGTTTAAAATCAAAGGCAAAGAGAGTTCTGTGCCTGACCTACTTTGGCTCGCAAGGGATGAGTTGACATCAAAGGAGTCCCCAGTGATCTCCATAAAAATTAATAAATACGCGGTGATCCATGTGAACAATACCCCATCACCTCAGCCGGACCCAGGAAGAGTCTGAAGAGGGAAATGAGCCTTCAGGGTGAGGTTAATTCATTTGGGCTGTGCTTCAGTTCAGAGAGAAACAGCTCTTGGAGCGATGGTTCTCAATTCAAGCCAGTTGAAGACAGAGGAGAGACTCCTACAGTCTTCTGTGCATGGAAGGGCCGCTGAAATCTCCAAGCTGGACACTATTGCACTGGGAGAAACATGATTTCCTTGGGATTATTAGTGCAACCCTACTGATGTTTAGGTTAAAGGAACGAGCCAGACAGAAGAAGCAGGGCTACCTAAAATGATCTACCTTCACCTCGCCCGCATCCTTCCTTTGTGGATCACATCCATCTCCTGCACAGCTCCTTGGAGGATGACCCATTCAGGAGATGTCCAGATAGGAAATCTAATTTTTCCCCCATCCTGGGCCAGCTGAGCAAACTAGAAGTCCCCAAATAAAACACAGCCTGCCTCCGTCCAACCGCGGGTCCAGCCTGCTCCTCCCCAAGCCCTTTGCTTTGCTCTCCTCCCCGGCGCTGGCAGCCACGGCTGTGCCCAGTGCTTTGGGTGGGCAGGACACTCAGCTGGGAAGAGCAGGGACAAAGGGATCCAGCTCTCCAGGCTATCCCTCCAGTCTCAGTTATCAGACGCAGGCAGGACAAAACAACTCCCTTTATCTGAGGCATATACGAAAGAAAAGGCAAAAAGGTAGCAGCACAAACAGAGTGCAGAGGGCCTTTCTGGCACGCTGATTATTAGCAAATCAGGCAGAATTCTCTCACTGACATCACACAGACCCCGGGCACTCGCAGCTCCGCAGCCCAGCCTCCGCTCAGCCTCCGCGCGCTCCCAGGAGAGCCCCTAGTGAAAAAGTCAGAAGAGCTGTTTTCATTTTGTTGGAAGTAGCCAAAGCAATTGTTGGAAAGGGGAAGGTGGGGTCCTGCTGGAGTTTGCCAGACAAATGTGAAGCGTTCGACTCACGATTCCGCAGCAGCGCTCGCTCCCGGACAGCCCGTAGCGGGCGGAAGGCAGAAAGCGGCAGCGCGTGGTTTCCACGTTGCCCCTCAGCCGAGCAAAAGAGGCTGAGACAAAGATCTTACAAAACTGCCTGCTCTGCTCAGTATTAAGTGGTTCATTGTCACGCATTTCAACTCTGTTCAGCCACAGAAAGTAAGATGGAGAGAGACTGGCAAGAAAAAGCCCCTTTTTGTTCCCCCCAAAGCTTGGCGGCGTGGGGCTGAGCGCCAGATCTGGCACAAGACTGGAAGATGCAGCTTTTTTTTCCTCCAAGGTGAAGACAGATACTTCCAAAAGCGAGAGTCCAAAGTCGGAAAACCCAAACCCAAGCTGCATGGCCTTTTTAACAATCAAATTCCCTCTGGGGCAGGTCAAGTGCCCTGTGATGCTTCACAATATCTGTTTGTACAGTAGCCAAGCGCGTGGCTGCTCTTCCATTTGCTTCCACCCCGCTGGCTTGGCCAGCCCCTAACGGTGGGTGACAGGAGCAGCAGTGTGTGCACTAGAGCTTAGGCAGGCAGTCGATAATCGGTGACCCTAATTCTATTCCTGGCCATGGTACTGACTCAGGGAGAGGTTTTTGGGCACTCGTTTCATCTTGGTGTCTGCTTCATCAGAGGTGCTGCGGGGACAACGCTGCACTCCCGCTTCACAGCAGCCTCCTGGGCTTTGCCGTGCGCTTTTTAGTTTCCCTTTGTGCAGCATCACCCAGGTTATCAACGGTTATCAACCGCCCAGGCAAAATCAGCTGGGCTCAAAGACACTGTTCGTCTCAGCTTGAAACTAAAGTTTTGTTTTCAGGTCATTTCACTAATTTTTTTTTTCTTTTCTTTTAACAAAAAGAAACAAACAACAATAAAAATCCCCAAATAAACAAAAAAAAAGGCAACCAACTAAACCACAGAGATCACCTGTGAGCCAAACAGAGAGAAAGTGGGGTTACTCTGGGGGGGATGTCACCCTCTTCTTCCCATACCGTTTGACCAGCCCAAACCAGCAGCGATGAGTTTCTTATCTACCTTACAGATTATTCACCCAGCTCAGCTTGCAGAGTTTATATTTTCATGAAGTGCTGCACTGATGTCAGTCGGAAGACTCTGAAGTGCAAATGATTTTTGCTTCTGGGAAACGGGAAGGACAAACAGAAAACGAGCTGCCACTTTGTCAATAGTTTTACTGAAGCCCCATGTCCAGCAAAGTACATAAGGCTGAGAGTAAATGCTTCACTGGACTGTTCTTATGTTATTTTAATGACGGGCTTAATGCAAAAAGATTTTTTCCAAGCTCGGTTTAAATGGTAGTGGGGAAGGTACGTAAACAGCGGTTCAGTCAGCGGTCACTGAAAGGGAAGCAAAGTGTCTCTAAAAAAGGCAGGGAAACTTCCTATGCGCTGCCATCTATACGTGGATGCTCCTTTGGGTGTACAACCCCCCCGGTAACATCTGCAGGGAATTTAGAGCTAGAATGGTCCCTGGCACAAGGGGCAATGCCAGGGGGTGAATGTCCTAATCCTTGTCTGTGTTACTTGCTCCTAACGCCACAAGCCGAAGCTGAGCTAGAAAGTGAGGTGAGATTTACATAACGCCCATCGGTTTGGAATTTCCAGTCAGCAGAACAGCTTTTTGATTGCATTTCGCGGGCACGGCAGAGAAGTCTTTAGTTATTCAGGTCAGCTCTCATACCAGCAACTGCACCTCTGCAAAGAGAGCTGGGGATACAACCACATGTTAAGCCAGGGAGGACCAAAACCCATTTCTTTCGATACATTTAAAGCCATCTGAACATCGCGCGTTCCAAATGCAGCCTGAGACGTGAAAGCTTTTAAGGTTTGTTTGGTTTCTGCTTGAGAAAACTCAGGCTGGGGAGGGCAACGGCCAAGGGATGGGAGGCAGGGGGGAGCCAGCAGGCAGAGCTCGGTGCGGGGAGGAGTGGGAAGCAGGGAGCGGGACAGCAAGGGATGCTTCAGGTCAGGAGTGGAGCGTATTGACAGATCTCCCGCGGTCCAGCGCTATCGCGGAAGGCAGGATGCTCGCTGCGGGCAAAGCTCTGCAGGAAGGTGCTCAGCAAGCCCAAGGGCAGGGTGGCAGTGGGTGCTGGAGCTCAGGGTACTGGAGGTCAAGCTCTCTGCACACTTGCAGGGTTTTAAGGAGTGAGGAGGATTCTGCGGTGCACTTGCAGGAGGAGACCAGGGGCACTGCAGGGTCTGGCAGAGGCTGCTTGCTCGGTCACTCAACTCTCATTCTTCCCTTAGTCCGACTCCTGCTAAATCTCTCCATTCCTCACAGCTTTTTGATTTGTGTGCAAACGTTCCTGTGTTGATGAAATCCACACTTTGGACGCATAATTTAAGGTGCAACCAGAAAGGTGCTTGGATTCTCACACCTAAACAGGCGTTTGTGCATCATCCCCCGTGCTGCTTAGCAAGCACACGTGAGAGAGAGAGCAAAGCACTGGTTGGAGGAGGCAGAGTGAGACACACTACTAGGTGTACCCTCGATAATAACACCCTTTAGGCTACAAACTAAACTGTGGAGAGCCTTTTCTCGGGTGAGACTGCTGCAGACCCCACCAAGCCCGCTATCTAGTTACAGTTTAAGCACATCTAAAAGGCCAGTACCCACTGCAGAAGGCAGTTGTTTCCATCACTGATGGAGGCAACTTCTGTAAATAGGATTCATCCCAGCAGAGAGCAAAGTGAATGGAAAAGCTTCCGTTGCCTTCGAGGGCAGGGTAAGAGGTAAAAGAGCCGTCACAGAGTGAAGAGGTTTAGAAAGTGTTCAGGCCACAGTCTCCCTCGTACAGGTGCCCCCCCTTCCACATCACAAACCTGCTGTGTGCTGAGCACAGAATTGTTCTGGTGGGAAAAGACCTCTCAGCTCATTGAGTCCAACCATCCCCCCAGCACTGCCAGGGCACCACAAACCATGGCCCTCAGCACCACATCTCCATGGCTTGGAAACCCCTCCAGGGATGGCGGGGACTCCAGCACAATGCCAACACCTTTACAAGCACAGGGAAATCCAAACTGTGGCAGGGCCTCGTTCCCACCAAGGCAGAGCCGCAGCACGACCCCGGCAGAACGACATTGCAACCTTTGCAGGGGAAAAGGGAGAGACGCTTGCAGAAATCACTTCCATTTCTGAGTGTCGTGCCCACAATTAGCTCCGACCCCACACTAGCTAGCTCTGTGATAAGGCAATGTGAAAGACATGACGGGGAGGCATTTTTAGCCAGCCCCTCCAGTTTTCAGAAAATAATTGCTTAAGCTTCATAAATAATAATTATTTCAATTGATGAATCATTTCGACTCATTTTAGGCTTCAAGTAATATTTAATAGTGCCACGCAGGAAAGTAATTGCAGAATTACGAATGAATTCGTCGCTCGTGGAAGTTCTTATCTGAATCAGATCAAGTCAAAATTATGATTTAGTTTCTAGAAGGATAATTTAAATGACAGTCGATGTGTTCATCGTTTCACCAAGAGCACAGAAAAATCTCCCCGCACCAAAAGGCTGCAACCCAACCTTCTCCCCCCCCGTAGTCTCTCACATACACAAACCCAAACGTGCTGTCTTCCCTCCCCAGGCGTGTGAAGCTTTGTTCTTACAGCCCAGAAAACACGACTCTTGTGTAACCTTTCACATAGCACTTGAGGAACCTTTCGCACTGAGCTCAGAGTCTCTTCCTCCAAGTGCAAATCCCGCTTTTGAGGTCAGCCCAGACTTGCCGAACGCAGGAATTGAGACTGAGAAACAGAACGGCCCAGAGAATGAAAAATGTGCTTCTCTCTCCGGGGAGCTCTATAAAAATTATTTTTATGATCAGAAATAATCTACTGATGGGGAAACGAGATGGCAGTTACAAGGAAATTCAGCGTTAGTCCCAATAATTTGTCCCGCGAGTTGCTCTCGAGTCTCAAAGCACTTGATCGGCGACGGATCGCGACGCGGGAAACCCTGTGTCCGTGTTACAGCTGAGGATGGGAGTTTGGGAGCCCCTAACCCCAGTCTGAAATACTCTCTCATCTGCTCCCTTCCTCATCTTCTCCTTCACAAAGAGACAATCCTCTCCCCGTCTGAAGGGACAAAGGAGAGAGGAGATTTGTGGAGCCTGATAGATCATTCGCAAGCAAAACTCAGCCAAAGGGGATGAACAAAGCAGAAGGGAACAAACGAGACCCGTCGCTTTGGTTTTTCAAGTGAAATGTTAATCAGGACCCGATGAAGGTTTTTCAAAGCAGCTAATGTTTTACTGTAGCATGGGAGTTAGGCTATGGCTGAACAAACTACAGTCAATACCCTGTCCTCGGGTGGAGAAGGAAATGCTGATGGATTTTCAGGCAATGATGAGGTCAGAAGATCTTTCAGTGTCTGACCTGGCAGCCATGAGAAATGGAAAGCGAGAATCCCACCAAGACCTGGGATCAGCCTGGTCAGTCCTCTTGGAAGAGGAGAGGGATGGAAGGGAAAATAAGCTAGCAGAAAAAAAAAGAGGGAAAGGACTGAAGATTGATGAGGTGGGCAGTAGCTCATATTTACATATCTGGGGCCTCTTTGACAGCAGAAAAAATAAGTTAACCAAAAAAATAGAAACATAATCTACATTCACTTCCCAACTTGTCAAAAGCCCTCCGTGTAAAGCAGCCACACTTGGCTGCACAGAGGTGTTCCACAGAGGGACCCCAACCAATAAATCTGTTGGATTTCCTGTTATGAGAAGCAGACAAAGAGATATGGCCAGGGATGGGCAGAGCTGTCTGCATGAGGGAAGAGCCTGTGCTTTCACCCCAAACTCAAACCTCCCCGAGGTTAGGAAAAGTTCAGTTCACTTTGGGGCTTCTTTAGCATTATTTCTCATTTTTGCGTGTTCCCGTGGGAGCTGCAGAAGTAGATGGGACAAAGCATTTCTTTCCTGCTGGCAACAAGCAGCCCTGAAAAGTGTCACACAAAACTTTGCTCTTGAGAGATTTCCAGTCCGAGGGTGTGATCTCGCAACCCCTCCAGATGTGAAGAATGCAGCGACAGTTTGAATGGGCTTGCTGGTGGTGAGAATTTCTTGGCATTACAAGTGTTTTCTCCTTGCTTTCTCCGTCCCGTGTTACGTACACAGAAGAGGAAAGCAAAAGTTTCAGACCAAAAAGACATTTTTTTCCCTGGGGAGAACCTGCACTGCGGTAACAACTCCGCAGAACAGCAGCTGCTGCTGAGGTTCCTCTCAGAAGGCGACAGCAGAAGTCGAATGCTGTTTGTGTAGTACGTAGTAGTACGTTACTACAAGTAGTACATACTACGAATGTAGTGCACAGAATAACAGCCTCATCCTGAAGACCCTGACCAAGCCACGTTCCATGGCATAAATGACATAAATTACCTGCTGAAGTGCAGCAGGTCCATGATGATGTTTGTAAGCAATTAGGATATTTGTGGTGGCATTTCAATGTACTTTCTGAAATGCTGGGACAAATAGGCATGGTTCTGGGAATGCAGAGCTTCAGTACTGCTGGCAACTGCCCTGCAACTTCAGTAGCCTCACTCAACTATCACTTAGTGATCCCAGCAGAAATTCCCAGATCTTTGACAGAAACAGGACCACGACCCATGGATGTAAATTTGCTCACTTGCTTTTTTCTGTGTTGTTGTTTTGTGTTTGTTTTTGTTTCTTTTTCTTTAGAGAGACCCAAAATCTATGAAAAGGAAACTGATTTTGATAAGATCGAGCGGGTGGAATTAGGAGGCAAACACAAAATCCAGTGCACCGTGAGCGGGAATCCTGACCCGACAATCGAGTGGAGGTGGCAGCCCTGCAGCCCCACGGACACGCTGTAAGTGGACACTCCTATAGATGAGCACATTGCAAAAACAGTTTTGTAGCTTCAAATTAGTTTTTTTTCTTTGCATGACATCTTACTTGTCTTCGTTAAAAATCACAAGCAGCAATTCCCCACCTAAAGATCCCAAGGGTTACAAACCCAGCAGACATCTGGCTGTGTGGCACCTTTCTGGAGTTACAAACACCTTCTGTGTTATAAGAATTGTGGCAGGGAAGTTTAAAGTGACTAAAGATCAGGCTTGAATTTCCTTTAGCTTGGCCAGCAATGTCCCTCTGACTTAACCAAGATTTTTTCTTACACTCTTGGATGCAGCCTACATGGTTAACAAAGGAAAAAACAGACAGGTGCTTTCTCTGTAGAGGTACCACACTTTTTTTTTCCCCTTTTAAGAGCTATTGTCAGACAAACCTGCTGAAGGCTTGGCTTCCTTTAGTTGCCATATGGAATTTATGCCACTTCCTAAGGGCTGTCTTCACCAGCGTGCGCTGAGCATCAGCTCCCGTGGCAGCATCTGCGATGCAGAAGCTGGGTAAGGTAGCCAAGCCTTCACACCTTCCTGAGGACCCTTCTTTGCTAAAGTCTGGAGGCAGCCTGAGGTGTGAAGACACAGAAGCAAGTCACTGGGTCAAGACTGTCAGAGAGGAATGAGGCAAGTTAAAACACAAGATGCCTTTTGAGATTCACCTTATACGTTGTAGACATTTTCTTTGCTCCTGCTTTTATACGAGCAGAGTGATCTACAGTCTTGGCTGAGGTCTAAATGCTCCCTCTGGTAGCCCCAGGGAACATACAGGAACCATGTATAACAATTCTGACTGAACTTCAACTCCTCCCTGTAATGAGAGGGCTGAAGTAGGCGTTCCATCCATAGAAAAAAAAAAATGAAGGTAGGTCAAGAGAGAAAATTGCTGGATGCTTCCTTATTTCCTCACCGTTTCATACTGTGAATGGCAAAGCCACTAATAAGACAGGGCAAAACCACAAGGAAAAGCTCCTTTCCCAGGTTCTTTGCAGTGCTGCTGGGTGATCTCATCTCAGGTTGGGTCTAAAAAGTGACCTCGAGTCCCTCCAGAAGGGAAGGAGCCTGGGATCTCATTCAGGTAGTTGCACTGCTCCTGCAGGTACAAAAGGGCAAAGGTTTGCAGGCTGAGGCAGGACTGTTGGCATCGCGGGTCCGGGGGGGTTTTACCTGGAGAAAATAAGGCTGAGGGGAGACCTTATTGCCCTCTCCAGCTCCCTGAAGGGAAGGTGTAGCAAGGCAGGAGCTGGTCTGAACTCCTTGGTGACAAGGCCTGAGTCTCTGCTCATTTATGCCAAGGCTGTAGTTAAAGGAGACAGAAAAGCATTTGCTTTGGATGCTGCAGATAGAGCTTTGCACATGACAAGGGACAGAACAAGAGGACATGGCCTGAAGTTGAAGCAGGGGAGGTTCAGGCTGGACATTAGGAAGCATTTCTTTCCAGAAAGAGTTGTCAGGCACTGGAATGGGCTGCCCAGGGAGCTGGTGGGGTCACCAGCCCTGGAGGGGTTTAAAAGCCAGGTAGATGCTGTGCTTAGGGACAGGGTTTAGCGGCTTTGACAGGGCTGGGAATAAGCTTGGACTTGATGATCTTGAAGGTCTCTTCCAGCCAAAACTATTCTATGATTCTATGACCTGCAATCTTTTCCAGACCTTTCTGTCCAGGGAGAGAGAACTGGCGATGAACGCCAGATTCAGCCAGGTTCAAACCAGTGACCTGGTGGCAAAAGACCTCATATAACCCTCGTTCCAGCTCTCTGGCTCTCTGATCTTATCAATTTAAATACAATTGCAGAGTGGCGTCTACCTCTTCTGGCCTCTGGGGCAGCCTTATCTTTTTCCAGCAGAAGCTGTAGGAGGATTCCTGTGGGAAATGACACAGCCCCCATTTCCTTCTGTTGTCTCACTTCCTCTCTCTCTCTTTCTCTCCCCCCTCCTCACTCGTGCACTTTGAATCCCAAAACACCATCGTTGCTCCTTAGAGCTGCGGTGTGATTTGCTTCCTTTGATTTTTTTTTTTTTCCCCCCTTCATTCTCAAGGCAGAACTGTGCCTTGCAGGAAGTCAATCAAGACATCTTCTAATTAGTCTCTTTGGAGAGCTGGAAACCCTCCCTTGACCCAGGGTGTTGCCCATGAGTCCTGTGTGGATCTGGCAAAGGCGCGGCTGATTTATGGGTCAGTTTTTTGCAGCATCAGCTCTTGGTCATCCCTGACAGAAACCCACGTTCATTTTGCCTTCTACATCTCTAATCTGGTACGGCGGGCTCAGGGGTCACTGGGACCGGCAGCGGGAAGTGTGGTGCCTCTGCTGAGGAGGAGGAGGCAACAAGGACACTTCCCTGTCACGCACCGTGATAACCCGTGGAAAGTGCAATTGCAGCCAGAGGTGGAACTGGACTGGCTTTGGGACCTCGCTGTCGCAGCGTCACAGTTTCTACCACCCAGCTCTGCTGGGCTGGAGCTGAACTGGCAGCTTGGAAATGAAAGGCTTCCTTCCAGAGCTGGCTGCTCCTTCAGCCAGGAGGCCTCCAGCTCCAGCCTTGCTGAAGCCTCTGTGCTCAGCAGCATGAGGCCTGGGTCTCTGCTCGTTCATGCCAAGGTTGTAGTTAAAGGAGATAGAAAAGCATTTGCTTTGGATGCTGCAGATAGAGCTTTGCACATGACGTGCCACCGACGCTGCTCTTTGCCCATAATTCAGAAGTGAAGATGGATAACCAACAGAAACGAGGTTATCATCTGGGGAATACACAATGGGAAAGGAGCTTTCTGCTGTTGTTATCACAGGGTCATAGAATTGTTCTGGTGGGAAAAGACCTTTCAGCTCATTGAGTCCAACCATCCCCCCAGCACTGCCAGGGCACCACAAACCATGGCCCTCAGCACCACAGCTCCACGGCTTGGAAACCCCTCCAGGGATCACGGGGACTCCCCCCCTGCCCTGGGCAGCCTGGGACAGCCCTGGACAACCCTGGAGGGGCAGAAATTTTTCCTCAGCTCCAACCTAAACCTCCCCTGGTGCAGCTTGAGGCCGGTTCCTCTTGTCCTGTCACTTGCTCCTTGGGAGCAGAGCCCAAGAAGGCCTCCACTGAGCCTCCTTCTCTCCAGGCTGAACAAGCCCAGGTCCCTCAGCCGCTCCTCACCACCCTTGTGCTCCAGGCTCTTCCTCAGCTTTGTTGCCCTTCTTTGGACACACTCCAGCCCCTCGATGTCCTTCTGGGAGTGAGGGGCCCAAATCCCAGTGTTTCTCCATTCTACTCCTTGCACTGCATGTCAGAAGGCTGAGCAGACAGACAGACACTCAGCACCACTCACCTCACCGCAGTGCTCAATGACAGGCATTCTGCATTCTGAAATGCACTGCAAGTGCTAAAAGAGCACCTAAAAAGCCACAACTGAATTGAGCTGGAGTCTAACTCACCTTAGCCAGACTAAACTCGTGATTTCATTAGTTGTCCAGGATTCTCTGTTTTTTAATCTTCAGAAAGTCTGGGGGATTTCCTTGCTGGCCACAGTCTGATCTTTCTTTGTCTCTATCGAGGTGCTTTGCAAATAATTTTGAACTGTTTTGATGAAGGAATACGGTAGCTTCACAAAGAGGTGACCACCTCCAGCAGCAATAGCTTTGAGAAGCTTTTAATTCCTACGACTACTGTCTAAGAATGCCATTGTCTGTCTTTAATAATGCCTCCCCTGCACTCGGCTGGGTCCTTGAACACAACCTTTGCCTTTCTACCTCCAGATGCAACCCCGGTGGGCAGAAAGTTGTGGTTCAGGAGAATATGTTCTTGGGCAACAAGATCAGAAGCATTGAAAACGTAACCATGAAGCACGGGGACAAAAGGAAGGTAGGTGTTTGATGAGAATCCGAGTGATGATGTCACGGAAGAGCAGGGGGTTCGCACGGAGCTCTCTCCCCGCCGTTCCCAAGCTGCCGCGGGTTGTTAGCATGCTTGAAATTCCCCAGCCCTGGGATCACGCTCAGATCACTGCTGTTTACAGAGGCCGGGATCCTGGCAATGATGTCATATCCCATTTAAAACCCTCCAAAGACTTTTGGGTCAAAAACCTCTCTGTCTCCCTCAGTCCTGAGAAAGTGTAAGAGTGGCTCGGCGCAGGAGGGGTCCTGTGAAGCGCACACAAGTGATAAGGACCCCGAGTTCATGAAAATGCTTAGCACTTAGAGAGCACTTGGTGCAGCCCCACCTTCCCTACTCTCCCAGCAGCAGGAGTTACACAGCTGTGTAGTTTAAGAGACCTACGGTGGGCAGAGGTAGGTGGCCTGATTTTCAGCACCCATCTGATTTGGCTGGAGCCATCAACATGTTGGGTTGCCCGTTTGGGCATCTACCCATTTGGGTTGCCGACCACGTGACCGAGCTGATGAAGGTGGGAAGACCTCCTTCCTCAGATACTTTCCTTCCTTTGACACTTCCCTCCCTGCTTCCCCATCCAAACAGCACCGGGAGCATCAACAGCAAAGATCCCAGCCGAGATTTATCTGTTAAATGCCTCCCGGGTACCCGTAGTGATCCCGAGTGATCCTGTTTAGACACATCCACACTAATCCTTGAGACACTGCCACTGCTCTAGAGTCACAGACTCCTGGCTGTGCCTTGGAGAAGAAGGTGCTGTGGTCTGGCTCAGACCACTCTTCTAGCCCTGCTGGACTTCCAGGGGTTTGGGGCTTTGGAAGTGGTTTTGCAGCTACAGGTTTTGAGGGAGATGCTCCAGATGATAGTTCAGTGCCTAACCCTGCAAGGTGCTGAACGCTGCCGTTCGGATCCTGGGGTAGCTTTAAGCGTATGATAATTCCTGAGCTACTCCCATGCTTAAAGTTAAGCACAAAGCTAAAGTGCTCTTCTGGATTGGGTCCAGGTTAAATCAGCATCTGGCAGGATCAGTGCCTTAGCCATCTGCTCTTTCTCAGGGAGACTTTCCAGCTCGAACATAATCTAAACCAGCTCTGAAAACATGGAGCTTGGGCTGGGAAGGGGCAGATCAGCATTCACATTTCATGCCTGAGTTTTCCCCTTGCTGGAAGATATTTATAAGTTGGATTTTTTCAGATGCCACAGTGCCCCTTATACTCTGGTTTTGATGTATTGTCTGAGAATTTTAGATCTTAGGTAAAAGCAACTACCTGCTAATTTAAGTGCTGATTACTTGTGAAACATGGAGGTTGGCAACGTCATTGTAGTTTCCTCCTTTCCTAAGACTTTCTGGTTGCTGCAGGGACTGATGAGAGTTCTGCAGCTCTCGTGGCTACTGTTTCTCTCCATATATCCAGGCTGTCTAAATATAAGGCCTGGTGTCCAAGAGCTTAGTTTACACCTGGTGATCAGTTCCCACACGGCTGCCCTGCACAACCATCTCTGCTCTCTCTACAAGGACCCCAGCCATCCTGAGGTGTTCATTTCTTAGACACGTTCAAAAGCTCAGCCTACAACCCTTTAACTTAAGCTGTTACATATTTCATCATTAAAGTTTCATAAAAATACTTCTTTACAAGTTACATAATTTTACAATTTCTAGTACATTCATTATTTTCATCTCCTGCTGATCCACTGGTTGGAAACACGTCCTGAGGTGCTTCCTAATAATTTTCATGTCCTGATTAAGATTTATGCAAATCAATAAAATGAGGTTTTATGAAGCTCAGGTTTCAGCACTTTCTCTCCCTGCTTACATTGGCAGACAACTCCTCTCCTTCCCCCCCTTTCTGAAGTCCAAGGTTATCTGTGTGGAGACTTCAGATAATAGAATATAATTCAAAAAAAAGACACTGATGAAAACTCATAGCCTTCAGACTTCTCCTTGTATTTTATCAGTCCTTCTTCCCACCAGAAATGGAATAGACAGGAAACAGCCCCATTCATTCCCACCATGTCCTAGCTAGTAATTCATCTGCATTGACCAGCCAGATGAAATAATAAAGATGTTGGAGTCCGAGCGTGGCGTTTACTGACTGCGTTACGAAGTTGGGATTAGCTGAGATTGGTTATTTTTCCTGTGTGAGTTGAGCCTGTCCAATGACAGCTGGAGTCTCAGAGCAGAAGGCAGAATTTACCTCGTCTCCAAGATTTCTCAGCATCCCTAGAGTTCACTCTCCAAGAACTGCAGCAATACATTCTGGTTTGGGGACCTATGAAAAATTGCATTAACTTTTTAGAGCTGCTGAGAACATGGGAGTAACACCCCCAAAACTACCAGATCCAGAGTCTTGCTCAGAAGCAAGTTTGCAGAGCAGCAAGCAAGGATTTTTCCAGCAGACCACTGGTGCTTGATGTAATCTTTGATCACATCAAGATCTTTAGATCTCTACTGGACAAAACTGGCGTGTCAAATTGAGGTCTCTCATCATCTTCGTCTTAATGTTTATTCCATTATTATTCCACAGATAGAGAGGCAAATTTCCCCCCCACTCCTGTCTTCTAAAGGCTGAGTGAAGCACGTGGTTATAGTTAACCTTATGATGCACTTCACCACCAGTTTTGGTCAAACAGTGGTTGAGGCAATTGCATCCTGCTGGTGGTTTTGAGTCAATACTCAACTTTTCAATGTGAGATTTAAACTCCTGTGCAGCTGCCCCTGCAGACTGCTTTTTTAACACCACGTGGAAGGCCTATGATGGCACAAGGTGCCTGAATTTCCTTGTCAAGTTGTAAGGAGCTAGTTTGCCTTTCTATTTTCTTTCCTGCTAGTAAACTGAACATACTGGTCTGAGCATGAGAGAACAGGACATGGGAGAGAATATCAAGATCCATCCCTAATTCAGTCCTCTTTGCTGGGTTCTTTTAATCTCTTTTCTCTCTTTCACGTAGTTATGAAAGAGTGGCCACGTGGATATTTCTGCAATGAAACTCCTACGTCTCTTTTGCTGGTGAAATTCATAACCTCTTAAGAAAACTGACCTGAAAATGCCAGGTTTCAATGTCCTGAAGGACAAAAAGGCTCCATTAGAGAGATCACACGGAACCACCGCCAGCTCTGCCATTCTCTGACTGTTCTCATTTTACAGGGAGAGGTTCACTGCCAGGGATGAGAGCAAACCCTACAAGTTCTCAGTCAGCTCACAGGCTTCTCCTCTCACTTCTCCTCTGTCCATCCTTTAGCATGTTTTGAATGAACGAAATAAGATAATGGATAGGAACTGTCGAGCTATAAAAATAAGTGTTATTCTGTGTCATTCAAGTAGATGGATTGGGAGCTAGCTGAATATTTTCTTTGCAAGGTCTCTGGTGAAGTTCCTATAATTTCATCTCTAGCCACCTCCACCCCTGCTCTGCCAGAGATAGACAGCTGAGAAGTTTTCCACCCACGTTTTCTACTCCTCATCCTCGCCCACATACAGCTAACGAAGTGAAAGAGAGGATTGTTAACAAAAGCCGTTGGGGGGAGGGATTAGACAAAGGCAAGAGAAAGCAAGAAATAACAAGATATATTAATTCATGCTGGTTCCAGCTTTAAAGAAAACCTCCTTGCTGCTCTGTCCTTACTACAAGATGTCTTAAAACACTCATGGTATAATGCTGTGGAATGTTAGTTGGCTGCTTCTAAAATAGTTTGGTTTTATCAGTCGAGGAACATTACAGTGCGAGGCATGTGGACTTTATTGAACTATTCCATTATGAGCTTTCCCAGCAGCAACGTCTATCTACTTGTCATAGCTGTTCTTCAGAGATCAATCATTTTATTTCTTTTCTTATTGAGTTTTCAACTTCGTTTACTCTTCTGTAGTCATTATTTATTAGCTACTAATCCCTTTTTTGGGCTCACAGTATTGGGTTGCCTTTAGGTTAAGTACTAGGAAACAGAGCCCTGAACTTCCAAATCCAGCACGGGCACTCGAAACCGGTCTGAAGGCTGCTGTTTGGTGTGCAGTGAACTCACAGGCTCTCAGACTAGCTCCCACTGGGAAGACATCTAGCCATTCCATGCCAATAATTTGTTACTAATCACCATTGGTTCCAGTGCTGCCTGCACACAAGTTAAGGGTCACCAGCTAGTGCTGGAGTACATTGGCAAGGGGCAACGTGTCCTGTCTAGGACGTGGAGTGGAAGGTAAACTAAAAAGTGTGAACTACCAGGCTGTTTTCTGAGTGGGACACGTGAGAAAGGGCTTTGATGTGAGCCCTGCTTTGAGTAAGAGGTCAGACAGGAGACCACCAGCAGTTAAGGCTTTTCTGGGATTTCACGAATAGAGATGCAGCAAATGCCAACGTGTCTCAAAACGTTTTGATCCTGGTTTCAATTCCAGGAATGGAAAATACTTTGCCAGGTGCATGGACTAAGGCCACAGAGTAGATTATCCTCTCCGAATTGTTTCCACCCTATACTAAAGGTCCCCAAACGCTGGGACTGTGCTGCTCCATGGAGAGAGAAAAACCTGCTGACAGTTTTCACTGCTGATGATGGGAAAAGACTCCTCTCTTGTGTTGCTCGAGTTCAAACTATTTCCTCATTCCACTTCTTCTTGCAGACTTTCCTTGAAATGGTTGCGTGGAAAGTCCAGGGATGGCGTTTAGCAGAGCACAGTCCTGATCCCTGTCTGTGACCCAGTACAGACAAATTTCCTATGCTCAAGTTTGTGCAGCTTGGGTTGCCTGCAGTTGCCATGACGAATGGCTGGCTGCCCAAATATCAGCACTGTCAATATTATGGGGTTTAACATCTGGGTTAACAGGGATTCCTTTCCAATGGGAGCTCCTTGATTGATTTCAAAGATACCCTTGACCTACAGATACTTCAAAAGCAGGTACCACTGCTGGCTTCCTAAATGTTTCTTCAAGGATCTTTTTGGTAAAGGACAAAACTATGTGGTCTTAGAGAGGGAAGGAGGATTTGGGTGCCCTGTGGTAGAGCATGTTCGTGTTCCAAAGCATCGCTCTGTTGACGACTAAACTGGGAATTGGGTTAGTTTGGCAACTGAGAACTTTATTTAAGATGCTGGAAAGATAATTGGACTCCCAATCTCAGGGATTTACCTGGGAGCACAGAGCTAGAGTGAAAAACTGATGCATAATGATGTCAAGGGATTCATCTTATTACAAGTAAATCGCTTCATTTCCAGCTCCGAAACCACATGTATTTCTCTGCTGGGTGCTGCTGCTTTAAAGGTCACATTTTGGAGGTGCTAGTTCTAAGACAAGGCAGTAAAGCTCCTTCTCACTGAGGTGTGCAGTGAACTGGTATCCAAGCACATAACAGTGATTTTGAGCATATAATCAGGGCAATTACATTCTCTCTTTTCCTTGGGATAGTAAATCTTCCACAAGAATTTGTCCCCCAGATTGTTTCCCAACGTCATTTTAACATCTTTTTCACTGTCCCATTCTAGACACAATGGAGATTATCTAAGATGAGCTCTCGGTATAGATATTTGCTTTTTTTTTTTCCTTTTCCCCACTACCACATCATTCTGTTCTTGAGCTATGTAGTTAGGGATGTTAGGATCTGCCTGTGTTCATGAGCTGACGAGTGCGTTTACCTCTGGGCCACCAAATGCAGCTCGAGGCATCGCATCAGTTTGTAGAAGAGGCACAGTGTCACCCCTAAAACTCTGGACATGTTCCAAAATGGATAATTACATCCCCTTTATGAATTCAACTGCCTCTGCGCTATTATCCTCGACTTCCCATCTAGAGCCGTCACTTAGCAAGACTAATAGCTGTTAAATAGCTGCCCAAATTCATCTCCTGTCCTCAGCACGTGCATTTGGATTGACTTTTCCTAGCCCCAAATAGAAAATTCTAGGGTTGGGTAATCGTGAGGATAAACATCTCAGTCTTGATTCAGCAGGAACTCAAAAGCCAGTGTCCACTGCTTCAAGGCAGGGGCAATGACCTGTGGCATTAAGGCCACTGCTGCAGGACCCCAAAAAAGGAGGAGGAGCAGATGGGTTGCTCTGGGTCAATTTATATCCGATGTAGAGCTATTTTTCACATCATAAATCAATCAGAACTGCGCAGCTCTTTCTTTGGTGGACACCAGAGGGAGCTGGGTTTGCTGGTCTCCTCTTTCCACCCCTGGATGTGGTTTGTCCCTGTTCTTGGTTAGTTTCTGTGTTTGGTGCCCATGAAAAGGAGACACTTTTCCACCTAGCCATTATTCTGCTGAAAACGTTCCCCATTAGAATGTAAAATGCACATGGGATCAAAACCTTTGAAATTCATTTCCCTACAGGATTTGAAGTGCCAAAGCTCCAGAAATCTTAAATAACTCTCCGAAAATACATCCCACACAGCTATAGACAAATCCATGGTGCAGCTTTATGAGGAGTAAAGGGATGTCTTCTGTGAGTTTAGTTTAGGATATTAAAAACAAAGTCCAGAGGTGCTTTTGTGCACTTCAAAGCGCTCTCTGGAGATAAGGACAAAGGGCCAGGGGGTCTTATAAGTTTTGATTCTCTGAGTCCTTAGAGAGGATGGCAAAGAAAGTCATATTTGTTCCAAATGTGAGGGCTCAGAGTTCCTCAGGTGAATGGCTGCAGGGAAAGTGAAGTAATCGGGCAAGAACATCTCTGTCTGGGTGGGTTAGACCCTGCTTTCTTCCTACTAGAAATAATTAAAGCCACAATCTGTGGGCAGTGCTCCTGACGCTGCATCACGAGAGGGACGGGGGAGAGCCATGGGCTGGCTCCTCAGGAAGAAGCCCCTACACAGAAGCAGGGGCTTAGGATGTTAAAGGAGCACAAGTTCTTAAGGATGTGTCTGAGTTCAGCCCCGTGAGTAACTGAACCGCATCCTTTCTCTATGGGGTGAAGCCAGAACAAGAGTTCCTTCTTCCTCCTTCGCGATCCTCCCTTTCTTATAGCAACTGTTAACTGTGTTTCTACCGTAAATTTATCCACTGCCCTCCAGCCTCTCCACTCAGCTTGCACTACATCCCAAGCCATTAATTTTCCTCTCTTTGCTGGGCAGATTTTGAGCACGCTAACCACGGAAAACAGCAGCGCATCAGGAATCTATTACTGCGTGGCTTCCAACAAGATCGGCACAGAAGAGAGGAGCATCAAGTTCTACGTCTCAGGTAACAACACAAGAGGCACCCCAACACAAACTAGACGCTGATGGTCTGATTTACCCTCGAGTTTTCTGTGCCTGCTGAGCGCTCGTTAAAACTCCTGGGAATCCCTGCACGTTGTGCTCCCAGTGACACCGTCCCAGGCTCTCCACCACGGGCAAGGTTGGGTCCTGCAGCAGAGCACGGGCGAGTTGGACATGGCCAGCATCAGGCCTGATGCCCCTTTTGCCCTTGTCAAGCTGCGGATGCTGGCCCTGAGTCCAGCTGCCTGTGTCTTAAAGCATCACTCATGACATTTGAGCTCTGTCCTCATGAAACCTCTAGCAACAGCGAAGTCCTTTGTAGTCTTCCAAAGGCCTGAAGCATCTCCTTGACTCAAGAGAATGGTTGGGCTCCAATTAAGTCAGCCGGCATAGCAAAGGTGAGCAGGGCCAATATTCAGCCCTAATCCAGGGCTGCTATCACTGGGAGTTGTTGTGATGTTGGATCCTGGCCCGAGCAATTAGCCTTTCCAGTGCCCTTTAAGGAGGGAGGAGGTGGACATGCTATTTCTCCAAAGAACACAAATCCAAACAAATATCTGCTTAACCTTTCAACACAGAAATTCTTTAGTAGTGAGATCAAGACCTACATAATGGTTTTAGGAAAGATGGGAGTTTAAAAAAAGAGAGAAGAGTCCAGGGACAGCCTTGTTCAAGTGCTTAAGCAGAACAAACTGAACCATTCCTGTGTGCTCACTTTCTGGATGAGTGGACGTTGGCTGGTAGAATTTGCATCAAACCAGCAATCTTTAGAACAAAGAGTGCCCACATGTCCTGGAAGGTAAATGTCTGATTCTCACTCCGTGGTTTCCTCCCCGTGAAGCAGGTTCTGAGGGTGGATCTGGCTCATGGCAGTGCTCTGCACTCCTTTGCCTCTTATGTGTCCTGTGGTGTTCCCCTCTGTTGCTCTAAAATAATTCGGGACATTTCACGCCCACGGAAGGGCTGAGTGAACCCTGCTGCCAGTCTTATTACACAGGAATGCTAACAGGAAAATATCATCCAACGATAAAGATGCTGGTGCCATATGGGGGAAAGATCCCACTTCCATTTACAGCTTCTCTGTACTACCCCAATGCCTTATGGAGACAGCAGAGGATTTAAGCCTTCAAAAGATAGTTGCCAAAGCCCTAATTCTTATTTACTTCAGAAAAAGCCCTTCAAGGTGCACTTTTGGGAGAAACATCTCCAATGTAAGAGGTCCTCAAGATGCCTGAGGCAGGCTGAAGACCAGCTATTAATTTTACACTTCATCACTTCCAAGTGTGGTTTGTTTCTGCTCTGAATTCCGCCAGCTATTCCATTTGGATGAGTTCCTCAAAGCCGTTCCCCAAGCTATTCCCAGGACTTTGTAATATTTGATGACTAAATAAACAACCAGCCTGGGCTTGGATTCACAGGGTTAGATCAACCCAGGCACCTTTCACAACTATGTTTTAATAATGAAGTTGGGTGGTTGTGGGTTTTTTCCCCCCACAGTAAGCTAAGATTTCAGAGTTCTTTTTTATTTTAATATCTAGCAATGTTTTGAGGCACAAATATTATAATCATGCCATCTGCATGGTGAAGGAAGTGAATCACTGGACAAAATTACTGACAGCAGTTACGGTGGAAATGTTTCCACCAAAGCAGAGCAGGAGGTGAACAGGGCTTGGCACCATGGATATGTTCTTGACTGGGAAGAAAAGATGTCGAGACTGTGCCGTTCCGGGGAAGAGACAGATGCTGAACGAGCAGGACTGACTTCTATAAGTGCTGTGGTTAAAAATAGTGCTGCTTATGAATTAGAAAGAAATGAAATCTTTCTAAATGTGGCCATCCTGATCCTAAAGTAGGTTATGTTGCAGTGCTAAAATAGCAGCACTGACCTGCTGCTGGGTTTCTTTCCCTCTGCTGAGTAACGTGGGAGACTCCAGCAAGTGCCCGGGCTGCTGTAGGAGCTGCTGACAGAGGTCTGACCCATAGATGATAAAAAAACATACTGGGTGCACTTGGAGGAGAGTGAGTGACTGCCAGGATACCCTCACCAGGAGATGCCTCTGGTCTCCATGCTGGAGGGACACTTTGTGAGGTACCAAACACAGGGAGTCCAGAAGCAGCCACTCTACAACTGCTGGGCTGATGAATTTTATGCAGATTGAACCAAAAGCCTGAGATAAAGGCTGAGTTAGAGTCAGAGAGCACACAAGTGATGTGTGGGCCTTGAGGACAACGTCTAGCATGTGTTTGTAGCACCTTAAAACAGCTGTTAGCTGTGGGACTCCACAAGTAATTCAGGAATCTGTTGATTTCCAAGACCTGATCTCCCATTATCTCCTACCAACAAACACTCCGGTGGATCCTGAGCTGCTTTCAAACGTTCTGGCTGAACTGAGCTCAGTTAATTTCTCCCTGGTAAGAGATGTGAGGATGGTGCACAGGCTAAACTCTCCTCTCAACAACCTGTTGCACTAGGTCAGGGTTGGAATGTTCTGTCAGGACGCGGCAGAGCGTTACTGGGAAACTTCATCAGGTGTTCCCCAGGCAGGACCTGCTCTCTGGGGATGTGCCTTACTTCAGCCTGGCCTTTCCACCACCACCACATTCATTTCAGGAAAAAAAAAAAAAAAGTATTTATCCCAATGGAATGATGTCAACAACCATTTTGTTCCACTGCAGAGCCCCCCCAGAAACTCCCACGGACACCAGAAATAGCCCTGGGATCTATTTTTAAATCATTTCTTTGCCAGCAAGAATTCATTTCAGTGCAAGGTCAACAGGGTTTGAAGGTCAAACGCTGAAATCAAACCATATAAGGGGTCCAACGTGATGAGAAATCTTATCATTCAGTGGCAGCCCTGAAGCTTCTCTGAGCTCCTTCTGCAGCTGGCCTGGCTCAGTGTCCCACTGAAGCTCTCCCAGGATGTTCACGGCAGCAGAAACTCCCCCAGCAACGCAGCAGCATCATGCTCTGGCCTTACTCTCATGCCAGTATTTTCACTTTGTGCAAATCCTTTTTTACTGCTTCTTGCTCAAACAAAATCTGCTTCCTGCCTACCTTGCCTACCACACCAGTGTTCCCATTGAAGCCAGATGAGTATTTTCTCAGGGGCAATGTGGGTGAGCTGTCAGATGCTCGGAGCTGTCAGATGTCCTTGCCCATCACCAAAGGACACTCGAGACAGACTGCAACCTTCCTCGTGCAGTGAAGAGCTGACCTGATGGCTCCGGGAGGTATTTGCTGCCACGAAACAACTATTATTTACCTCCTAATCTCTGGTCTGCACCTTGGAAAGGGCAACTCTCTATTACTGTAGGCCCACAGTAAATCAAATCCTAGCCCGTGGATGATCGTTCTGCATGCAACAAAATGAGTTCCCACCCGTGTGAAATCTCTGGATGTTCTTGGAATATAAATGAATTACGATAAGGATAACAAATAATAACAAAGGCCCTTTTTTTTTTTTATTCTCAAGGGTTTATCTGATTGCAAAAACTCAGAAAGAAAAAAATAAAACCAGCGTTATAGATTTCTAGCAGAAAGAAAATATTCTATTTCCAACAGGCGATAAGAATCTGCTGTCGGATACTGGAGCGATGTCTGAACGGGGCTGCTCCACAGCCACTTGCCACTCTCCCTTTGCTCATTCCTGACATGTTTACAGGAGCTGTGAAAAGCTCTGTGCCGTTTCAGACGGGAGGGCTCAGCCTTTCCCTTTCTTTTCCTCACTCTCCTTCCGTGCACACGCCTGCCGGCAACCCCCCGGCCCCGGCAGGCACGGCGATGGAATTTGGGACAGAGCACGAGTTTTGAGTTACGCAGATTATTGTGCAAAGCACAGGAAATTAAAACCAATTAATTTCTTGTAAATACAAATGGAGCCAGACTTTTTTTTTAAAAAATTTTTTCTGATTTATGCTGACTTTCTGCCTTCCCCCAATGGCTCATTTCCCTGTTTTGCCGAGGAATCCCGCGCAGTCCGAGAGAGAAATTCGCAGCTACTACCCTGTAACGCAAGACGAAAGACAAATGTTTGGTGACTGCTGATAAAAGAGAAAAGGCCCCATGGTGCATTCTTTTAGCCAACTTATTAGGAGTCTTCTAAAACACTGTATCTGTTCAGAGAGGGGAAGTTACTTGACTGCTCAGGTTCAAGATTGTGTAAGCAAAGTCATCTAAGAGATGAACTGACTTATAATGTGCTCTCAAAGCTGCAGTTACTCCCAAGATAATCCAGGTAGGAGTGGAAAAGAGAGAGGAGAGCAAGAAATACTCCCCCCCACCTCTTTTTTTTCCTTCCACTGTAATGTAAATCAATGAATATTCTATTGGAGCTGAAAGAGCTTCCTGAAAGGCTAACAAGATGGAAGAGAATATCACAGGTTCCAGCTAAAAATATTCAAAATGCTAAATAAAAAATGTCAGTAGAAGAAATGATAAGAAAAACAAGCCAGGCCTCTGCTCCCAGAATGTTAAGTTGGTAGGAAAAACCCCTGTACTGGTGAAGTCCAGCAGGAAGGTGCAACTACAGAGCAGCCTTCACAATGTAGGGTTTGAAACAGAACAAACACGTCAGATTCACTGGGAATTGGCACCAGAGATCCCTGGGTGCTCCAGCCCACACCAGCACTGCCAGGCACAAACCAGTGCCTTACCCCAAAAGATGCCCACGGAGACCCAGCTCTTAGGATCACAGGGTAGTTCAGGCTGGAGGGGATCTCAGGAGGTCTCCCAGATCATGAAGCTTACGGAAGAACTGAGTCTAACCAAAGATGCTGAGATCCTGCTCATGCCACAGCCCAGTGTTTTCACTGGACCTTAATTCTTCCTGTTTAGAGAAGTTCTGCTGGCCTCAGACTTTTGCCCCTTTTCAATAAGCATCACCTTGACATGTTGGAACCACGGGACATCAGATATGAAGAATGGTTGTATTACACGAGTCAGCCTGAGCGTACAGCTAGCACCAAGCAAGAAAGAGAGCAACTGAGCCTAGCAAAACACTGAATAAAGTAAACTGGAAAGAAAAATAACCATTTTCACAGCTGTGGCCTGAGGGGACCCTTCTGTTTTTTTGGATCTTTTGTAAAATATTTTGTGTGCCAGTCTTTAAAAACCACGCAGCAAAGCTTATTGGTTCTATTCCAGATGACTTGCGAAGAAGAGAGACTTTTAATCATATCGGAAAGCTCCTTCAGGGCTCTGTATTTTATGTAATATCTGGTTTATTATAAAGCAGACTGGTTATTTCAACAGCCTCACAATTTATGCTCAACTATAGCCTCGGCAGAACTTTCTGCCCGAGTCTGCAGTGGGAGCCCCTGGCCAAATTCCAGCTCCCATGTGGAATCCATCAGATTGCAAGTGCAGTGCAAACTTGCTCCCCTTTAACTCCTGTCCTTCTCAAAGTACCACCCATTTCATCCGAGCTTGAGAAAGCATCTTACTAACAGCTTGGTACTGAATCTGTCAGATTTATTACTTGCAAACAGTGTTGGTGTTCAGAAGGTAACCCAGAGCAAGCCATCCTAAAATGTCCCATAATTGTACTATGCCTGGTAAAATGTCTAAGGGATTCCTCATGGCCCTCAGCTGCTTGAAAATCCTGACCCAACAGACAGGGGAATAATTCCAGGTCATCCATGCACTTTCCTTCACGTCTGCTGGGTGGACAGATCACTGACAGTAACAGAATAAAAAGGGGAAAGAATATCTTTCAGACACCATTTAATTGCAGGTCTCGAACGGCTAAAGCAGGACCAGGAACATCTCTTTTGGCCAGACTCTGGCATTCCACTCAGAAACATTTTTGTCTTGTCTTCAAATGGATTCAGTTCCCTGATTCAGGAAAATGGATTTTGGTTTTTTTTTTTCCCCCCAGGAGTGAAAAGTTACTAAAATAAAGCTAAAAAACCCAGCTTACTCTTTTGTGGAGAGGTGGAACTCAGGTCTCAAAGTATTTCTCTGCTAAATATAAAGGCCTCAAGAACTTATACATTGTTAGATCAGTTAATCCATTCAGTGATCAAGTGAATATCCACCATACATGATGAAAACAAGTAGCAGCAGCCAAAGACTTTCTCTGGCGTGACTTAATTGCAGCCGTGTTTTCCCTTCCTCCTAGATGTGCCCTCTGGCTTGCAAACAGACCCACAAGTCACAACCATCGTGGGGAACGACGTCCGGCTGACCTGCCGGGCTTCCAAGTACATCTACAGTCACCTGGGCTGGTACTACCCCTCCTCGGAGCCGGCTCTTGGCGACGCGGTCAGCAGGAAAAGCGACAACTATTCCATCTCCTTGACCTTGCTCATCACGAACGTCACCAAGGGACAGAGTGGACTCTACAAGTGCCGAGCCCGGAACCAGCACAACAGCACGGACACGCTGGAACAGCACACTCAGCTCCTCGTCAGAGGTAGGTCCTGCCAGTGGAACGCGCCAACGGGACGTGCCTTCCTTCTGCCAGGGCATCTGCTGCTCCCTCGGAAGCCTTTCGCAGCAGAAGGTGCCCAGAATTTCATAGGTGCTGTCCTAACGTAGCCTTCGTGCTCTGGTTTGGGGGTTTTTCCTTGCGTTACCGCACGTGGATTGACACCCAGCCATGCCTGTAACTCATCCAGACACTTCTGGGTTTGTAGAAAGTATTTGCCTTACACAGAAAGGTGATTTCAGCCGCATTTTATCTTCCTAACTCCGTGCTGGGTGCAGATGTAGCGTCGACTGAGAGGAAAAGGCGTCCCCCACCATGCTACTAACAGCACAGCTCTCCTTTGGGACGGGCACCCCAGGTCTGTGTGACTTTGGTAGAAGACCCCCCCCCACTTATAGCTGCCAGGATGATAGAGATATTTAAATAGATCTGGACCAGGCAGATGTAATCACACGCATCACTGGTCACGTCTATAATCAAGTGACGTGTACCTTTTACTCTGGGTAAGTGGGATGCACTTTATTGGAAGAATAGTATTTTCCCATTTCTGCCAAACCCCCCTTTTCTTTTATTTCCTAAAAATAGTAACCCTACAGATCCTAAGTCTGGTTTCTTTGGCTGTGTGAATATAAAGGGCAGGACAATTCTTCCGCTAGAAACTCACTGAAAATTAGCAAAGTTTCTTCTAACTCACAGTGAAGAGAGTGAGCGGTCGGCTCTAAGGCTTCCCAGAAGACAAATTGCTGCTGGAAGGGGTGAATTTAGTAGAGATCTTCCAGTGGTGAAGAAAACCCCAAAGCCCAGACATGAAGCAGAACTGAAATAACCAGACACAAGCAGGGGTGCAGGAGACAGAGTCCTTCAGAAGCTGAAGGAGTGATTTTCAGACTGCCTTCCCCACCTACACGAGGCACCGAAGGGACAGCTCTGCTGCCAACAAGCACCTGTCACTTAGATAAAAGCCGAGCCGTGCAGTGCCAGCTTCATCCTCGTTGAGGTGAAGGAGCACGCTTCCCGTGAGGGAGTGGTGTGAGCATCTCCCCCTTGCTGAAGGGTGAAGGAAGGGAAAGAATCTCACCCCGGTGGTACAGAGAGCGAGGGGATGGCTTGTCCCCAGAGCCGGCACCGGAGCTACCTGTCAGCATCGTCTGCCATGGACACACTGGGCTTTCTCCACGTGCTGCATCCAGGCAACTCACTTTCCTCTCCCCTGGCAGATATTTTTATTCATTTAGTCAAATTTCTGCCTACACGGACACCTACACATGATGGCTATAGGAAAACCACAGCTGAACTGGGAATACATCCACGGGAGAACTGGAACCTTGGTCACGTTCTCCTTGAGAATGACAGGGGTCTGTTATTTGCCTGGCAGAGGTGATGGAGGCACTCCAGCTGGGGAACAAGCCCCTCCAGAGCATCCCTCCTTCCCCCGTACAAACAAGGTCTTTTTAAGGCACTAACACCCAGCAGCTCCTGCCCTTATTGCGGGGTTTCTGTATTTTTTACGCTGTGACTGTGGTTTTATTCATTGCTTTCCTGTACCTCTTACAAATGAACCTGAAGTGGAGGTTAAGATGCTTTGTAGTAAGTGAATAACTGCACTCCTGATGGAGGACATGACATCCTTAGATCCGTTTCCTCTTTGCCTCCTCCTTTCTTTTCTCTGCATTTCACTCTACATCTGCTCTGCCCACTCACCGTCCTCGGCTTTCTTCAGAGGATGAGAAACTCAAGGAGGTTCGAGCTGAAGCTGAGCCAGTTTGAAAAGAGGCCAAATGAACTCAGCCATTCCCCCCAAAACCTTCTGCAGGATTTTTTTTGGTACCATTCATCAACCACATCTTTGCCCCTTCCAGCCCAGAGAGGCCCTGCGGGCGACCAAAGGCGAGAAGACGGCAGAGCCGAGGGAGGTGCCTTCTGAAATCTGACCGCGTACTCTTTCCCTTTGTGACCGTAGCGAAAGCGGCACCGTACGTGATCCAGAACCTGACGGACCTGGAGGTGAACATCAGCGGCAAGATCGTGCTGGAGTGCAAGGTCGCCGGAACGCCAGAACCGCGGATCACCTGGAGGAAGAACGGCTACCCCGTGGCAGCGGCGTCAGGTGAGAGCGGTCGCTTCCCGAGCGCGCGGGACGCGGGGCGACGGGCTCCCGGGATCGTTGCAAACGTAGGACCTACGACTCTACGGCTACCACCGCGAGCGTGGCTGAGGCAGGGTGGAAGGCACGCCACAAATCCAGGTCTATCAGAGCACCGCGATGATCTCCAGCTTGGAGGTTGAGGTCCAAGCTGCCAAGCGGTCGCAACCCAGCGCCCGCGGCAGCGTCGGTGCCTGCAGAGGCAGCCAGAGAGTCTGCATGCATTAGCATAGCACCAGGGAGCCAAGGAGGAGAGCGTGCTGCTCGGATGAGACAACAGTTTGTGTACAAAGCAGAGACAGAGAGAGGACCTGCTCGGCTGGAAACACAAACCTGGAATGTCAGTTGTCCCCGGGGCCTGAGCAGGATCATAGAATCACCAAACCGTTTTGGTTGGAAGAGACCTTTAAGCTCATGAAGTCCAACCATTCCCCCAGCACTGCCAGGGCACCACTGCCCCCTGGCCCTCAGCACCACAGCTCCACGGCTTGGAAACCCCTCCAGGGGTCACGGGGACTCCCCCCCTGCCCTGGGCAGCCTGGCACAGCCCTGGAGGGGAAGAAATTGTTCCTCAGTTCCAAGCTAAACATCCCCTGGGGCAACTTGATGCTGGTTCCTCCTATCCTGTCACTTGTTTTTTGGGAGCAGAGACAAACCCCCCCCGACTCCAACCTCCTGTCAGGGAGTTGTTGAGAGTGATATTGCAGCACACCATGGGCAGTCACCCAACCACCTGGTCCAGGGCACGCCATGGCAGATGACACATCTTCCCTTTCTGTCCCACACCATAGTGATAAGAGTGTGCTCTCAGCTCCACTGATACAGAGCAGTACGGGTCCAGTGCTACCACGGCCAGAGAGCGTGAGCTCCCCTTACCTGAGCTTGGAGCTCCTTTCGAGCTCTCCATCCTGACATCTCCTATAAATCATGGAGAATCCCATGGCAGTAGCTGGTCCTGTGACTTTAATTTTGCATCTTGGACTAGATAGGAAATCTAGGATCATCCATAATTCAGATCAGACTGTTCTGAGAGAAACTCTTTATTGCTACTGAAATTTTATAAATAATTCTAGAGGGACAGGCATGTAACTCATCCAACCAATGGAAACATAAATAAAATATTTGGAAAAAAACACCTCAGGGTAAATATTTCAGCATGGTGTGTGGCAAGTTACGTGCAATACTCCTGTTAACAACAACAGCATTCAGAACACCCAAAAACTCACAATGTCCTTCCCTTTCGGATGGAAAGCCTGACCTGTTTCCCTATTTCTGCCCCGCACGTATCCTTAAGTGAAAAGAGATGAGCTCTCAGTTTTGTGCCGCAAATCAGGAAAAATTAAATGTGGAAAATTCATCAGGAAAATTAAACGTAGAACGGCCTCGCATAGGTCAGATCTAGGCAACCTCCCTCTTCCCACTCCACCTTTAACCCTTGGCTGCCTGTCAGCCCAGGATTGCTCCATGCAGTGATTTTGCCAGGGATGTACATACCTCCGAGACATCAGCTTTCTCCAATTATTTCCCTCAGTTCCCTTTTTACCCCGTGCATTTGATTGCTGCCAGAAACCCTATCTTCCTGACACTTCACTAACTTCCACGGGAGTTTTCTCAGGCTCCCTCTGCTCATACTAAATCAACAGCCACATCTGCTGCTGGTGGAATGGTCACCGAGCAATCGACATAGGTATGGAGGAGAACAAACAGCATCAGGGAAAGGCTGTTGCCAACCCACGATAAGGAGCATGGTATTAAAACATCTACCAACAGTGGGTTCACCAGGCCTCCGTGGATGAGAGCTGACTTGCAGCTCTCTGTGTCCTAAAAGCATTTGTAGGCAGGTAGGTTATTGTGATCATATTAACCAAAACCCCTTACACCAGGAATTTCCATGGAAAATAACACCCTGGTCATCGAGCGAGTGAAAAAGGATGACGAAGGGCTCTATGAATGCAAGGCGTCCAACGACATGGGCCAGGACAGCACATCAGCCTTCATTAAAATACAAGGTGAGGGCCAAGCTAAGGTGAAATGCACCTATTTTTTGGGGTCGAGGAGAACTACTGTTCAGTTGTGGACTTTGGCTGCGTTTAAAACTGGGTTGCACGTTTCACCTACAGGTTCTGAGGAGAAGTCCAACATTGAAGTGATCATTCTGGTCTGCACTGGTCTAGCCGCTACCCTCTTCTGGCTTCTTCTGACTCTATTCATTCGGAAACTGAGAAAAGTAAGAGAGCTTCCACGTTGCACGAAGGGGCTGGGATTGGGCCCAGTTTCTATGCAGCAGCAGAGTTGAGGGCCAAACATTTGGGAGAGATGGTAGAAAAGCTGGTGGAAAACATCCCTGTGAAATGTCAGTCCAAGGTTTCTGCTGATAGCCCTTCGACTTCTCAAGTCACTCGTGAGGTTTCTGCCCCCTTGCACAGTACCAAAACATCAGGCTCCTCTCCCTTTATGAGTTAAGCTGTCTTGCAAGATTAGGAAACCAAAAAAAAATCCTAAATCCCCTAAAAATGAGTATTTGATTTCAGCGCTTGTCCCATATTCCTTTGAAAAGCAGGTGTTAAAGGGGGCCCTGGTTTAGGAAAGATCCCAAGATGTTTGCTCGAGAAATGAGCTGAAACCACACAGCTTATTTTGTCTCCAAGTCGTCCTGTTCTTTCACCTCCCTTTTGTGACTCAAAAAAGTAAAGTTTCAGTAAAGTTCCAAGGAATTTAGGTCTGTTTTTCCTTAAACAAACAGCAAAGAGAAAGGCAACCACAGCTCTCTGCCCTGAAGCTCACCAAACTAAAGTCCCAGTGCTGATGCCCAATACTGGAGTAAAATTTCCCCTCCTGCTGCAAATATAGTGATTAAATTCATTATTTTCCTCCTTGGCCTCAGTCTAGCAGAGTCCCAGACAACAGTGAGTTTCCTATTACATTTTATACCGTGCCAGTCTGCCCACAGGACCCCACAAGTCACCAGTTTCTCACTTAAACCCATCAGAAGTCGTAGTTTTCACCACGTTAGGTGGCTTAACTACGGAGAACCGCGATGGAAATGCCCGAACGCTCCGCGGTGCCCCGGGGAAACACGACTCGTGGAGTTCCCACAGAGAAAAACCCCGCTGATTGCCTTTACCAGATCCAGGTAGAAGACAGGGATGGGGTTTGTGTCCTCAGAATGTTTACCAGCATTAATCAGCGATGCTTCCCAGCACCCGTCAGCGGCAGGAACACACAACCATTTATTTCTCAGCTAGAAAGAGCAAAGGGAGGCAGGAGGCTGAAGCGATGCGCTCGTGGTTCCGAATAAATTTCAGAGCTCAGGCTGGAATTCACGGAGCTCCCCAGCCAGCACTCAGCCTTGCAGATGACAGAAATGCAGGGTAAATACTGTGAATAATTTTTCCACACCCTGTTTTTAGCCTGATGCCACAGACATTAAAACAGGATACCTGTCAATTATCATGGATCCCGAGGAAATGCCGCTTGATGAGCAGTGTGACCGTCTGCCCTACGACAGCAGCAAATGGGAGTTCCCAAGAGACAGACTGCGGCTGGGTGAGTGGTTTGGGTGTTAGCTGCAAAGAGTGATGCTTTCTAAGGCTCCTCAGGTTCAGTGGCCCTGTTGTGTAAGCCACGAAGCAGCCTATCATTTACTGCCAGTGCTCTCCATCCTTGGAGAAGTGGCAGTGAGTCTCAGAACTCAGGATCATCCTTAACAGGGGGGTGAAACAAGGGATTCAGGAAGAAAAGCAGAGATGATGTCTTCCTTAAAATAGCCACTGCCTCTTTTTCTTTCTTGGACAAGTGAAGCCAAACTCTTGACAGGGAAGAAAGGTACCTCTGGGTGCTGTCCCTGCCAAAAGCAGTTTCACACCCAGAGAGGAAAAGGAGAAGTCAGTCTGAAAGGTGACAGTCTTCCAGTGAATTTTCTTTGGAAGAAATCTAGCAAATAATTCCCTATCAGTCGTGTGAACTTGGCTTTGAATTGTGAAGAGCTACCGTGAAAAAAATGAACTAAAATTTTGCTCAAGAGCTCAGCTCGCTGTCTGACAGAGCAGGAGAATGGAAAAAGCAGGTTGTGTTTGTACAGAGAGGCAGTAACATCTGTGACAACGATGAGCGCAGGGAACAGATCCGTATTTGTGTGGGCTGTTGGGGTTTCAGCTGGAAAACACAGGAGGAGGAAGACAGACAAAATAACAGAAAAATGAGATGATGGTGGGACATCGGGCCAAAGAAGCAGAACCAAAAGGCCAGACCGTGATGCCCAGTGTACTCTGCTACACTGTGGGTCAGAGCCCTCAGAGCACACTAATACAGGCAGGAGAATTCAAATGAAAGGGAAAATAAAGAAAAATCCTCACCTTAAATGCCATTTAGTATAGCTTTTACATCAAATAAAAGCCAATAACTGAAGGGTTAGAGGGTTCTGACTGCCTGAGTGCCTTAGCTGGCCATCTCCATGACTGTGATTCATGAGAGATCAGGGTTCCACAATCCTACGCTTAACCCAAACTCTAACTTTGCTGGCCTTCAGGAGAGCTATACATGAAGTTTTTCCCCTTAAGCCATAGATATGTATTCAGCCTCGCCTTCAGCTGAATGCAGATGTATTTATTCTCCTTTATTCTGTCACACGCTGTATTGCATTCAAGTCCTATGGATATAAGTGGTACCGTTTATATCCACAGGCTGCAAAGATGTGATACAGGCTGCTCTTGACTGTCGGTCTGTGGCTACCTTGTGCCTGGGCACCGGAGTCTTGTGCTTCTTGCCTAGCTGGGAATGCACGTTCCCCTCTGATCTGATGCAGACTGTCGTTAAGTCCCCTTTGGCTCACTCTCGACTCTTGCTTCTCTAGGTAAAACACTGGGTCATGGTGCTTTTGGGAAGGTGGTGGAAGCGTCTGCTTTTGGCATTGATAAATCTTCAACCTGCAAAACAGTTGCCGTAAAAATGCTGAAAGGTACATATCCCTCTGAGATCCTCCCAAGACTCCTCAGGGAACCTGGGGGCAATGAGGTTTCCAGTTCTCAGCTCCAAACCGATCCCAGGTTCATTGTGTTCAGAAGGGAGTGGGTTTGTCAGATGGGAGCAATTAGTCGTTCTACAGTGGATGTTAACGTGGAGGAAACGACAAGCGGGCTGCATGCTGTGCTGCTGATTAAGTCTTGTATTCCTAGAGGAGGAAAACAGCAGCTTCCAGGTCTGTGGGGTTAGCAGGGAAACAGATTACAGAGTGTAATTACATTAGATAGTCTGAAATTGGATCTGAGCCTTCGATCACAGCCCTTCCAGATGTAGAACAGTTCAAGGGGTTGCAAAAAAAAAAAAAAAAAAGCAACGCCAAGGGAGTGAATTAGAGACAACTTGCTTGCAATTATTGAAATTAAGGAAAGCTTTTGCCATTCAGTGGTGGGGAAGGGGGGAACTCGGAGACTATTCTTTCGTGCTGCATTTACGTGCCAAGCCTCTGCAGACAGCTTATGAATAAAAGCATCAGGCAGTACACTGGCACCTCGGGTCGGAGGGTTTTCGCCGTTCGCTTCGGATGTTGTCGGAGGTACAACCGATGCTCACTGGATGGCTTTTCATGGCCCACATTGCTCTGCATTGCTGCTGCATGATGTCATTAACCCCTGCAACGTCAGCAACGTCCCACCTCTCTGAGATTTCACAAACATCAGTTTTCATCACCTGTCTGGATCTGCTCTGAATCTCTTCTCCCTTCTCTGCATGCGTAGATTTTTCTGGTCGTCTTAGCTCCTGCTGTCATTTCTTCTATTCCATGCCCATCTCCAGATCCCTGAGATACCCTAGAAGCCCCTGACCCAGACACACTCCCTTCTCCACACAAAACCTACTGCCCTGGATAGCTCTGGATTTTCATTCACTTCCACGCTGTGCTTCCCAGCTGATATTCATGTCAACTCTACCCTGCCTGAACACATTCAGCAAACTATTTGACAGTCCCTCCATCATTTTCCACCTTCCTCCCCCAGTGGAGGCCACAGCCTCCTGCTCTAACATGTCCCTCCTCAGCTAACATGCCCATAATTCATCACTTTCCTGAATAGAGCAGGTTCTGGAGTATAAGTCAATCCATTCAGGGGAAAGAAAAGAAAAAAGAAAAGAAAAGGCTCTGGAGATGTCTGCATTACTGTAATTCAGGCATTTTCTGTCATTTCCATGAGGAAGACTGGTATCAGTTCTGGGTTGAAGGCTAAAACTTAATGTGCAGTACTGTCTGAAACACTCCTGAGAGTGTTCTGGTCCGCTTTTGCGAGGCGCGTGTTCCAGCTCGCACCAGGGTACGCCAGGAGCAACACCACCCACGTCCACCCCCGTCTACACTGACCGAAGAAATCTTGGCTTTGGAATAGCTCCTTCTTTAGGACACAGTTTGGTGAAGGGTTTGTTTGTGGAGAACTCTACAAGGAGATGCAGAGGTTGCAGGTGGCACGCTACAGGGGCTGTTCTTTTAACTGTCTCTTCGCATCGCAGCGTTAGGCGATGCAGAGGCAAAGCCAGAGGAAACGGGACACGGCCTCTGTCCTCAGAATACACCATCAACATTTTGGAAAGGAGGCAGAGGAAATGAGCCAGCATCTGAACAAGGATCTGGGCTGAGAGTGCCTTCCTTAGCTCTGGCAGCAAGAGAATGAAAGTAGAGTAGAGCAGGCTAGCCAGAGCTTCTCCAAGTGTTAGGTTCCCAGCTCACACACAAATACAGCCCCCACTGCTTGGCTGGAAAATGTATTGCATGGGTCGATGAGCCCTCGTGGGGCTGAGGTTGGGTCATGCTATACGTTCTCCAGGACATTTTGGGACCCAACTTACAGATCCGTTGGTTTCCCCATCAGCTGCAGCGGAGAGTTGCTCAGCAGGGTGGAAAAACACATTCTGAAATATTGTGAAGAAGTGCCACTGAACTGCACATCACATCACCATTATAGATGCAGGAACATGTTCCTCTGTGCACTTCTCTTGCCCGGAGTTGTTGGTCGTTCCTTTGCTAAGCTTGCAACATTTAGTCCTTGAGAAGGCTGATTTGGGGGAGGGTTCTCCTACAGGACAGTAACCCTCCATAATCCATTCTAGAGAAAGGAAGAGTCGCCCAAAAGATAAAGTGTTATCTCACTTCATAAAGGTCCAGAGACAATGAAACGGATGAATTATTATCTAAGAGTCTGAAAAGCAAAGATACTGCAAGTAACCTGGGTGGGTTTTGTTTCCAAGTATAAACAGGATCTTGCTGTGTCCTGTCAAAAATATCCTGTTGTGTAAAGATGGTATTTTTCCTGTTTATCTCAAGCAGAATGTGCAACTACTAACGAATGCAAGGCTTTAATGTCTGAACTGAAGATCCTCATCCATATAGGACATCACCTGAACGTAGTCAACCTGCTGGGAGCCTGCACCAAAGCTGGAGGTGAGAAGTCCTCAGTAAATAAGGAGCGAAGAAGAAACGCGTTGGTGTTTGGATGTATCTGTAGCAGACTCCAAGTCTCGTGCACGTGCAGCTAATGCAAGCACAAGCTTTTCTACATCCCAGCTCCTGGGAGAGCTTCTGCTGCAGAATATGGGCACATCTCATCAATGATTTCTGTTTCTGAATGTTTTCTCCTAGCCCAGGCTGAGCACTGGGCTACTCGAGGCCTCCTCCTTTCCCAAGCACCTCACTCTCCAACGCAGGGCTTTTTTTTGGATTACAAAAAGCAGCGATTACGCTAAATGTAGAGAACGTAGCTTTCCCCTAATAGCTCACACTGAAACACAAACGCATTTTCAAGCAGACCTGAAAAATATGCATAATTATATAAAAGCAGCAATTTTACTGAGCTCTCCAGCAGTTGGCACAGGAGTAAGAAGGGAAGAAATTGATAGGACTTCCCAGCCTTTCCAAAACGTCAGGCTAAATATTTTTGCAATTTTTGGTTTAGAACTGTCTCTAATCCTGCACACAGTTCTTGTCCTAGCAGCTCCCCTCAAACCAAACAACTGTGAAGGCAGGAGAGGAGAATGATGCCTGCTCCACGTTATGGACCGATGTGTAGAGCAAACCAACCTTTGCTGCAGATGGGATTGTAGATTCTTACGCAAATTTTCCTTTGTTAAGAAATAAGGGATAAATACCAACTGTTACCATCGAATGGGGAAAACTAAGAGTTCATTCTGTGCTCCCTGCTTTCCATATCCACTACTGATTGTGAGCTGCTGGAGCGTCACGTCTCTGTTGCCTCATTTCCTCGTTGGTATAATAGGAATGACAGCATTTACTTAATTTGAAGAGGATTTGTGAGGATAAGGTAGTATTAAGTGCTTTGCAGTGCTCCAAAACCCATTTGGCTTTTGCTGTCTTTTTAGGTCCTTTAATGGTCATAGTGGAATATTGCAAATATGGAAATCTGTCCAACTATCTAAGAGGGAAACGCGGAGATTTCATTGCGTACAAGGTAAAAAAGGACAAGCTTCTTACAGTCACAAGGCAGAGAATTAACAACCGCTGACCACAAGCTGGATATTTTTTCCACATGGGCTCTGAGACAGTTTGGGATTTATGGAGGCATTTTATTTTCTCACCACATTTCAATTTGCATGAGTAAGAAAAGGAGACTTTCTCCTCTGTACGAGCTCACTCCCATCCTCTTCTTGCAGAGTACCTACTAAGGAGTTAGTTGCAAATACCCAAGTGCTCCAGCGTGTTTGAGAGAGAGGGAATGACTTGTGGGATGCTACCCAGGACAAGGAGGGCAGCCACAAAGTAGTGAAAAGGTGAACCCTGCCAAAATGAGAGCCCGGTTTGGGGATTTTTGTTTCTAGCCCCACCCCCCTGCCCTAGCTCCCAAAAGCAGTTCTCCCTTCCACCATCTGCTCACTCCCATCTTCTGCGCTCTCCCTTCCCCTGTGCCAACCCAGAAACCTGTGCTGTGCGCAGCGAACCGGCTCAGGAACGTGGGCTGTGGTCAAACCAACCAAACAGGTTTGGCTCTCCGGCTTTCTGCACCCACACAAACCTTTGAGATAGCCCAAACTGGGCGAGGATACTGGGGAAGAGACAGGAGGCCAGAAATGGGCGATGGGGAGAGGATGAGACGACCTTCTCGCTGAGAAAAAAGGGCTCTCGGGTCTAAGCCCTGCCAGAAAGCGCAACCTCTCCAAGATTATTTCCCCAGATGATTCTATTCTTATTGCTGTCATAGCTGCTGTGTGCAGGCACAAAAAAGGTACTTTGTGTGAGAGGAGGAGATTTTCCTGGTACAGTCACTTAAAATTTCTTTTTCTCACCACTTGTTTTCATGACCTGCAGGGACTGGCTAACATCTCACTCCCCAGGACAGGGGAGACAGATGCATTTGAGTGCACATCACGCACAGCCCTTGAACGGTGGCTTTCAACGTGGTTTCCTAAGAAAGAAAGAGGTCCAGAGTGACAGTAGCTCTCTGGTCACCTGTCAGTCTCACCCCAGAGAGCTTCCAGTTAACTTTAATAGTAGACTGTTGCTATTAGTACAATGGGAGGTTATAGAATCATAGATTCTATTAATAAATAGTTTCTGTATTAATAAATAGGTTCTGTATTAATAAATAGGAAAGCAGGTTTCATTAGTTCTGCTATTCAGGGAACATCATGTTCAAACATGTTTTGAGCTCATCTTCAGAGGACACTTTCTCCCTATGCCATTCTGTTACATATTTTAAATCCCCAGGCACTGCACCATCCAAAGCTAAAAACCAGTTTTATACCCTTTCTAGTCCCAGGAAAACACTGACCAAGGAGAGAAAAGTCTGGATGAGTCCAACAGTGATTTGACTGAACTCATCAAGAGGCGCCTTGAGAGTGTGGCCAGCACAGGAAGCTCTGCCAGCTCAGGATTCATTGAAGATAAAAGTTACAGCGATTCAGAAGATGATGAGGAAGGTAAAAGAAACCTCCCAGATCTTCCCCTGTAAAGATTTCTGTTGCTTGGCTAATGCCACACACACTGCCATGCACTTGAGGAGCCCTTACACAGCTCAGCCTGTTCCTGGACCAGCAAATTCTTTCTCTTGACTGTGCCCCACGCCAGCTTTCTCACAAAAAGAGATTTGCAATAATGCATGCATAGGAAAGCTGCTCCTGTTGTTTAAGAGCAGTAATAGCAATATTTTACCAGGCTTGTGAGGCCAGTCTGCCCCCAGTCTCCTCACTCACTGGTTTTCCTCCCTTTTATCCCCAGATGGTGTTTTCCCCATAGGTAAATGCAATTATTAACGTTGGATGCAATTCTTTTAACCATCTGATCTTCTGCCTCTGGGTCAGTGGTTGCCAAACCAGTAACCCCAGTAGGGAACTCATGTAACGATACTCTGAGCAGGGCTGGGGCTATCAGCACGTGCCAGAACAGCTTGTTGCTCCAGTGTTTCAGCACGTCTCTGATCTCTCCTAGATGCCGAGGATCTGTACAAGCGGCCCCTGACTTTGGAGGATCTGATTTGCTACAGCTTCCAAGTGGCAAAAGGCATGGAGTTTCTCGCCTCGCGAAAAGTAAGCTCGTTAAAACGTCAGGGCTGAAATTCCTCCTCGGCATCCTCAGTATCTGATATGAAGAAAGCCAAATATACTTTTGAGCCTGAGTAATCTGCTTTTTGCTCTTATATTGAAGTGTTGGAAGTCACATCAACTCTGGTGGTTAAGCAATAAGTAGCACTGAAGGAGTTGGGAAGGAATATCCATCAAGTTCTTGGCTACAAGGGCTGGAATCTGTAACACGAGAGTTTAGATAGGAGTGAATACAGATTGCAGGACAGTTCGTGGAACTGTCTCATAAATAAATGCAGACAAGGCTTCTTGAGAGAAAGATCCTTCTAGGACAGTCAACAACATCACTACCGAAAGATGGAGGGGGAGCACCCAGCTATTTATTTAGCTTGTCACTATCAGCAAAGTTAGCACCTCTTTTGGACACAGAGAAAGGATGCTTGCAGCCTGTGGAACATCTGCTTCTTGAGCAAATGGAACGTAACATGCACGTTGAAGTGTCGCCCCAGGGCTACCAAACCTTACTGTAGCACTTGCCTTGTTCCCCGAGTTATTCTTCCTCTTGTGGCAGATTCCCACACGCGTTTTCTTTCTCTAACCTGCTCACAACCAAAACTCCTTTGATTTATTTATTATTCCATTTCCAGAGGTGGTCTCATGCTTTCAACTCTAGCAGGGGCTCCTTGTCCAGGCAGACCCTCTGATCCTGCTTGTCCTCATTCCTTCCCAGTGCATTCACCGAGATCTGGCAGCAAGGAACATCCTTCTCTCAGAGAACAACGTGGTCAAGATCTGTGACTTTGGACTGGCCAGGGATATTTATAAAGACCCTGACTACGTACGGAAAGGAGATGTAAGTGGAAGTAATGCTAATCTCCAGGTTTTACTCCTTGGGCAGGTTAGTAACAACAGTTCTGACCCTTTGTTGTGTCTTTTGCATTCTTAGGCAAGACTTCCACTCAAATGGATGGCTCCAGAAGCTATTTTTGACAAAATTTACACAACACAGAGCGACGTTTGGTCTTTTGGAGTGCTGCTATGGGAAATATTTTCTCTAGGTAAGAATGGTTTTAAACCTTCCCCCCCACACACAGCACTGATTTCTGTCTCTGTTGCTAAGAAAAGCTTTTAACAAGAGGCTATACCACGGTGCCACCTTTCTGTTTCAGTTAGTACAAGTGCAGAGCAGGTGTAAAATAAAGACACTGAAGTCAACGTGAACTCCACCTGGCAAAGCACGTGAAAACTGAGCGGTGGGGAGAGGAGCCATAAAACCAAATTCAAACCCCTGCACTTAACACGTGTAATAACTCAAACCAACGGAGCTCAGAGGTGATGCTGAGCCTCCGCTGCTCAGGAGTCAGAGATTTTGAGAAACACAGAAGTTTCCCCGTCAAACCAAATTTTCCTCTAAGCAGTCAGGTTCAGGAAACCATGCTGCTCAGAAGCTGCAGCAGATGATGCTGCTGTGGACAGTGGTCTGATGTTGCTGGTGGCAGCCCATGGAACGCGAAGGAGTTTGCCCATGCCACGTTTCATCACAGCTTGATTATCTCCCCCCCAAAAAAAAACCTAAGTCAGGTTTCCTGAGTAAGAAAACTGCACTGGCAGGAGCTGCCGTGGGGTTGATAGGAGAACCAGCGCTAGGTCTGCAGAAGTCATTTTGTCAGCCAACAGGTAGGGTTCGTACCCTGCTGGCCGTATCATTTGCAAGACACAACATTTTGGCCAGAATGGTCACGGTGTTCTGTATGTACTACAGATCTGATATTACAAGGCTGTTAGAAGTCTCAGCCTCACTGAGAGCTGGTTACTGTCCAGCAGATAAAGCCCTGAAATTTAGACAAGTACTCTTACAGACAGTTGGACTTTGCTGCTCTCAAATTCTCCTTGCAGATGGGCAAGTTTTGTTTTCCTGAGGGAATTTAGGAAAGTCAGCTCTGGCTTTTTAATCAGCATTTGCAGACAAAAGAAAACAAGACGCATTGTCGACTTAAGCTGCTGCATTTTAAAGCAAACATTGTAATCTCCTACTATCTTTGGTTCGTGGATCAGTTGAAATTAATGATCAGGCTCAAGCTGCCAAGTCCAGACCTGGATGCAAAGTCTGGAGCTGTTTCTATCCTTATCTTTATTTAGGGCTGGCTGCAAAGATCACAACCTGATTGCAGTCCAAGTTTTCGATTTGGACTTTTCTCTAGTTCCCATCAGCACGCAAGACAGAAAGTTCACGCTCAAACAGTTCAAACAAGTGGCAGCTACTGCTTGCTCTGGAGCTCAGTCCTACTTATTTAGAGCTTTGTTATTTTGGTGCAACACCTTTGTGGCTCTGTAACAGCATCACCACAGAGAGATGAAGCTCCAGAAGCAGCAGCAGCGCCCCAGTTCTAATAGGTTATCTGAGAGTTATTAGCATTAGCATGCAGAGGGGACAGCCTCTCCTTTGGCCATCTCCAAGGAACCAAAGGACCTGACTGCTGGGGCATGGCCAGGACCACTGCAGAAGGCAAACTGCTGATGGTGTTCCCAAAAGTCCTAACAGATGTGAACTTTGGGTCATCTGCCCTTTAATACTAAAGACCAATAAAAATTAAAGTATGGTCACCGCAATTGATCTCTACTTTTAACCACTTGTAAAAAATAATCTAGCTGGTTTCTTTTAATTTGAGATAGCCTCTTTTCTTACTGACGGTGCTTACTTGGAACAATAGAGTGTCCTCTCCTGAATTCAGAGGGATCCACTAAATTACTGCCATCCAGAGAGCAGCCTCTGCCCTCGCCGTGACGTAGATCGCAAACGACTTTCTTCGATCCGTGGCACGGATTCAAGAGCAGTCCTTTTCTCTAAGAGGGTTTTTCATACAGATCATCCAGGCATGTCTGTGCTTTGGCACTACTCACATCTGCAGCTCACGCGATAAATATTTAATTAAGGATTTGTGTCACTGATTGAACTCTTATATAAAAAGTTTACAGATGACTGAGAGCCAGGGGATGGAAGTTATTTGTCGTTGCTACAGGGTATGTGTTGGCTCCTCACTTACAACTGCTGATTTTACTGGGTCCCACTGACTTAGTACCCTCTAAAAAAAAGGAAAAAGTAATCCACTTTGGTGACACAGGGAAATCAGAACTTGAGAGGTAATTAATTTTCATCTGGGGCCGAGTTTGCATTATGTCCAAGGGGTCAGCACAGCTCCTGTCAGGTAATGCCAGTGGTAGGCAATACATCTTGAAATCACCTCCGTGGTGAGTTACAGAATGTCGGTGTCTCCTGGAATTTGAATGTGCACTGCTCAAAAAGCAATCAAAGGTAATTATGTAGACAAGTGGTGCCTGGTAGTATAACATCAGCATCTTATTATCCCACTAAAATAAGAGCAAGATGAAAAGAGCGATGCTATATCCAATGCTTGCCACAACTTTGAGTGCTTTGGAAGAGATTTCCCCTAAGGAAAACATCATGTGTAGACCTCACACCATATGTTTCAGCCTACATTTCTCCCAAGCTGTCTTAGCATCCTAAATCCACATCATTAGGTGGATTGCACAGTCCAGATGAAGCACAATGGGAAGTGGAGATGGAAAAAGGGAGAGGTCTTTGTTTTTATGATCTTTGCCTAAATGGGTGATGCCACGCGAGCTGAACGCTTAATTACCAGATTAATAACAAGTTGCCCAGAGAGGTGGTGGCTGCCCCATCCCTGGCACCATTGCAGGGGAGGTTGCCCGGGGCTCTGAGCACCCTGCTCTAGGTGCAGATGGCCCTGCTCCCTGCAGAGGCATTAGACAAGGTGACCTTTAAAGGTCCCTACCCACCCAAACCATTCTATCATAACAACAAGTCAAAGACAAAGCTAGGAAGGAAAATGGAGATCTAAAGCAGAAATTATGCTGCTATTTCCAATGTACAAAATTCCAAGAAACACTCTTAATGCTGTGCTCTGACACACACACATCAAGGGAATTCAGATGGGCTGTAGCCAAGTGTCCCTGAGCTTGGAATGTCATCGGAGCCTATTTGCTGTGTTGAGATGCCCTCCTAGGAAGCTGCCAGGATCTCTGCTCCCTGGTGCATAGTTTTGAGACCAAGCAGTCAGATTCAGAGAGTAGAATCATTCTGGGAACAGCCATGGCTTGGCATCCCCTTCACCGCTTTTATCCAAGAGATTTCTACTATGCTGCTTGTGCCCCCAAGTGCACGGCACACGATGGTGTCTCCCAACGCGGGAAAACAAATTGCAGGAAACGGGCAGGAACGTTGTAGATGGCAAATCATACACAGATTCCTTGAGGGGTGGGTGCAAATTCAGATTCCCCTCAGTCCCCTACCTTAAGACCTGAATCAAGTTCTTCCAAATTCTTCTAGGATGCCAAAATGTGAAAGACAAGGGTCACCGTGCACGTGAAGCCTTTGCTGAGCAGGGATGGAGGAACACTTACAAATCAGTTAGGTCCACCCACCTATGAGGATTGGATTACTCAGATACCAGAGGATGTCTTCAAATTGTATTTTCTTTTCCCCTTATTTATGGTTCATCATAAAGGCCACAGTCAGTCATTAATTGAGGGATGCACTGAATGCATGCATACTTTTATACGAGCCGGTCCTCTGAACACAAACAGTTACACAGGAGAGCAAAATAAGCCTCACTCCTTCATTTCGATGCCTGCTTGGACAACTTTTGTGTCAGTTCCCTAATACCACCAGGCTCTTTGCAGAAGTCTACCTCTCAAAAGCAATTACAGTGGCTCTGAACCACCCTCCCAGGTTTCATGCTAACAAGGGAGTGGCCCTGAGAATAAGCAGCATTGAACGCACGCTCAAGAGAAGAAAAAGAGGCTTAAAAATTTGGAAGGTCATTTTTCAAGGCAATTTTACCAGTAAAAGTGCATTATGCACATACAATACTGGACTGGCAAATCAGGAGAGGAGGACTACAATGCCACACAGGAGGCTGTAGCTGTCTCTGCTCTTACTCAGAGAGGCCAGAGAGTCTAAGGCAATGGATGATGAGCAGGATTTATTACTTCATATGCATTCACTTAGTGCAGGCTATTGGCAGACTAACAGTTTGGCAAACAGTGTGTAACCACTTGAATGAGCTGGAACTTTTCTACCACTGACCAAGAGGTCATTTAAATTCCCAAGCTAATAAAATTTCTTTCTCTTCTGCCATCTCTGACCTTGGAGTGGTCCTGGCTATATCCTGAATGCAGAGGAGACAGCATGACTGAAATATCTAAAGAGACAGAGTGAGTCCATCACAGGATTCCAGAAGAAATATGTAGATAGGAAGTGATTGCAACCCCTTCTTCATTCTAGCTTCTTTTATTGCCAGGCTCTAGATAATCTCAAATGCTCAGCAGAATTCATCGATATGTCTTTAATTTCCTGGACTGGGAAACAGGGATTGTGCCATTCTGGAGCCTCCTGCTTATTTCTCCCCTCAGGTGCCTCACCCTACCCCGGAGTGCAGATAGATGAGGACTTCTGCCGACGGCTCAAAGAAGGAACCCGGATGAGATCTCCAGAGTACTCTACTCCAGAAGTGTAAGAGCCCCCAGTTTTGTATTGTGAGCTGATAAATGCCATTTAAGCATTACAGAAGAGATTGCATTTAAGTGTAGAAGAGAAAGGAGACCTCATCAGAGGACAGCTTTGTATTTTTTATTTTGGTTTTGGTAAAAATTGTAGCTTTCTGGCCCTTGGGTGTCCTGATACCACAGACGGATGCTAAAGACAGACCAAGTGTTGGGGTTTTGGGGGGTTCCTCTGTTTTCCTTCTTCTCTTAAAGAATTTTTCCATAAAGACAGACCAAGTCAGCTTGACCTTTGCCAACAGGGAGATGAAGAGATCTTGCCATGCCCGTTGTAGCCCATGAATCTCAGTCCAGGAGCAAACTGTGCCTGCTTTCATTTCCGATTCTGGGACAGAAACTAGGCTTAGTTAGGACAGAAACTATGATTTATTTAGCAACATCAGTGGGGCCCAGCAGTCGGATTTTAAGTGAGGTGAAAATAAAACGCCTACAGGCTCAGTTGAAGCAAGAACATAGAATGAAAGAGCATCCCACCTGGAAACCAGAATAGAAACACAGCACATGGAGATTTGAACCCGTCTTCATCCAAAACTACACAAACAACGACCAAAAGCAGCAGCAGCCAGAAAGAGTTTGGAAGCAAAGCTCTGCCCCTTTTCCTTTCCTTAAGAGCTGTGTTTCTTCCTCTAGCTACCAGACGATGCTGGATTGTTGGCACGGAGTCCCCACAGAGAGGCCCACATTCACCGAGCTCGTGGAGCGCTTGGGAGACCTTCTTCAAGCCAACGTGCAGCAGGTACAGCAACGCGTAGAACGCTCCTTCAACGGGGGCGTAGGTAGAGATGTATACGTGTCTGGGGATGTGTATGCACAGGTAAAGACTATGCTGAGCAGCCACGGTCGACTCGACTTCCCAACAGAGGTCACAAGGAAAACGGCCACTGGGATGAGTAAAGAAAATGTTAACTACTCAAAGGGGATTATATTTCAAGACTAGATGTTTATCCGGCCATAAGAGGCAGAAACTTACATTAATTAGAAAAATGCCGAGTTGCTCCTTGGAGGAACAATAGGGCTTTGTCTCACAAACAATCTTAATTATATTCCAACATAGTAAACCACCAGTAGCTGGTCTGAACTTCCTCATTTCTAAGCTTATGTTCATCAGTGCTCTTAGGAGCTTTAAAATGATGCAGTTTAAGGCTCAGAAAGTCAATTACATAATTATTAATTTCGTGATGGTTCAATCAGTTGTTTTCTTCTTCAGCAAAAACAACCAGACCAGTTATGTAACTGTCAATTTAATTTAAAGAAGAAATCACTCTCCCTCCATCTCCTTCCTGTTTGTAAACAGATTTAGTGAAGCTAAGTTGAAGAGGGCCCAGTCTGCAATATGAAGAGAGTTTATCCTATAACCACAGTAAATTAAGGAGACATAAAAATCATGATGAGGGAATAGGGCACTTAACTGCTTCTCAAAATTAAAAAAAAAAAGAATTCAAGCAAAGGGGGAATTTGGACAAACAGTTTTAGAACTTAACGCAAGAGTCATTTCTGAAGATTACTGCAGGGGTGTAATGACAATGCAGAGCTTATTAAGATGTGTGCTGAATTTCATTAAACCTGCTGCATCCATTGCTGGGAAGGACAAAAAAAAAATCCAATCCTTTCAGGCTGCCATTTTAAGGACTGGCTCTTCCTAAACTGCAGCTCCTTACATTGACCATAAGCAAAATGTCTATACCCAGGCAGTATTCTTTTAGCAATCTCACAGCCTCTTGCAGTGGTCTCGGCTACAGGGGGGTTGTGGCTTCGTGCTGCTCCCTCCCCTCTCCCAAACACAAGGATTAAATTTGGGCTTAGGTGTCCCTGAGACTGCTCCCTTGGAATTCCCAAAGAGGACTGCTCTCCTCAAGTGCAGGTCGGTGACATTCCCTTCACCTTCACTGAGGCAGAACAGCCACACATCTGGAACGTGGTAACAGCCACACATCTGGAACGTGGTAACAGCCACACATCTGGAACGTGGTAACAGCCACACATCTGGAACGTGGTAACAGCCACACATCTGGAACGTGGTAACAGCCACAAAGAAACTGCTGCAAACTCAGAGGTGCTGCTGAGAGACAGCAAAGCCAGCTACTTTTAAACTGGATGTACATACACTGACACCCTCGACACAGCCACCACGTTGCTGTGCCATACGTGAGGGACATTTAGAATCACAGAATCACAGAATGGTCAGGGTTGGAAGGGACCTTAAAGCTCACCCAGTCCCAACCCCGCTGCCATGGGCAGGGACCCCTCCCACTAGAGCAGGGTGCTCACAGCCCCAGCCAGCCTGGGCTGAAACACTGCCAAGGATGGGGCTTCCACCACCTTTAGAAGTCTGGTAGCAGCTGTAAAGACCAGGGAAGCAGGAGCTTGGGCAGAGATGCCTGGAAGAGAAGACACACTAACTGCAGATGAGCACTGGAACATTTGAGACCATTTCTCCAAGATGCAGCAGAAAAAGAGCTTCACCAGTGTTGTTCTTTTATGTTATTAATTATACAGGATGGTAAAGACTACATTCCACTGAACATCACCCTGTGTCCTGATGGAGAACCTAACTCCAAAACTTGCCCTGTGGAAGAAAACTTGAACAACTGTGTTAATCGCTGGAGTGCAGCGGAAACCGGGTAAGAAAAATCTATACAGGGGATGGGAGGGAAGGGAAGATCTGATAGAGCCAGGCACTGCTTGTCGTCCTCTCTCAATACTGCTGATTTAAAGGAGATGAACAGATTTGTCCAGACATTGTTTATTCTTTACAAGGAAAAAAAAAAAACAAACCAAAAGAAAACTGGTCCAGGAGACTGAGCTGTGTCAGGGATGTTAATTGAGCTACCAACTGGTGCAGCATCTGCTTGGGTTTTATGCCGACCCCTCAACTTTCTCCTTTCAGTAACAACAGCAAGAAGCGCCCACTGAGTGTGAAGACATTTGATGAGGTGCCAGTGGAAAAGGAGAAAGTGATGCATGAGGTAAGTGAGGTGGCTGGGTCCTTCTCCACCAGCTTCACAGGTCACTTGTCACCAGCACCAGAAACACTTGTTAGTGTTTTTGAAATCTGGTTGGTAAGAAAATGCTTTAAATCAAGAAAGATTTGGCCCTAGCGTCTCACACACAGGTCTGTTTGACAACAAAGAGGGACCTGCACTTAGCTTAACAAATAATTTAAAGAGCAGCTCGTGCATGACTATCTTGGCTTTGATCAAGCCAAAAGGCTTCCTATTACACATTTTAATACGGGGTTTTTTTCCACCAGAAGAAAACGGCAGCTCATTGAAATGGAACCTTTTGAAGGAAATGTGTCCAGAACAAGCTCTGAGCCAACAGCTTTGTGGCAGTGAGGCTGCTCAGATCTGGATAGACAAGACCAAGTTTCAAGTTCCATTTGATTCACACAAAGGGCTTCATCCCTGGATTTTCCTCACCCCAAGCAAACAGATTTATCACTAGATTAATGGCACTGCCAGGCAGGAGTGTTGAAAGGTTTCATTTTCCCTCCAGTGGCAAACAAAAGCCTGTTTTGTTACAGAATGGTGGTTCTGCTTGTGGGCTTCCTCTGACGTGAAGGGTTCCAAGGGTAGAGGGTGGGTTTTATTCTATTTTTTCTTCCTTATTTAGAAAACAAAGCAAACCAAAAACCCCAGCTCATGAACATCCTCTGTGGTCCAGGTACTCACTGCCTGCAGTGTCACTTGCCTAGGGACAGATCCTGTGCCACTAAGGAGGGTTCTTTGTAAGGTGTGCGTGTTTGAAGAAGGTTGAACTTTAGGAAGGAAGCGTGAAGCCCTCAGAAAACCTTCTGTCAAAAGAAAGATGTGGACAGTTGTATAGAAAGAAGCCAGTCCATCCTCTCCACGCAGGGAAGCATCCCTCGTGCTCCGGCTCTCAGACACGGCCGTTCCTCAGGCCAGCTCTCTCAGGAAGGGTCAAGCCTCCAGCTACAGCTTGTCCTGGACACAACTCACGTCCTTGACAAATAGAGAGTATTTCTCATCTGCTCTCTTGTTAGCACTAATCGCTGCCCATTATTCCCCAGTATTTTGCCAGATGTAATTTCTGTGCCTTTATCAGTGCATCACAGGGATTAAAAGGCTTAGAATTTTCTCTGGCTCCTGTATCTTTCCTCTTGCAGGATAAAAATCTGTCTCTCTGAATCACACAAAGACATTTACTAGATAGATCCTCTATCAGTAAGAGATTACTGCTGCCAGCACGAGCATTACTTGCCTAAATGCTTCCTGTTCATGACGTTTTTAAAGTAAGTCCTTAGATGGAGGGGGGGAAAGCTTCAGAAAAAGGGTAATAATAGATTAACAGAGCAGAAATAAATGGGATGTTTCAATGAGGATCTTTTAAAGCAAAACCATGGTGCGATCTACTTTTGGACAAAATAAGTGCCCTTGAGATACTAAAATGATCCTAAATATTAGGCCATTAACAGTGATTAGGTCATTATTTCAAATAGCTGCCCAGGAACTCCAGAAGGGCTCTACCACACCTTCCTGCAATTGCACCACTTTACCTGTAGCCTCTCTTGATGTTCTTCTAACAATTCTTCCGTAACCAAGATGCAAAGCGACGCTCAGATAAAATGTTTCTAGCCCACGTATTTCCAGGGGAAATAGTCAAAATCCAGAGAGAAAAGCTGGGTTCTACCCCAGGTTCTGGCAGACCTAATTAATTTAGGATTTTCTTTTCTGCTTTGAAAAGCAGTTTCTAGACAGATCTTAAAAAGTGATGTATTACCAAAGCATTTCTAAAAAGGCATTTGCTTTTCATTTACTGTTTGCTGGGATTCTTTTTTCTGTTTCAATCCTTTTGACCAGTACAATAAGACTAACTAGACTTTCACTTCCCACGTTGAATTCTTTTGCTTGCTTAAGCAGATAGGCAAGTTTCCAGCATCACAAAACATTCAAAATGCAGAGGAATCCCCTCCCTCCCCCGAGCATTTAGTGTTTTTTACATTACTTAGAACAAGACCTGTACATGTCTGCGACCTTGTACAGCACTTAGCACAGCAACAGCCCCAGCTTAACAGCAACCTCAAAATTCAACTTTTAAGTGCAGCAGAATCACAAGCTCAGCTTTACAAGGGATAAAGACAGTTTTGTTGGACAACACGTAAAAAATTCCGTAACCAAAGTACAATGAGCCTTTTAGGCTCTGTATCTTTGCAAAGCACTCGAATTTGCCAAAATGATACTGAATTTCCACTTCCTTAAAATTTCAATGTGTATTTCTAGTAAGGGTACTTTTCCTCTAAGGAGCCTCACCGGTATTACTGAATATATTCTTCATGAATTTGTCTGTCTGTATCTCAGCTAGCCTATAGAAGGTATCCATATGTCACGTTTAATATCAATTTCCAGTTTGAAAATGTCAAATTAGTTCTTGATATGTTCATTTTAAGGGTGCTCTTTCAAAACGTAGCTCCAAAACTTTATCAGCACAAGAAACGAGGCAAATATTCGCAGGCTAAATAGCAGCATTATGAGGAACAGCTGGATAAAAACTGATAATGCAGACCCTGATAAGAAAGCATTCTGAAGAATGAGCTCAATGCTCAATGTCATGGGCCAACTGGACGTACCTATGTATGCGTTAAGTGCTTTACTACATAGCACACAATTTGCCTTCCAGGCTGGTGGTTGGAATCTTTGGATTACATAGAAGAGCTGGTAGCTCCTCCCTGAGTTCCAGCACGCAAGTGTCAGTAGATGACAGGACAGCACAACATCTGGAGATGGCCACCTTGTTGGTGGTCTGGTTACTGGTCTCCCCCCAGTAACTGCACGGACAGGGATCCCCAACCTCTGCAGGACACAGTGAAGGAGAAGCCACCTTCTCCTGCCCTTGCTGTGTCTGCCCTGTAGCTGAAGACCGTTTTATTCAGGTGAAAGTCTATCAACTTGACTAAAAGTGATATCATCACAAAATAAGAGAGATGGAATCTGGTTATTCTAACAAGCTTTCCTTCTCCACTGACTTGAATCATGGTTTAGCCTGACCCTTCCGCACACTCCAGAAACCATTTCTAATGTAAAAGTGCTCCACCTTTGGCTCTCTGCTGATGTTCTCTTCTTCTTGCTGCTCAGGAGTCAGACAGTGGGATGGTGTTGACGTCAGATGAGATAAAAAGCCTGAAGAGGCTGGAAATCCGTTCTTGGCCTTATGGGATCATGGCTCTAGCGTGAGTACTTTTGCTATTTCTCTCTAAGACAATGTCCCATTCAGAGAAGTGTTTCCAAATTTTGGAATTTTGTTTCTCATTCTAAAAGGAAAACTGTTAGATTATCTAAACAAGCTATGAAGACAGTCCTTCAGAGAAGTCCCTTCCTCCCACCACCCTCACAATGCTGTGAATTGCACCGTTCCTATTTGGTTTACCAATGGAGGCTGTGGCAGGGTTTGCTGAATGCTTATCCATCCACAGTACAATGACAGAAAAATAAGAGCAGATATTTAGCTACGAGCTCACAGCTCTGGGTATTTCTGTAACAAGAGAGTTGACCTAGTAGTGAAATAGGTCTTCGCCCTCCTAGAAAACTAATATTAGTAACCCATTTTACCAATTCAAATCTCAGCTCCTAGAATTTCAAAGAACAGCGACTCAAAATACTAAAAAGGAAACTTCTGTAGCAAGGAATTTCACGTCTGTTCAGTTAATTAAGCTGATTAGACTTTTACTGAGCTGTTTAGAGTTTTCTCTGAAGTCTACTGAAAAAGATGTCTGTTTTTCCTGTGTTAAACTCACTGATCTTTCCCACCACAGCAACTGCTTGTTCTACACCAAGTCACGCTTTTTCTACATTAAAGAGAAATGATGGATGAGGAAAAACTAGTACAATTTCTGCACGGGATGGCACAGTGCACAGGAGAGGGTATAGTCAGAGCAGAACATTTCAGAAGGTCCAACTCCCTAACTCAGAGAGGAAAGCAAGATAAAGGAGCTTGCCTTCTCCTTTCAGGCCTTAAAAGCATAAATTCCTGGGTGTTTAAAGGCAGGAGAGAAGGAGAACGAGGAAGAGGGGAAAGGTTGCCTGAGGAAGGCTGGAGAGCCTTGCAGCACTACCAGGGAGCATTCAAACGCTATGGATTCTGCTGGCTAGGAGGGTAACTTCAGGAACGATGCTGTTCACTAGTGACTTCCTTGTGTGGTACCAGTTGGGGAAAGAGCAGAGATCTCAATACTGTTCCGTGTGTTTATCCTACGCACACACGGAGAGGTTTTCTGGGGAGCACAGTGCATTGCCATGGAGACCAAATGGCAGCAGCTCTATAACAAGGCGCTGAAACACCAGGAACCGCGTTACTGTCGTGTTTTACCCGAGCTGATTTACCTCTCGCTTCTGTCTGATGTCACGCTGACAGAAATCCAGCACATACACACACAGAGCCTCCCTAATACGATTTATCCTTCTCAAGATTCCTGGCAATCACCTCTGACTGCTGTGTTTGTCATCTCCCTATTCCCAGGGCCCTAGCTGCCATTGAATAGACAGAGGCGTGGGGTTTTTTCTTGGGCACGTTGTTCAGCGAGCGTTTGAGGTCCAGCTGAGAAAGCTGTTTTGTCAGCTTATCTTTTTTTTTTAATCTTGCAGACTATCACTGGCACAAACAACATTTGTAACGTAGTCGCAGAGCATCCTGATGCCCTCTCGCTTGAGGACATGAGACCCCTTGGCGCTCCTGCTCTGCTAACTTGAAAAACAAGCCTCAAAAACATATAGAGAAGTCTAGGAGAGGTCAGCAGAAGGCTGGTTTAATAAGGGAGATAAAGTCACCCTTGTTAATTGTGGATCTCTCTCTAGCAAAAACATTTACCCTGGATCCTATTCAAACAGTCTTTCTTTTCTAAAACAAAACCATTCAAAGGCTTAGCATGTTTTCTAAACCAGGGTGGCTGCATTTATTATTATTTTTTTTTTGCCAAAATCTTGCTGTTTATTTATCTTGCAGTCATTTCTCCATCGAGTTTAAAATCTGGCAACACTACACGCCACGGAGTGTCAGTGTCAAGAGTTTATTGAAGATGAATCTGATACTCTGGGCCTGGGACCACTGTTAGACTGCAGTGAGAGTTTCTGAGCTCTAAGCATTTTATATCACTAAAGTCACAACAGTAGCTGGAGAGAGAGAGAGACAGAAAGATTGCCCGGGATAATGACACCGAGTTAGCATTCAAGGAAGCGCATTCAACGTAGAGGAGATTTAATGATGGGATGGCTCTGGGGTCTGGTTGCATCTCATCATATTAACAGGCTACTGCCAAGCACTGCTTTCAAATTCTCCCAGAGACTCTAGAATCAAGTTATTGTTTAAAACTCGAATAGGTTTGATATCTGCTCAGTTGTCCTCCCTCCATCCCTTTCCTTCTCCCCCCCCACCCCAACCCAATTATCCTCACTTCTCTGGTTCTGGCCCACGTCCCATGACACCAGCTGACTGGGGCTCAGCTGACACGCTCTGGATGCTGCATCCAGATCACATCACCGAGGGCTCTGCCTTTGCCAACGCCAATCAGGACCCTTGGGCAAGTCAGCAATACTAAACCAAAGTGATTTTGCTCAGGACCATCAGGCAAGGCGCCCAACAAAAAGGCGACCCAGCTGGCTGGGCTGGAATCCTTTTGCACCACGTCAGGGAAACGAGGCACAGAAAGGTGTTTGCTCTGGAGCAGAACTTGGTTTCAGAAGATTTTTCTGTTATGAGCACGCAGAGATAGCAAATGTACTCCCTGTTGTGTCATACAGCACCTTGCGCTATGACCTGACTCGAGCTCTCCAAAATACAAGTAACGTTGAACGAGTAGCTACTCAGGAGTTACGTAAGCCACTTTTTTTTTTTTCCCTAGGATTATACTATACGCTTAGAGCAGCAAGGACTAAAAGGAGAATTGTGAAGGGATTGGTTTTGGCTGCAGTGCTTCCCACCTCGCTGCATTTTGAGTGCTGGAGCTGGTGTCAGGGACAGCTGCCCAGCTTTGCCGCACAGGCGAAGGGACAGATCCTTCCCCAGTGGGTGCCTCTGCCCTGGTAAAACTTTCTGTTTGCTGTGCTTTGTATTTAGAAGCGTCTCAAAACAATACATTCTTGATTCTACCCCCTTAAGTTCTCCCTGCCAGCAGCCTATGGAGGCAGCGATACTGCCAGAGGGGAAGCCAGAATTACATCCTTGCTGCACAGCACCCCATCTAAAATGTATTAAAGCAAACCATGAATCATTCATAACTATCAGAAGAAAAAAATAAAATAAAATAATGCTTTTATTACTTTCATTACAGCAAAAAAAAAATCTAAAAACTGAATCACTCTTACTCTGTGCCTCATTAAACACCTCTGAAAGCTGTTAGAAAGCCCTGCAGCTCCTGCGTGTTACTAAGAGACACGGTCAGGAGACAAACTGCTCCACTTGGCAACACTCAGCCCAATTTCTCATCTTCCCCTGAACACGGCTTCTGAGCCAGGCCAGGGTTTCTGCACGGGCACAACAGTCCAGGAATTTTTCCTGCTGAGGGCAAGATGCTTGGGCATCTTTACGGCAAAGCTGCTCCGTGGACGGGGCGAGGTTCTTATGGTCCTCTCTCTTTCTTGGTGCTCCTCTTCAAGTCACTGACCCTGAGATTTAGGCTAACAGAAACTGGCTCCCTCTCACATAAAATAAACAACTCCACTAATGATTTCCCAGCTCTTTGATGATTTATTTCAGTGTTTCTCTACCTCTAACCAAAACCTCTTGTTCACACGGTAGGATGAAAAGTCTCCTTAGGTCATTCAGGCCTTCTGGGCTGTTGGAGGATTCTCCTCTGTGCTATCTTCTAAACAACTCTGACACCTCTCCAGAAAACTTTAAAAAGACTGTGCAAGATTACTTAATATTCAGGCTGGCTTTTCCTTCATTCCCTGACTTGTCAGCTTTATCTCTGCCAGGAAATCTGACACGGCACCACGGGAAGGGGAACTGTTACGGGCTCCCAGTACCCCCAGTGCCACACTAGCATGCACTTGTCCAACAGCAAAGAGCCCAAGCCCGGTGATACCCAGGCTGCCTGACAGGCTCCCAGTTTCCACACCAGTAGGTTCCACCGCCACATCTGGTTTGACATCTACCAGACTCACCGCTGGCACCAGGCTCAAGGGCACTGTAGAAACAGAGCCTGAAGTGCAGCAGGATTCACAGGTAATCATGAATGTCACTCTCAGTTGATTTGCTGCTACCAAGTTGCATTCTTCTAATCGATTACTGGTTCCTCCAGTGCCTTCAGCACTTTTGTCCTTTCCCCCCCATCAACCTCCCTAGCTTGTAGGTACCTTTCTGAGAGAGAGGAGTCCAGTGCTGTCCCTTGGCTGACTCTAGTCCACGCCAACGAAACACGGCTGAAGCCAGCTCAGCACACTCTGCAAAACATCCTTCCCCGACTAACACCCCGCAGAAACGTGCCCGGTACGAAAGAGGGTCCTTTAGGTTACAAAACCTGTCTGAAGGCAGGAAAGGGCAGCATTCAGATGCTCCCCTCTCCCCTTTACCCTCTTCCAAGGACAGATGGGGTTTCAGATTGCTCATCTTGTAAAACGGGACCAGTTTGGGTCGGCAAGCAAAGGTGTCCTGGCTGAAAACCAGGGCATTGGCACACCTACTCTGCAGCGTGGTGCCGTGGTGAGAACACCAAGGGGCCGGTGGGACCGGGCTGAGACATTCACAGTTCTGAGCAGATTTATCAGAACTGCACATCTCTTTTATCTCCTCCTGCAGCTGCAGCACTCAGAAGCCAGGCAGAGGCAGAATCAGTAAGGAAACACCTTTTGGGGCCGCGATGCCAGCCCAGGAGAAGCACTGAACCAAGGAACAGCTAGCTTCTAATGGAATCATTTAATTACATTACCATTATTAACTTCTGTAGCTGCATAATTGTGTGATTAATCGAATCTAATGCCTTCAATCAGAAAATGTTTATCGGGGGAGCTCAGGGAGGCTTTTTCTATCTTAGGCAGGGTAGGAGAACTGGCTCAGAGCTTAAAGGGGCTTTTTGCTTTCCTCTGAGCATCAAGCACCGGCCGCTGCCAGGGGCAGGACTGATGCCTGATTCAGTGTGGCAGTTTCTACGTCACAAATGAGATTTCAAGGACAGACAGCAAAGGGATGCTGCAGTCTCAGTTTCCAACACACAGTCCAAGCATACGTACTTTTCTCTGGTGCTGAGCACGATAGAGTCCATTGAAAGGTCTGGAATACAGGGCATTAGAGGGAAAAGCACAAAGGCCCTCAGATAGCTTTAATTTAGAAAATACGTGTAGATGAAAGGAATAAGTTTTAGAAGTTAATTACATTTTGGTCTGCCGTAAGACAGCTAATGACAAACCTGCTTCTGACCTAGACCACCAGCTTTCTGTCTCTGGAGCAAATCTTAGATGTCAGCGTTTTAGAGTCCTTCTTCAAACACCATCCTGATTTCAGTGATAAGCAGAGTCACTCCCAGATATCCAGGCTCCTGACTTCCCGAGGCAGAATCCCAATATAAACACTTGCTGGGAGTCTACGTAGGTCTGAAAATTTCCTATTGTGTGACCAAAATAAATCCTAATTACATTTCTTTTTCTCCAGCACTCTGAGATATGCAGGCTGGGGGTCAAGTTAAAGAGATACTTCCAAGCTTCTCTCTGTCTCCACTGACAACTTTAATACCTGGCAAATTAGAAGCCAGATGGAACCATCTGACACGAGTCAATAGAACCGAGAAACAAAAAGTTAAATACATAAACAAACAGCAAAGCAAAGTTTTGGTTTCACTTCTCATGCCAGGGAAGAAATTATCTGCAGAGAAAGCGTGTGTATATAGAAAGGGACAGCTGCCAAATGCATCGTATACAGAAGAAGATTCCACTCCTGTTCTTCTCTGGACAAAGAGGAAAAACTTTGCTTGTGAAAGCAGTGTGCACTACATTTCTGTTGAAGCTCTCAGAGTTACTGTTAGAATTTCTGCTTTGCCTCTCCACAGGTTTGTTTTCAGTACCTTGCACAGGTCTAAAAGCAAAGTAACGTGAGCTTTAATCTAGAATCTCTGCCTTTGCAGTTTAGAAGTCGCAGAACCCAAGTTTATTCTAAATGCAGAGGACACAGTGGGCTGCCTCTGGCAACTCAGGGGTCTGGAGACACAAACATGCTGCAGAAAGCCACCACAGCGTGCTAGAATCGGCCAGCTATGTAGCAGCCCACCTCCCTTTGCAGTTGTAGGTGTATGTCTGAATTTGGCTGAACATCTCAGCTCCTGCCTTAAAATGACAGGTTCCAGATTCAGAGGCGAGATAACACAGCCTCTGAAGTCAAAGCAGAATAGCATACTAGGACACGTTCACCCTTCTGAAGCTGAAAGAAGTTGGGTCTACCACACATCACAATTCTGCCACACCAAGCACCAGCCTGCTCTTAAGCCTACCATCACAAAACCATCACAGCACACACACAGTTGCTGTCCTGAATCTGCTACTTCTCCTATTCGTGATTTTTGTTCCCCTTCCTCCAATTGCTCTGTTTCTTGTTTTGTTTCCTGGAGTAGGAACTGGCTTTGCTTTCTTTTCAAAAGCACCACACTCCGAATCCACGATCAACTGCTGGGGAGTGCAAGCACTGCAGCAGTACAAAGAAAATCAGAATTATTTCACAACCTGTTGATCATTCTGATTTGGTTTAGGGTCATTAGACTGTAGCTTTAGATATGAAACGTACACACAAAGTGCTCGAGCATTGCCTGATGTTGACTTCCCCCAGACACATTCACAAGGAACCGAGACACGAACGATGCCATAACCAGTCTGTGAGTGAGGCTTGTCCCAGACAGATGCATGTTCGAGGGTCCTAAGCGAAGTAGAGAAGCTCAAAAGCCACTCTCACATTAGGATCCTTTTGAGAACCAACCCAAAATTATCCAGACCTTTTTCAATGAATTCCTTAGGTGGAAGAAACCACATTTAACAGAGCATTATTTTTAAAGCAGACTATGAAAGAAAGTACCTTTTTTTTTCCTCCACGACACCTGCTGCTCCTCAAAGTCACCTCGTGACACAAATCCTCTCCAGGGTTCTCCTACTTTTAACAGCGAGGTCGCTCCATGTGCTGCAAGTCGCTTCTCTCCCAGTGCCTTCATCACCTGTAATCAGGGAAGACAGCAGAAAATGAAAGCTGGCTCTCTTTAATAGCATCAGTTACAGGCCAGCGGTTGGAACCTGAGAAAGGCTGCCCTTCACCATCACACTGCTTAGTAATTTTAACCTGCTGGAGAACTGAAGAGAGATTTTGCCCTACGCTGCGAGAGTGCGTTCAACACACGCTCCCGCTTTCAATATCGTGTTAAATTAGAGTCTGTCATAGATTGTTCATTATTTCATCCTTTATTAGGCTTAAAGAAAAGTCACAGCCTTCAGCTCTGCTTTATAAAAAGTCCCAATTCTTACTGACCAGTGGCAGAACAATGAAAGAGAGTATTATGGTATATATAGGTGCATTCATAACTAACCATACACAGAGCACTGAAATGTGGTAAGCTGAAAAGATGGGGTGACGTGACTCCTGGATTTACTCCTAAACCTGCTTTGGTTATCTGAAAAACCTGAGTTTCCTTATCCAGTCTGTAAAATGCTGCTTGTCTGGCAGGCAAACTGAAATGCTCCATGTATTTGTTTTTAATTAATTGTGACCATTAATTACACAGAGGCAAAACTTTATGGAGGCAGGGTGGATATATTGTCCTGCTTGTTCTCAACAGGCGGAGAGCTGTCAGCAAGAGCAAAGAGTCCATACTGTCCGATCACGAGCGTGATGCTGTCAAATACCAGCCCGCAGTGCAGGTAGAAGAAGACACCATGGACTTCACACTGGAAGACTCCGTTCTTCTTCCGATGGATCCAAACCTGGAATGCCACAGCCCACCCCCAGATTACAACTCTGTCATTCACTACTCGGCCCCGCCGGTGTAAGCAGCCCGACCCGAGCCAGGGTGTCTTGCACTCCTCAGCCACGCTAGATTCTGACATGTCTCCATGGGAGAGGAAAGCTGACAGGACGATGGTTCACATGTTTCTTCTGGCACATCTCTGGTATGAATAGAAACATTTTCAGAGCATCTCCTTTGCTGTCTTTAACGGCCTATTGCAACCCCTGCAGTAAGGAGCTGTAACCCAGAACTGCTTCCACTCCTTCCCCACCTCGCTGGGACTGTTCATCGGCATTCACAGACTTGTACGTTCCTTCGTTCACGTTTTATTTCATAAGATTCATTCTACTGATCCCGCACCCGTCCCGCGGGGATTGTTTGGAATGACGCTGGAAGGGATCGGCTGAAAACAACAGCCAGACACGTTAATGCCTTGGTGAAAATCCAAAACTGAAACATCATTCCTAACTTGGGATCTCACCCACTGCAAAGACCTCTGGAATATTTTGGAATCCGGAATATCGTGATTTAAAATTTCCACTGCCCCGAGGATGCTCCCCAAAACTGATACAGCAGAGGGAAAGCAGAGAGTGCCCACGTGTCACCCCGGTCTTTGGGCCCCCGGGACGCGCGCTCTCCTCTCAAACAGCAAACCTTGATGGAGACGCGTCTGTTAGCAATTGCAGGGCAACTTCACTGCCTTAACTAAGAACCTTCTTAAGCTTAAATAGACAGGATTTCCCAACACAAACCACTTGTTTGTGACAACGTGCATAAAATACTCCTTAATGTGACCGCTACACCTAAGCGCACACGCAGCCCCGAGGCGCCAGCGGGGTAGCAGCGTTTCTATGCTTCCTTTCTGCACACAGGCTCTTTAGGAAACCAAAGCAAACCATTTCCTTTGGATTCTGTGGCAGATGCTGGACAGTTTGACCCTAGGAATACCAGCCCCTGCTGAACGTCTGTCTCGGTCTTGTCAGGTTTACTACTGGTATGACGTGCAACGCCCTCTGCATCTAAACCCGATATGGATTCATGGTAATTCAAAGCTTTTTTTTGCAGCCTAATCACGTGGGACTGGAGGGATGACAAATTCTCACAGTTGAGAGATGGAGCGTTGCCCCCCTGCCCCCAAGCCGCGCACGGCAGGGCCCATTGGTCTGCAACAGGGTCCCACGCACGCTCCCAGCAGCTCCAAAAGGAAGCAAACAATCCTGGTCGTTTAATGCACTACGTAACGATCAGAGTTGACTTTAGAAACCTAGGAAGAGGAAAAGCATCAAGGTCGCAAGTTGAAGAAGCAAGGATGAGAAAGATGTTCATTGACAGTCGAGGCTATAACCTCCTAAGTTAGAAAGCCAGGTCTGTAAATGACTCTGTGCAGTTTCCTTCAAGGTCTGCACAACCCTTCCCTTCTTTCTTAGGCTTGACACTGATTTGACCTCTTCAGAGACAAAGAATTTTTCTTCATGATTACAAACTGAAGGAAAAATAAAATCCAGCACTTGCAAACCAAGCCTATTACCTTGGCGAAGCAGCCTCAACACCCTGGCAGTAGCAGAGAAAACATTTCTGGATGATTGGTTATGTTGAAATAAACACAAACAAGCCTCAGGTATTAGCAAAGGAGGAAAAGAAATCTCCAAACCCCATGACACGTTAACTGTGAACGCTACAGCATCTGAAGTACAGGCTCTTGGGAACCGCGCTTCTTCTCCTTGACTTGAGAGTCGATGTATTAAGGCAATCAGTGGCAGCAACTCGTGAGCCCCTCGTTGACAGGGGACCTTGCTAGATAGCTGTGGTCTGGAGTTGCTTTATGGTCACTTTTGCACTTCTCTCTATTTTAATGCCTACGTATTAAGTAGAGCTGGTCATGTAACAGAAGAAACTACTGGGGAAGAATTCATCTGATGAGCTCCAGTAAGCTCATTGGATCAGTTTTCTTATCAAACAGTAAATTAACTATAGCTCTGAACAAATAATTAATCAATTCTTTCAGAAATAATTTATTCATGTGACAGAAAGGAAAAAAAAAAAGAAAGGTGTGGGTGGTTTGTCTGGTTTTACTGTTAACGGCATCGGCGTGAAATGCTTTGTTATGGTCTTGCTCTGTAGGGTAAGAAAATGACAGTGTTTAAAAAAATCTTTGCTTATAAACTTTAAAAATAAGTATACATAGGAAAAAAAAAAACCAAACCCTCCAAGTAAGCTGTTTGGAAAAAGAACGGGAAACACTGCTGGGTGAACTGCCTGCTTCTAAGAGAGCCGAGCAGATCACCTCTCCACTCCACGGAGGATGAAGCTCCAAGGATGCGCTGGCAGGCAGGTCCCTGCTGGGATCAGCCTCTCTGCGTCGCGGGAGGCGAGGGGGACACAAGTGCTCCAGAGAGATGTTAAAGCACTGGGTGCATGGGCAGCCCCTGCCTTAAAACCCAGGGCTCCTCTGCCCGGGCAAAGCCAACGGGCGTCTCGAGACTCGGGAAAGGGCAGCTGTGTTTCTAAGGTTTATTTTGAGTGGATGATTATATTTTTTTTTTTTTCTCCTTCTTATAGTAAATGTAACAAGCAAAAGTACTGCCTGAAAAGTATTATTGAACATATGTATTCTATTTTATTTACTAATATTTTGTTCGTTCCTTTTCTCTCCTCCCTTAATTTAATTGTTGCTCTTTTCTTACAACGATGTATATAATTTACCCAGTAGATACAAATATAGTGATTCATTTATATGGTAAGATTTGTAACATCGTAGTCAAGAGCGAAAGAGATACCCAGACATAACAGAGATAAGGATTGTTACTAAACATTTCACTAATGCTTGCAGGCCAGGCTCCAGTTTACAGTGCCCCACTCGTGCCACTTCCTAGCAGTTCTCTTGGCTCTCACTTCTCCACACATTATTTAGTTTGGGAAACAGGGATCTGGAGGAATCCGGCAGGTTTATCTCACCCCTGGAAGTGTCGCCGTGCAGCTCATGGTAAAGGTGAGGAACTTCCACTGCCTCCCTTTTAAACCTCTAATGTACTGGCTGGAGGATCAGAAGGGGCCAAACCGTTTAAGTGATGTGATGATTATTATTTCTTCAGACTTCTCAGGGATTCTTACTCAGCTCCTGCCAGCCACCTGCTTTATCTAACCTGCCTGAGCTCAGCGGTATCTGGTTTTAACACACACCTTTGGTGGCTTCAGTGGTGCTTACTCCTTGTTTGTCCTCTTTTTACCTCTCTTTGTCCTCTCCTCCCAGACAATTAAGGCAAAGAAACTGGGAGCTCACCAGAGAAATGAGTTGTCTTCTCTCCTACAATCACCTGCCAAGGATAAGTGCCTTCCCCTGCACGTTATTGCTCAGGCTGGTGTTTTTAACAGCCTGGTTTCCTATCTCCTCTTTTCTCTACTTTTCATCTATTTCTTGATATTTGCTCTTCACGGTCCCTTTGGATTTCTTTTCTTTGCCTTTTGAATAAGATCAGGTATAGGACTCGTTTCACTTTACTATTTCTTGTATATTCTGTGCTTGCAGAGGCTGAACTAGATAATCTAAAGCAAGCTTTTTTCACATTGAACTAGTTTTCTATGCCTATAGTGGAATAAAAAAAAGATATTGGTTTGTCCAGAAGCCTCTCTGTATCCTGCCCTGAATGAGAGAAGCTTCTTAAAGTATTGATTTTTCAATACTGGTATCTGGAGCAAAACAAAGTTGTAAGGCTCGCATAGGACTAGGAGGAAGTGGTGACTCTTTCTCAAACAATGAGGTTTCTCTTAGGTTCTTCCAGGTTCCTAACCAGCATGCTGGGCCCACACCATCTACTCAGGATATCAAGGAAGGTCAGCTGCTGAAGGGCTGCCTGCAGGCACTAACCGCTCCGCTTGTCCCACTAATACCAACACTGCTTCCCAGCGGGCTGCTGGGCAATGCCTGGGATAACCTGGAGTGGCCAGGCTCTTCTCTCTTCCTATCTTGTATACTACTGGAATGTCAGTCAGCACATAAGCCTGGAACTGGCCAGTCACCAGTTTATGACTTAACTCCCCCAAGCTCTTCCCGCTGAGCGTTGGCACTGCCTTCTCATGTCCCACCTTGCTTTACAAGTGCGACCTGGCCCCATTCCAGCTCTGAGCGTGTGGGTGGACCTGGGTCAACAGTCTCTAGCTCCCATCAGCACCAACTGGACAACACTGGGAAGTGTTTGCAGGGAAACATCACTAGCAAATAGCTACATAGCAAGGTAAAGCATTATCAGCTTTTCCTGACAGTATCATTCTCCTGATCAGCATCACAGTCAGAGATGAGTCTATCTTTCTTTTCTTATCATGAATGGAAAATACAGAAGGTAGCAATAATTTCTCTTATCCCTCCCTGCAAACAGCAACGGCCAAACCCTGGGATGCATTTTCCTGGTTTTATACTATACTAGGAAAAAAAAGAATTCAAACAGAATTTTGCTAAAGTAACACCACCACCATAGGCAAGTGAAATACAGGAAGAACTTCTGGATCTGACCCTACGAGGAGTCAGTCACTGTATAGGATGTAAGTGCAAGAACTGACTTCTTGGTTGAAACCTGTTGTCTTCATATCATGGGAACATGGAAAAGGAAAGCTTGCTGGACTGGGTCATGTGGGACCCCAAATATGATGCTACAGGGGCTGTGGTTACAGGAAGCCTGGTGTGGTATGCACTGAGCAGTGTCCCCTTGTCCTGCCTCCTCAGCCTGTGCCACAGGAGCCAGCACATCCCGACTACTCCACTCGTTTTCCCTTAGACCTCGAGTTGTCAAAGCAGCTAACGAAAACTGGGCAAAACCCAGTACCTTGGGACTTAAAGAAAATCAACTAACACTAAGGAATGTCTGTCTGCCATGTTCCTGTCTGTCTGAAGAATGTATGCACTGAAAACAACGCTTTCTTATGTAGTCAAAATTTGTACTGTATCTATTAACCAAAAAAAAAAAAAATAAAAAGATTCTATATTTATACAGCCCAGGGCTCCGTTGTGTCATCTCTTGGCTTGAGAAGTGTTGTCCTTGAAGCAGAATATAAATAAATAATGCAACAGTTTTGAGAGATTTTTTAACAAGGCATAGATCTCAATTTCTCCAGGGGGTTCAAAACTTGGGACACAAGCCTGCCTTGCTGTCGTTGCTCTGAGGTATCTCACCACCACATTTGCTTAAAAGATTTACAGATGTCCAAAAAACAAATAGAAATGCTGGCCCGGTTTGCTGGAGAAACACATAAATCTATCTGCTGCCAAGAGCAGTCCATGCCACACAGACTGCTGGCTTGTTCTGCTCAAAAGAAAGAAATGGGGTGGAGACAGAAGACAGAATCAAATGCTGCCTTCTGAATGAGACCCGTGTTCACCAAAGCATGCAAGGAGCTAAGTCAGTGAAGAGAATTTGCAGAACGTGGTAGCATCTGAGCACCCTGCCCTAGTGGGAGGGGTCCCTGCCCATGGGGTTGGAACTGGATGAGCTTTAAGGTCCCTTCCAACCCTGACCATTCCATGATCTGGGGGTTGTCCAGGTTCAAAGGTCCAGAAATTGTGTTTCATTTGCCTTGCCATAATATTCTAAAAAGAACACAGTTAGATCAGTATTTCCCAACATGTGGCCACACCGATGCTATCAAGTCCTCACCGGGGTAAACTCTGCACTGGTGGAATCGAGGCTATTCTAATCCCATGCTCTTATTTTGTAGTTAAGGGCTAAGATGTAGAAGGCTGAGGAAAATAAAAAATAAAGTCTCCCAAACTAGTCCAGTGCAGCAGACATGCCATTTTCCTCACCAGCTACCAGATCTTTCTGAAATATTGTTCCTCTTTCTACTTTGGAGGCACAGCAGGTAACTGCAGGCAGAAAAAAATAGGAGATCTTTGCAGAGATTTTTTTTTTTTTTTTTTTACAGTCTGACAAATACTAGTTCTACTTTTGTCTTAAAATAAATAGTTATTAAGGGAAAAAAAAAAAGTCTGTTAAAATTTCAGAGCCATTCTTCCATTAGCAGCCTCAAAAGTTATCAGTCTGTGTATTTTGCTCGTCACATTAGAACTACGAAGCACTCAAGTCACTTCAAACATTTTAGTTTCTCTTCATTCCCTGTTCCAAACACAGTCCTGGAAGTGTCTAAATTATACATGTCATTTGAAATGTAGCAATCTCCTTTCATCCACATAATGAGCGAGAACATTCTTCTCTGTAAACTATGAAATCTTTTAGTTACTTTTATAACACGAGTCATCGCATGCTAGGCAGTATAGAGTCTCCTTTATGGGGAAACCAACGTATTCAATGGGGGGAAAGAAAACAGAATTAATTCCCATTTGCTTTTAGCACAGACTGTCAATTATTAATTGTATACAGCTTGAGGTCCACTGGTGGAAGGTACTCTGCTGGGGCACGGGCTGGGAAAGAATTTCGAGGGGAAAAAACATCAAGTACAATGCTAGCAACCAAGAAACATAAGCTTTTCTCTTAGGTCTTGGCCAGGGTACCTAACTTCTCTGTCCCTGACTTTCAGCATACATGATACAAAAGGTCAGGTTGTTTTTACAGCAGCAGCACGCAGAGGTGCAAGACCAGAAAATTTCAATCTAAAGCACTGAAACTTGGTCGTTGGAGGTGATAAAAATCCAAGAAAATAGTGACTAGCAAGAGAAAGATTTTGTGGTAAACAGACTCAGAAAGGTGAGGATAGAATCCAACTGATTTCCAGCCAGGTCCTTTTTTGCTTTCTCCCATAATAAGATTTCACTTGGGAGGGTTTGTAAAGCAAGAAGGCTTTCAAAGAGAGAAAATACTGCTCATTTCATAGGCTTTCTCCACAGCGAGACCCCCAGGCAGTAGATAACTTTGCCTCAGAAGCTACGAAGCAGACGGTGGCTGTGCCAGGGTCTCAGGGTAGGTTCTACCACTGGCTATCACCTGACTGAGCTGTGATGACCTTGCTCTGCACAGACACTGGATGAAGCCCTACAAGGACCATCAACACAACCATTGTTTGAACCGTACTGAAGTCAGCTTTGATCAGTCTCAACTCTTACTATAGCCCGATGAGTTAGGATTCACTGAAACGTAGAGAGGAGAAACTATTCTGTTTAAGCTGCCTCCTTCTGCAGGGACTGAGGACACAGAATGCAGGAAATCCCAGTTCTGGTGCTTCACTTCATCCTTCCTCGCCCACACTGATGCCCAAAGCGAGACCTGCCTGTTCCTTTCCTCACTGTGGAGTCAGTGAAGACTTACTCCACATCTGCACCCACCATAAGGGCAGAGTAACGGGGCTTCCGTGGGTGGCTCCATTCCAGGCTGCCACAGACGAGCAGGACTTTTTGAAGCTAGGACTACACGTTTGGTGATCCTCAGGACCAAGAGAATAAACCTGGGCATGTCTGGAGTAGCAGTTTTTTTAAGCTGGACCATTGTCACAGTGAATTCCTCAACAATCCAAAGGTTAATTTGCTTTTCATAACTATGCATGTAATAAAAAAAGCAAAACAACAAACCAAACGAACCAAAAAAAACCCCAAACCAAACAATGCCAAGAACTTTATTCTTTCCTGGGAGAGTTTTGACCTTTTATTCATGTATATTTTTCAACTCCTGTCTTCCACTGTTTATGCCCCAAGCTAGAATGTCACAAGCCATCTTAGCATGGAGCAGAACCACACAGACAAGCAGGGGGAAGGCAAGGAGAGCAGGTGGAAAAGGGTGAGAATCACGAATGTGGTGGATCAAGGTACTGGGTTCCCTAAATCACGTCTACTAAAGCATCTGGGACATGCAGAATTACTTTCCTCTCTTTCCTCAAAGCTTCTGAAACAAGCAGCAAACCACCCTCACGATCCAATCTCAAGATGGAAACGTAACCTGACTTTACAACCTCAGGAAGGAAGGACAGGAGAGGGAACTGAAGCCAAAGCATTCTCTCCCCAAGCACTAAAGCAGCTAGATCAAAACCCCAACGTCACAGATGACTCCTTGGCTGTCTGATGGCTTGCCTCTCAACTCCAAGCTGCACTGGAGGTGACATCAATAATTCCTCCTAGTGCCACAGTGACTCATAAACGGATCAGACCGTTGCACTGACACCTATTGACTCAGCTCCCTCCACTGCAGCATGGTATTTTTGGCTGTGCTGATGCAAAGCTCTTTTCCCTTCATGCTAATCTCTGGATTTGTGAGATCCTAGATGCCTTCAGGATTTTGTAAGAAATGAGACATGCCAACAGACTGCAAAGAAAAACTGAAGCTGTCTTCATCTTTATTCCTTCCTTTTGTACCACCATTGGAATGGTCCAATTAACGATAATCTATTTCCCAGGACTTCAGTTAGTATTTAGGTGTCAGGAAGGGATTTTTTTTTATTATTATTTAAGCATGACTAACGCCCATCTCTTTTTTCTGGTTTAGCCTCATTCAGAAAAAGCAGGATTTTCAATATGCTTAAATATTAACTACCAATTGATAGCCCATAAGCAAAAAAAGGAATGGAGCAGAGTATGCAAACCCTGCCTGTGCTGCCCTCTTCCAGTCTGCTATAATGGGAAGAGACCTGAAAAGGGAAAGTACTCAGGGTAGCTTGGAAATCTCTGCCAAGGCAGAGGAATCTTGGTACGGCGACGCTAATAAATTCTGCTCGCATCAAGGATTTAGTTAAGTCCTCCTGACACCAAACAGACCAAGCTGCACTGATATCTGGATTAGTGTGCAGTCAGACCACTTGATTATCTCAGATACAGACCACAATTTGCCCTTCAGAAAATGCACTCCTTTTCTGTTTCTATGCAAAGCACTCAGCAAGGGTGCTCCAGAAGGAATGTCATCTCAAGGGAAAAGCAGAAGCATCCCCCAGCTATTTCCTCAGCTGAGCACTCCCTTCCATTTCGGGTCCCCCTTTTCCAGTGGCAGAGCCTTCTACTTCAGCTGATGGCAGAAGTTTCTCGATGCTTGACGAGGAGAGTGGAGTGGTTCAGGAGAGAGTGAACAAACAGAACCAGAGCAGTGTTCCCACTGGGCTGTGGGAAAGCAAGAGACCAGCAACCAAACTACAAAACCAAATGAACAAAGACATTCATGTGAACATATTTGCGAGCAAGCGACCACCAGAGCTTTTTAGTTTGTCCCTTGTAGCAGACTCACACAGGTATGCAGCCATACAGCACAACAGAGGTTTAAGGGACACTGTACTAAACCACAACAGGGTATTTCACATCAAAACCACATTATCAGGACCAGGATGCTTAGCGTGCCATACATCAGAAAACAAACCCATTAACTCCTTGTCATTTTCTCCAGAGCCCTTGTTTCATTCTCAATCCCAGCTCTTCCATCCCCATCTCAGTAGGTTTAGGGATGGGCAGTGAAATCCCTCCCAAGTGCTACTTGCTGGTACATCACTGTACGTTGCACTTTGCCACAGACTATCAGTTTGCCATAGGATTTTGTTGTTCATCCTTAGGCATGTGTCGATTGGGGAAAGATTACACAGTCCTTTACAAGGCAATGATGATTTTTTTTCCCCTGGTTTTTAACATCTAACACTTAAATATCCCTGTCTTGATGATGAGGAACTAAGTTTTGTTTTGCTCTGTGGAATATTGTTCTCCCAAGAACTGAGTTCTACCCCTACAGCGTGCCACTACAAAGACACAACAACGAAGAAAGGTTTAAGTGAGATTTATAAAGCTCTGAACGGGAGGGACTCTGTTATCCCCACAGTAAATAACATCCCTGATAAGTAGCATAATACTTTATAACAGAAAAGGCTAAACTCCATCTCTGCCTGTCTGTATCATGTACATTCAAACAATGAGAAGCACCTGATGGCAAGTATCTGAGCAACAACCACCCAGCAGAGCTCTACCTCCAAAAAGCAAACACACAACTATCTCTGCAGCTATTTTTGGCTTTCAAACCACCACCATAAACACGAAAAATGCGATGAGACCGGGGTGTAAATCCCTTCCTAGATCTCCTTGCTAGTGTTGTTGCTGGTTCTGTTCAGAAGTATATGGCAAAGATCACAACCAGAGGAAGACTGAAGGCATCAAAACAAAGTAGACCATTGGATCATTTCCTTACTCTGCTTCCCTGCCACGGATTTGGGGGTTTAGGAACTCCAAACCAAGCGACTGTGTAGGGAGGATACTTGATTTGCTTTACAGGCAGACAGAGGCTGCAGATCACTTTGTAAGCACAGCATGAGTTACGTCAAAATAAGTGGAAAATATCCAAAGAACAGTGCAAATCCCAAGACAGATCCATGTTTTTTGAAGACTCTTCAATGCAGCCTGAAATCCGGGAAGAACTACTGTAGGGGCTGCATTTCGTGGGAGTATATTTGCTTGTGTTTATGTTCCCACACTTCAGATACCATCTCACCATTCCTTGTTTGCTCCGTTTGGGTTGGGTGAGGTCTTAGCTGTTGCTCTGGAGGGATCAGGCATATTTTGGGTTATTACCAATAGCTAAAAGATTCTCTCCTGATTTGTACTAATAGTTCAAGCTGGTAAGCTGTGTTTAATACACACTCTGTATTCACACAAAAGAATTAAAAAAAAACCACCAAAACAAGCCAGGCACAGCAGAGTTGAGAAGGTTAGAGAAGACCTAGACCAAGGACAGTCCATCCATGGCACAGGTGGCCTTTGGAACAAGTACAAACCAAGCTTTCATAAAACTGTCACTTCTGCAGCGCCCGAGGGCTATCACAAAAGCAATGAACCACCAAAAAAAAACTTTTAGCCTCAAAAAGCCCCAAGTTGAAGAGACAGAAGGTGAAATGGCACTCGAGCAGTGCTACTGTTCCAAAGCAAGTGGGACAAAGGGCCATAGCAGAGCCCATCCACGTCCCCATCTGCCTGCATGGCTTGTTTCTGGGGCCATAACAGGCTATTAGGAGGCTTCTAGCAAAGTCTCAGGCATTTCTGCAGCTGGTTAATTCCTTTCACCATCATCGAGATGTCATTATGAAGTCACACCAGAAGGAAATTAGGAAAAGGATAATGCAAGAAGACAACTGGAATCAGGTTGGCAAAACAAATTCTCATATATAGGAAGTAAAGCTCTAAACTAGAATTTCAGGCATGGGATGACAAAGTCATAAAAGAAAGTGTTCTTTTTCCAGCATCGTTATATACTTATAAGGAAAGGAGAGCTACATATATTCCAGATTAAGGAAAATTCCCACAAAAGGAAGAACTCCTTAGTATTGTACTTTTTTTTTTAAGAATTTAAGTCCCAAAGGTGACAGAATCACAGAATCATTTTGGTTGCAAGAGACCTTCAAGATCATTAAGTCCAACTGTTAACCCAGCACTGCCAGGGCATCATAAACCCCTGTCCCTCAGCACCACAGCTTGGAAACCCCTCCAGAGATCACGGGGACTCCACCACTGCCCTGGGCAGCCTGGGACAGCCCTGGGGAACCCTGGAGGGGAAGAAATTGTTCCTCAGCTCCAACCTAAATCTCCCCTAGGGCAGCTTGAGGCCGGTTCCTCTTGTCCTGGGGCTTGTTCCTTGGGAGCAGAGCCCAACCCCCCTGGCCCCAGCCTCCTGTCAGGAGCTGTCAGAGCCAGAAGGTCTCCCCTCAGCCTCCTTCTCTCCAGGCTGAACAAGCCCAGGGCCCTCAGCCGCTCCTCAGCACCCTTGTGCTCCAGCCCCTTCCCCAGCTCCGTTGCCCTTCCCTGGCCACGCTCCAGCCCCTCAATGTCTTTATTGGGGTGAGGGGACATGAAGCATCATATCAAACATTTCTAGCATGGAACTGAAAGAGAAACATTTCCCAGACAGCTAAAAGAAGTTTGTCACACGTGCCTGCAAAGAATTCTCATTAGGACTCTTTGAATGAGGGATGAAAGGGATTGAAGAGCTAGTCAATGAAATTTTAACACAGCTTCAATATTTACATCTACTGGTGAACATAACTTCTCCCAGAGAGATTGAAAATGTAATAATGACACTTCATGTCACAATATTTTTGTTTGCCACGCAGATAAAAATGGGTATACATCTGCAGAAAGCATTTCAATCCATCATCACTGCCTCGTGTCTTACAGAGCTGGGAAAAGGTGCAGAAGCTATGAAAATTAGTAAAAAAAACAAGTTTGATCACTTCCAAGGGGACACTAATAGTAAAAAGGCAGCAACTTACCCACACCAGACAGCAAAAACACTATAGCTCTTTACTGGAAACAGGTTTTGGTTATGGATTTATTAAATTGGTAAGACTTTTGTAGTTTTTTTAGATGAAAGACTCCCATGGACAGGACAGGTTGGGTTTAGTTGTGCTAGCTGATGTCTGTAAGAGGAAAAAGCCCTTTAAAAAACAGCTCACTGAAGGCAAATAAACACGTGCTGATTTTAAGATGTTCAAATCATGAAGTCTTTCGGATTGAAAATCCATAAAGAGAACTGAGTAACTGACTTGGATTAAAAAAAAAGTAAGGTTTCATCTCAACTGCTTCACATCTACAGGCAAAGACAGTCCCTTTGTATACACGGCAGTCAAACCATCTGCTTTCTGACAAGACAGACTCAAAAAGATCTGCCACATGATACCTTGGACCACTTCATCTAAACCAGCTGAGGAATCACACTAGGAGAGATGTAAACTCTGAGAAACACAGGAATTCAATTCCCTTTCTGTGAGGCTCATTTGAGTGTTGAAGCAAAGAGCTGAAGGCATTCAAGAACCCTGTGAGCCCGCGTTAATCTTCTTCCCCACAGCTCCTGCTGCAGAAGTTGACAGTTACTCTCCGGATTTGAAGCTGGAACTAAAGAAGCCAACTCAGACTGGTGTCAATTCACTCCATAGATAACGGTATTGATCCAGGACATGCCACCATCCTGGATGTTCCTCCCGGAAAATGGATCAGTTCTCCTTTTGACACGATTAAAACAGGATGCTGGAAGCTGCAGCACTGCAACTTATCCCTGTTGTACCAACACAGGGAGCACATCTCAGGGATATGGACCGCTCCGTAAAAGTTCAGGGCTTTAATTTAGGGAGCTGCCAGTAACCTGTGACATATCAAGAGGAGGAATGTCCTTCAGTTCTTACACTGAGCGACACAGACAGCAAAGGAGGAGCTGATCTGGAGCTCCCAGGGAGCTGTGTTTAGAGGGCATTAAAAACTGCTGAAGATCACAGGGCAGCACTGGAGACGTTGCAGTCTGGGAAGTGCAACTCAGCCTCAAACTGTGGGCCTGCAAAGAACAGGGGTCTTGGCAGACACCACAGGTTCAGCGATTCACCCACAGCTCCCTGATCCCAGATGAGAAAGCATTGGCAGAACCAGCTGAGAAGCAGCGCGTCGTCGGTTCCGCACTAAAAGGCTGCACCATCCTCCAGGATAGAAGCCAGCTGATGCTCGGGTTCCTTTCAGCCTCCCTCCAAGAAGCCCCAGATGCTGACATCTGTGCATCCAGCACAACTGCCAAAGGAACCAGGAGGCGATACAGCCAACCCTGGGAGCACGCTGCCAGCGTGCCAACAGGCAACGCAGAAGCGACCGCTCAAGGTTTCTGTGACTGAGGAGGTGGAAAAGGCTGATCAGGATGCAAAGAGAGAAACTTCCCATTTCCTACTTTGTAGGGCACTGTACACAGCAACGCACGACACCAGGCTGGTGTACGTGTCTGAAGCAAGAACACAAGAACCAGACAGGACACCCCGTAGGTTTTGGGGGGTTCTGAGTTTATCGAGGGTGAGGAGTACAAAGAACTCTTTTTTCCCCCCAACATTAGAGAAGGTACCGTTGGACTGTGCTTTATTGCTACGACAGAGGCTAATCCAAAAATAATTACCCTTTTCCATAACAAAATTTGCACATTTCATCTCCCCAGGGCATAAGAAGAAAGTTCTCTTCAGCTTCTTACACCGATGCTGCAGAAACCTCTGGTGCCATCAGCACATGTTCTTTTTTTACACCGATCTCAGGACAAGGCAAATTCTGCTACCAATCAACTACAACACAGAGTTAGATGTAAAAATGCACATCTGGCTATGAGAGAATCAGGCAACCAGCTTGGCCAGTCAGACCACTCGAGAAAGCCAAGAGAGATGTGTAGAAGAAACTGGGGGTAAGACTGTAAAAGAGCAAACAAATTCCCAGTTAGTCTAGAGATGGAACAACACAGATTCTAAAAGTGCTAAGCATCTTAAAATGCAAACAAATCCCTGGTTAGTCCATAGATGGAACAATATAGATTGTTAAGATACCTTAAAACTATTCATTTCTTTTAAGCATTTGGAAATAGGAGGAACCGGAGGGAAAACATGCAGTATTTAGTTAATTTTGTTATGTTAATGATGTCATCATTTCTGATCTCCTGTTGAAACATGCAGTCCTCTGCCAGGTATCTCAGGATACCACCCACAGCACCTAAATACCAAACCAAAAATACTTCTTTTCAAGCATTCTGATGAGAATTCTCTGCAAAACTTTGACTGAAAGCACTCAGCAGATCGAGATGGGGAAAGGGACAGCAGAAATAGCTGCAATCCTCCTTTGCACTGTCCATCAAGCAGGACAAAACTAGGACTTCTGATTGACTGGAGAGCCAGCAGGCTCAGGGCTGTCCCAGCTTTGCTCTGAAGACAGAGGCCAGCAGCAGAAACCCCCCCAGGAACAGGCAGCACGAAGCACAGGATGCATCCTGGCCTCTCTCAGCACACCCAAACTCACAGCAGATGTTGAGCTGAGTCAGTACTGGGGGATTCCTAGGGTTTTTTTAAGGGTCTTTGTGCAATGGAAAAATAGCTTTTTATTCACGAGTCAGAAGGCTGGTGTGCACAGAGTGAGAATTCTGTTCTTTCCCTTCACTTCCCTGGCACAGACTCGACAGCACGATGTCCTCGCTTGCAGTCTTCTTGCTGGCAATGCTTTTGTTCAGGTGCCTAGAGGCTTTTGTGCAGGGAAGAGCAGTATGTCATTCTAGGATCAACTCCTGCCCTTGGAAATTATTAAAATCCAGTGCATCTTTTGAATGAGAAATGAAATGTGTTCTCCAGCAACCCCCGAAACTGCTCCTGTTGCTGACAGCTGCATTAAAACCAGGGTGTTCAAATACAATTCCTATTTATAAAAAAAAGGAATTGAACTTTTCAATAGAATTAGATTTTCCTGAAATTTTATTAGCTGGCAGGTTCATAAACTACACCAGAAACAAAGGAGGAAATCCAAATCATTCTTTATGAGCTATAAAAATGTATCAAAGGGGTCCAAAAAAATCCCAGCACTTCTAAAAAATAGTGAGTCTACGAATGGTAATTTTATCTCTTTGTAAGAGTAAATGGCTCCTACAGATTTGTTAAGGTTATAAGCTCATAAAATGCAGAGTAAAATGAACTCCCTACTAATTTCAAACAGCAGTTCCAGCTACTTTCCCATCACAGTGCAGGAGAGGATTAAAAAAATCCCTCTCCCCACCCATCCATCCCCAGGTGGCATTTGCTTTTACCCCAGTTCACCACAGAGACCAGCAGCATGTTCCCAGTAAGCTTCATCATCACCAGCTGGGGCTAAGAAGGAAAAATGGGGATTGAGCTTCACACAGCAGCTTTTCCATTGAGGAACAGCAGGGAGGGGAGCTGCCCGAGCCCCTCGCTTTGCACACCCCACACCCGAACACAAGAACTCACCTCGGGTCCTGGCCACGGCTGGTCTGAAGCCCAACTGGCCAAATCTGCCTGTCCCAGGCTCTGAAAAACCCAGTCTAGATGATCTAATGGTCCCTCCTGGCCTTGTGGATCCCTAAATGAGCAAGCAGGCCTCCAGTGATTTCAGACCTTCCCTTTGCCCCTTGCAGAATTACATTATAAGGGCTTATTTTGCCTTCCCTCCTCCTATATTTCCAGCTACAACAATTTTCTTCACCTGCTCTCCCCAAATGACTGCCATGGAGTACCAGAGCAGGGCAAACTACCCCATTTTCTGTAAGGAATTCTGCAGAGCTAAGTGCTTCAGTCTGAGAAGCACTGGGAAAAGCACATCGTTTTCAAAGACTTAATTGAAACCTCTCTTGAATGGCAATGCCTTTTCCACCATCACCTTCATTCCACACACTTCTCATACCTACAAGATCACAGGTCAGAAACACTTTCCCTTGCTGCTCAGCCAGGGAATCGATTTGACTGACACCTTAGAGCAATACACTAAAATATATACAGCTACTTCTGGTATATCAGCTTGGTTCTGTGTCTGCTAGAACTGCTCAGCACAATTATGCAAACAATGGCTCTGCCTTGGGGAATTGCTTGTCATAAACAAATGGAAGAGAAATTAAACAGTCTGAGGCCAGACAGTCCTTTGACCAGGGCACAGCATCCAAACCTGTCCAAAAATACCTCCGTGTCCCTAAATAACCAAAAGCATCTCTTAATCAGTGTTTTAAGTGGTTTGAAACTAAGTGAGAAGCTTCTAGAAGAAGCTGTGGCCTGTGAAAGAGTGGAACTGGCCACTCAGCAAGGCTCACATCCTCTAAAGGCTGACGTGATACAGATAACATTAGATCTTACTATCTCATCATTAATAATACCATTAATGCTAATACAGACTGATACTTTTACTACTCACCCGAGCAGAACCGTCTTCTAGAAGAGTCCGAGCACCTCTGGGGAGTAATTTCAAGCCTCCCCGTCCTCCCCCCAGCTGGGGAAGGCGATTACCCTGCATTGGCTGCACCTGCAGCCCCAGGAGCAACCTGGGGGGAACAAGGGGCAGGGAACAAGTGGCCAAAGATGCAGCACCTGGGGCTGCTCCTACCCAGCAAACCTGAGCTGGGCAACCCCTGTCCATTGCTCCAAGAGCAAACCCACCACCTCCCCCAGCCCTTTCTGGAGGGTAAATACAGTTATTCTTTCAAGAAATGTTCAAGATGGATGAGATATCCAAGAGAAAGGGTTTTTCTGAAGTGCTGTCTGAGGAGAGTGAATGGAACGTTGCTGTGCTGGATGCTAAGGGTCAGGCTGTCCTCACTGCTGACATCTGTGCTTACTCAGCAGTGACTCTGCAGGGAAATTATGAGCCAGAGCTGGTGACCTGCAGGAATTCAGCAAGAGCTAAGCGAGAACTGAACGTTGGTGTGAATAATTAGAACATCCACTTTTAGAAGAGGTCAAAGAAATACAATATTAGAGGAGAAACAGAAACCCCTTGGGATTCACAGTCAGAATACGTGAGAGAAGCTGGCCCCAAAGTTGCTTATTGCATTCTCATCCTCTCTGAGACTTTTTGCACCTTTCTGGGGAACCTCTGGTGCTACAAAATGCTGGCTGCTAAATAATGCTGGGTATGAGTGGGCACCCCATGCTCTTTCTCAGGAGCAACTCTGAGCGCTCCACTCTGCACGGTCTCAGGGAAGTACCTGTAAGGAATGTAATCATCCAGGTGCCTTCCCAGTCCCAATGATCTCTACCACTGAAAGTGCATTTTCACAAGTCCCCTGTCATCTGTTCCCTTTTCTGCACACAGAGATGCCCAGCTGCTTGAGCCTGCTGCCTCAGAGTCACCTCACGAACAGCTCGGAGAGCTGGAGGATGCTTTTTTGATGGTGGAAGAAGGAGAGCACGAGGTATGCTGCCGTGCATCCTCGATGATCTGCATCCCACCTCTACTGACAGTATGCTTCAGTGATTCACTTCTTTCTTCCTTTCTCTTGAAATCAAGCAGAGAAATGGAAGAGAGACACCAGGATGAGAAAATCTCATCTACATAATAAAAGATCAGCTTCACAAAGGCATTTTAATATCATCTGCTCGGTGGCATTTCTAGGGCTTGGTTCCAAATCAGGAATATTCCTCTAGTGCCCAGCTCGGATTGGCTCTCACAATTCAGGAAGGCAACCCAGACGGTCCGGCTCTTCCAGTATTTGCAAGCTTCTCCTAGAAACTGGGGCTTCCACCTGAGGGATTTGCTTAGTGAAAGGTGTTTTCTGCATCCAAAGGCCAGCAAAGAAGCAGCATCTTCAGATATTGAACCACAGCAGCCATCGTGTTAGCTCTTCTGAGGAGCCAGGTATTAAGCAACACTCGATGCAGTAACTACCACGACTGCAAGTTGGGTTTTTGGTTTTCTTCCACTTTATTCAGCAGCTATATAGGCTTCCTGTGGTTAATTAGAGAACTCACTCAAGCTTGTCTACAGATTTGATAAATATGAACGCATTATCTCTTATTGCATCTCCTTTTCCTGCCAATTAGTCTCACAACAATTAAACTAAATGCTTCTTTTTTTAAAAGAAGAAAACAGGCTACTAGGAAACTCCGTGTTAAAAAGCAATAATTATTCCCAAGTTCATTCTGAAAGGAAACAATACCATAAAATGGTACAAAAGCAACACACAAGCAGCAGGGCTTTGAAAACAAGGTGCTTGTTTTACACCAATTCAAACCCCACTGGAAGATGCGGTGTTAAACCAGTATGAACATTATCCCAGTGTGGAAAGAGCTGTAATCCCAGCTCGAATAAATTACGTGACAATTGCACTGGAGTGGGACTCCTTTAACTTTGCTCTTTCCATACCCAAGGTAAGAGGAACAGATCCTGGAAAAACTAGCAAAAGTCATCTAAAGCTTTTCGTTGGCGTGAGTTTGGTGCTCCCATAACTCATCTCTACCCAGAAAAAGCTCAAGTTCAATATTTTCAATAAAATAACAGAATAAAATAATGAAGGGAATTTATGGTTAGGTAAAAGTCCCTGTTTGTCCTGCATTGTCAGCGAGAGCTCCTCCGAAGGCATCTGACTAAGGGAATGTTCTGCACAACAAACTAATACCTGATGGACCAAATCAATCCTGGTTAAAGCTCAGCCCAAGTGCAGGGATGATGTCAAACCTCTGCTCAGAAAATGAGCAGAAGAAATCCTGAGGGGTGGCTCTTTACCAGCAGATGTTATTAAAGTATGTTGCATGGTTTAAGGAGGTGAATGAGATAGGAACAGGATAGGAAGTATGTAAAAGAACTAGTGTCAATATTTACTTGCTCTTCTACAATTCAGTGGAGCAGTACAAAGTAAATTTATCTCTGAGAAAAGAGAATAGCTTCACACAGAAGCCTGCAGAACTCAGCATCTGTCAACAACAGCAAGGGCCAAACTTTCTTAGGAATCAAGGCCTCTTGTATTAGTAAGGATGGAGATAAAAAAAAGAAATAAATATTCAGTCTCTAGAACATGGTCACGGAGAGTTGGTGGTTGATTTGATAAAACAACCTCCCTGGTCACGTCACTTACGAGTTTGTGGTTCAAAGGATGTCTTGGGTGGTTTCCTGATGTCTCCAGTTCCGATGTGTCAGAGATGCTCTCACAGCAGCGAGACCCAGAGGTCTCATCCAGGATGGCAAGTCCTATGTTCCTCACAGCCTGCAATGTCCCAGGGTCACAGAGTGCCAAGAGTGTGCAATCTTTCAGCCTAGGCCTAAACAGTGTTCTGATCAACTGCAGTTAAAAGAATTCCATCGGCAAGCCAAAAGTATTGGAGAGAAAAGGCACTGGGAATTGCTGCTTGCGTAATTGCACGCTGCTTTTGCAGAATTCCCCCTGTGATTTTACAGGGAGACAGAATCTTTCATCACTTCCTCATCTAAACTGCTGAACAGCGTCATTACGAGACTGTTTCAAACACTACCCTGCTCCACCTTATCATCATCATCATCATCATCATCACACACAATTCTTGCATAACACTCTGCGTCCATAGAAGATGCCACCTCACTGGTGCAGTGCGTTATTCTTCCAGGTAAAATCAGCACATTTAGAACAAGGCTCTAGGAAAATGCATCAAAAAAAAGAGAGAAAACTCACTTCTCTCCTTGATTTTCCTGTTGTGTTTTATTTGCCTGGTTAGTCTAAAGCATGCAGTCGGCTGGCATCTTGGTCAAGACCCTTTTTGCCCAGTGCACTATGAAGATTTCTACACCACGGATAGTCCTGTTTCTTCCTGGGAGCTCTGCTGTATCAGATTAAAAGTCTTGGGAAAGAAAATGAGCTTCAGACACTATCTTGACAGCAAAATTACAATGTCTATGTCAGCTATTCAGAGCCTGCAAAATAAATACAGGCCTAATAAGCTCATTAGGAGCAAATCCCATGAGCTGGGCATCCTGGTGATGACTTCACCGATAGACAATTCCAAATATTTATAGCCTACGTGGTTTGTAAAGTAGAAATATTAAATGGAAAAGGAAAATAATAGGTTCAAATTAAAGCAGCATAAATTTGAGTTCTGCCACAGTAATCCTACTTTCCTGCTATTTTTATAATCACAAGAACATTCTATTTCATTTTCCCCAAGGTGAATGGCACAAAGACATATGGAATAAAATGAATTTACCTTCTTTAGGACTATTTTATCATCTTATTTTAACCCATGAATAATAGAAAATCTCTTATCTTCTGCATAGCAAATCTTTATTCTACACTGCTGTGTGTGTAGCCAGAGACACGGTCTCAGACATACAAATTTAAATGGTGAGAACAATGTCTGAAAAAGCAAAGAGCAAAAGAAGATGGAGTTATAGAAGAAAAGTCCTGGTCACAAAGGCAAACAACAACACTGATGTATGGGCAACGTTCCCTCAGAATGGGCATTTACGGTCGTTCTTTTTAATAGGTATTTCCTCCCGTTTCACTTAAGAAGTGGGATGTGAGTTTGTTCCCTGTGCCTGCTCACAGACTAAAAATTTGTCCAAATTGATGCTCACTCCATTAACCCTTGAGAAAACAATGGACATGGTTATTGAAGTGAATGCTGACCTGGAACTGATGGCTTATTAGGAACGTGTTTACACAGCTAACGGATCGTTACAGAAACAAACCCAGAGAGACCCACAACCTCCACAGAAACAAACAGGTAAACCAGATCCGTTTCAGTTGACAGGGATGTGCAGTTGTATTCCCAAGCCTGTCACTGCAGGAACAGGATTTACCCGACAGGACTCTGTTAGGGCTAAGTCATTCTGACAAGGCACAGTCTCGACAGCGAGAGGTGATGTTCATGTGATTCCGTGTTTAAAGGGAGTATGGCATTTTCTCAACGGTCCTTTGCCTGTGCAGCCACCCGGGATGGCACCCAGCAGCCTCCAGCAGCAACAGGCAGGGCAAGAAGAGGTCTCTCCCCCCAGCAATAAGTGAGGTCTCCCCTGAGGCGTGGAAGAAGCAGCCCTGTGGTAGCCCCCGCCTCCAGATAACAAAGCAAATCTCTGCAAAATATAAACTGTCATCCTGCCCGGAGCCCTTTTTGTGTTTTCTCCTTGATAAGAAAGTTCTGCTTCTTCCTTCATGACAATCACTGCATGTTGAAGGGCAACGGAGCTGGGGAAGGGGCTGGAGCACAAGGGTGCTGAGGAGTGGCTGAGGGACCTGGGCTTGTTCAGCCTGGAGAGAAGGAGGCTGAGGGGAGACCTTCTGGCTCTGACAGCTCCTGGCAGGAGGCTGGAGCCAGGGGGATTGGGCTCTGCTCCCAAGGAACAAGGGACAGGACAAGAGGACCCAGCTTCAAGTTGCCCCAGGGGAGGTTCAGGTTGGAGCTGAGGAACAATTTCTTCCCCTCCAGGGTTCCCCAGGGCTGTCCCAGGCTGCCCAGGGCAGTGATGGAGTCCCCATGATCCCTGGAGGGGTTTCCAAGCCATGGAGCTGTGGTGCTGGGGGACAGGGGGCAGTGGTGCCCTGGCACTGCTGGGGGAACAGTTGGACTCCATGATCTGCAGGGTCTTTTCCAACCAAAAGAATTCTGATTCTATGCAGTAAACTCCATGCGGGCAATACTCACACTCATACTCAGAGGTGGTTGGGTACTACTATAACAGTAATCACACTTAGCTCTTCTTATGTTCAAGGAACACCCACCAGCATTAAGCAAAGCAGCATTTATTAGAGAGAGGACCCAATGCCTAACACCTAGGATAACAGGATAACACGGAACGAAACCATCAATCCTCTTGGTCTTGGCCACCTCTCCAAAGCCCCAGCTGCCCTCCCCGGAGCCCTCCGAGCTGCCATGGTGACACTGAAGGTGGCTGTGACACAGCGCCAGGCTGGAGGAAGGACGATCGGTCAGAGACATCTAATGGTGAAATTACTGAAGTGAAAGTGCTTCTGCCTCCCTCTCCCTTGACAACAAAAGGAGGAGAGCTTCAGAGCGGGGATCTTAGAGACTCTGCTGTTCTGAGATGCAGAGTCCTGCAGGCTGCTGCAGTTTATGGGAGCATCACACGGGCCAAAGAATGAAAAATAAGAGTAAAAAGCAGGGAAACAGTTTTGAGAAGAGACCTGCGGGTGCTTTGCTCAGCCAGGGCACCCAGGAATGCCCGTACCCTCCAGAATGACTGCCCGATGGTGCGGCTGGATTTGTGGGTGTCATTTAACTGAGGCTCTTTGCATCACCCTGGGGAGTCTTCTTCACTTCGTAACTTAACTTCTTAACACCTAGGACTTGAGCACGCTCCTACAGCTGTATCCCCATCCCGGGATGGTCAGTCCAGTTATTCAGAGGTGATAATTTTATCTCTCTTCTTGAGTCGCTGTGATTCAGACGTGAGATTAGTATCTGGCTGTTCAAAAGAAAGAGCTGACAGATGATAGCCCTTCTTGATAGGCAGAAATGTTTTAAATAAGCAGAGAAGAGACATCAAAGAAAGACAAGAAGCCTAACAGGTTATCCATTCTACTTCCCTGACTAGTACTGATCTACTCAAGATACCTCCTGCTAACTGGAAAGAGTAAAATCTAAATTAAAAAGAAAAGAAAGAAGGGTAGAATTAAGATAATTTGCCTAATATCAAGCCAGCCAAGCTCGAGCCCTGCCCTTCCTGCTCCTTAGCCCTCATTCAAACAAATTCCACCTGGCACAGCAGCTTCATCACCTGCTCCTCCCCCAGTTCCACCCAGTACGGGCACACTGGTAGTGGAGATTTCATCGCTGGGTGAGCTTTGTGCCTGTTGCTTTCAAAACGTCTGTGAAAACAAGTAGGAATGAAACTCTGAGTTTAGGAAGACCTTCTTTATTGCTGGCTCAGTTAGTCCAGCTCCCTGCCTTCAGGAGTTTGCCTGTGTTCTGCAGAACTGTGGGTGCAGTGTTCTGAGTGTACCAAAACGTTGTGTTACCCACGGCAGTAACTTCAATCATCCCTTTCTAGCCGTGACCAAACGTCCTTCTTTGAGATTGCAGGTGTCTGTGTCACTATGGACAAAAAAAAAAGCAACCTCATCCCTGCACTTTCGTTAACCTCTAGGAGTTCCCTGTGGAGGGGTAGAGGGAAGGAAAGGTTTGAGCTTGGAGGAAATAATTATTGTAATTCAGAAGATCTTTAAGTTTTTGGAGTTTGCTTTTTGTCATAAAGCGTTGCAAACTGCCTCCCGAAGCCGATTGTGTTTTATGAAAACCAGGTACCTGTGACTGGGGACCTATGTCTACATCTAATAACTGAGGAGATCATTTTTACTCTTCAATTTTGAAACATTAGGTCAAAACAAAAGAAACCTGCAGCTTCAAAGAGCGATGCTAACTTGCTGGGAGCGTTGGTGGAGGTGCATCACCACTGCATAAACCTGTACTGGCAGAAGCTATGATGGATGTCTCCTAAAATCCCAGGGAGTCCACTCCTGCAACAGGTAGAGCCGCTCAAACGGAGCGTTCGCTGGGAGAAGCTCCAGAGGAAATCTCTCCTCGAAGACGGAATGACTTAAAATAGACTCTGAGCAAAGCAGAGAAACTGGAGTTGGCTGAGATAAGCACGGACCATCTGGAATTTAGGGCCTTAGAGACTGGGAATTAACTTCCTCCCTCTAGAGGACAATGTGTATTGTAGTCTTACCCGTTCCTGCCTGGAGTGCTAAAGCTATCTGCTGGAGTGCCTCGCTGCTGGAGAGGCTGAGGTTTCTTTTCATCCCCGGGACAAGCCAACGCAGTCTAAGATGTGTTAAATTACTTCTGCGAGCAATCGGGTTTTTCCATTCCTTTCTGGAACAGTTAATTACACGAAGGTCTATTGAACACACTACAGTTGATACTATCTGATTTCCTCGGGGTTTAGATTTGAAGGCTGTGTTTTCACTTGGGCGTAGAGCTGGACGCCGATTTCCACAGCACGTACACCTGCAGCATCCGGATGGCAGGTGCTGCTGTAGTATGGACTCTACTGCTTTTACATTCGCCGTAGAGCCCAGATGTGATGCTCTTCAAAGGTAAGATTTATGCAAAGTACCACAGCCCATGAGAAAAAGTCCTTAAAACCGCTGGAGAAGATGGGTGTGTATCTTGAGCCATGGAAAATGGGCAGGTGCCATCTCAGCCCTCTTCCCTTCACCCCCCTCCCCATTCGAGTTCAAAAAGACTTTAATCTGTCTAGGTGGAAATATTCCTGGCTTTGTCGTTTAGCTTTCTTGAGCACAAACTAGAGATTGCTTGTCAAGCTTATCCCTAATCTGCTTGGAAAAGCTGCCATGGTCACCTTAGGGTAACTTTGAGATTAGTGTGATGTGGAGTTACATCTGAGCCAAACCCAGTTGGGCTCATTGTACTATCTAGACTGTTAAATAAATCACTGGTTAGCCTTTCATCTCCGAGTATGCAATTATATCACACATCATCAGTCCCCCGGGGAGAAGTCAAAGGGTTTAAGGATGCGCTGTAGAGCGCGTGTGGCACCAGCGCTGCAGTGCTTTGATGCTGAGGCTCTTCTGAGAGTATCAAGGCAAGTGATCTCCACGTGGTTAAGGCACGTGAATAAACAGACCAAAAAGAATTCTGCTTCTGAAGACCTTGTGTGTCAGGTACTACACGTGGAAATGCTCAGGTATTTGCAGTTGAAACGGTCACTGTGCGGTTCCTCCATCACCTATCAGCACTTGCTTATTAATTTTTTTTAAAGAATCTGGATCTTTTTTTTTTTGCAGTTCCCTTACTGGGAAAAAATTGCCTTCTAGCCATGTTGACACTGGAATGTCATGTTTGCCACTGCTTCATGTTGTGCCCTCCCAGGACTTGACATCATCTCACTCTGAACAGTCAAGATAAGGATGCTTGTGAGCTTTGCTACGTAGAATCTGAAAACACCAATTCTGCTGTCTCTTGGTAAAGACCAGAAATGAGTTTACAAATACACAGAAACCATTCAGCAGAGCATTTTCTTGATGCCTTGGTAGTTCATGAAGAATTGAAACTTGTTTCTGAGAACCCAAATTATATTAAGTGGCCAGCCAAAAAAAAAAAGGGAAAACAATAGGATCACCCACTGTATCTTTCAATACTGAGTAACTTTACAAGCATTTGGAAGGACTTTGTTGGTTTGTTTTTCTCTACAATTTGTAGCTGGTATTAGAGTAATTGTATTCTTTCAACAAAGTAGGGGGGAAAGTAAGAAGAAACCACTTCTTTCATCAAAATTCCTCAGAATATATCAATGCCTTCTGCTGGAAGTGGATGATTGACTGTGCGTAAACTCTTCATGGCTCTGAACAAACTGGTTTCACAAAAACTTGTGAGATGTTGGGAGATTTTTCTGGCTGATATTGGCCTCCTGTCATTTAACAATTAACAAAATTAAGAAGAATAGCTTAAAATTTTGTTGCTTGAGTAAGAATGCTAGGTCTCTCGGACAGGAATCGAGTTGTATTTTGAGGATCTCTGGGTGCCAGTGAGATGTTGGTGTATCTCTTGCAGGGGATGGATTCCAGATGTGGCTGTAGAATTGCAGTGCTGTTCTCTCTGTTCAGTGATTAATGCCACCTCTGGACTTCGGAGCCACCGCTGCACTTCCACGGGTCTGACCTCCTCATTGGAATGCAAGGGCTGCCCTTGACAGAGAAGTTCCACTAGAATGCAATAAGTTTCACAGCAGTTCCAGCTGCTCCCCTTGTGCTGCCCGTGTGAATCAGGAGGACTTCTGTGCAAAGGTGACTGACTGGGCAGCTACTTCATCCCCTGGTGAAATCAAACTGGGTCACTCGTGGAATTCCCCAGTGTTTCCAGGCCCCGAGTTCAGCAAGGTCTTTGTGAATGATAGAATTCATCCAGCCCTCCAGCTTCTCTCTTTCAAGATAAATGTATTCCTGAGAAAAGTTGCGTTAGCTGGAGGGTTTTTTTGCTATTACTCCCCTTAACGACCTGAATTACTTCCCCAGCTAAAAAGATGGACGTTTTAAGTGACTTGGCAGATCTGACATCCTACCATTTTTTTTCTTTGGATCATTTCTACTTCAGATTCAGCAAGGTGCAAAAGCAGTTGTTACACACTGGGTACAGGTACTGTTCTCTTCTTGTCTTACTGTCCTAATCAGGTAGGGTACTTTGAATCCTGGAGAGGAAAAGGACTGGTTTGTGAGAGGTATTGTTTATCCGAGGCTGAAGAACGTGGATAGGAGAGGATAAATCAGAAGCCTGATGTTAACGTTGTAATTAGAAAAGGTAAATTAACTCTGTTTTGCCAATGGCAACTCATAGCAGAAGCAGTTAATATGTGGATGTTTGTGCCCAGCCAGTGCATTCACGTGTAGTATCTTCTGTGCAGAGGCACTCTGTTGTTTGCAGTGTTTTTAACTACAGAGTGGCCTTGTTGCCTTTTTTGCTTACTAGCTCAGACACAGTAAGAGTGCATTGGTTCTGGATAACACATTTAAATTCCTTTTACATTAGCTATTTATGTGCTCATGAAACATTTATTCTGAGGCTACTTCCTTAGCCCTGCAAGCACCACAAAGGCAGAGTTACATCTCTGAGAAGCAAGCTGTTGCTGCCACTGAATTGTTCCCTAGCTACTCGTACTCAAGCCTTCCCAGAGGCAAACTAAACCAATTCCAGTGTGCTCCAAGACTCTATCAGCTTCTGAAATGATCCTCCTTCTAAGATACAGTTTGTTTTCCGTGGGTTAGCTTGAGGCTCTGACATCTTGGAGACTTTAGCAATGCACTGAGTCACGCTGGGCTCTGGCAATGGCTTGGAGGTTCTTTGTGCCGCCTGTCGCTAAGCTGATAAGGAAGGATGATTGTTTATCAAGTCTCTGAACTGCGCTCTATCAGCTTTGGGTTTGAGTCTCATAGAGGTGGAAGGACAAAAGCAATCTTTAAGTGCAGACACCCAGAAAGGATCTAGGAGATACTAAAGCAGAAGACATGGGGGTAATTTCTACCAAAGGAGAAATTTAAATCATTTTAGTTTGGCCCCACTGATTACTTCAGGACGAGGTTTATTTTGAACCACAGGATGAATGGGTGCTTGATGAAAATACAAATAATCCTGACCAAAGGAACAAGACAGAACTGTTTGAATGTTAACTTGATTCACAAATGACTTTTGAAGTTTGGAAATATTATGTATTGGACATAAAGAAACTGTGTGAATGTAACTGCGCTTCCCTTCCTACTGCTGCAACTCCAGCCTCCTAAAAGGGACGACTCTCCCTCCAGCAAGGGAAAAATGTACTTTTAAATATTTATCCATGGAATGAACTGCATCAGTTTAAACTTAAGACATCTGCTAACTCGTTACGATCCTGTTAATGAACAACACAACTCTGATACCTAAATCTTGTCTCTCTGACCACACGTATGATGTAAAAACTAAACTGATTTTGAAGGAGCCTATTTTAAGTCATTGCTATTTTCATAATCTTTCACTCTCTGACAGTCTGAGTACAGCTGAGTACACGCTGTAATATTTGGCAAGATTGGCAACAGCTCTTTAATGTTTTTAATATTAAAAAAAAAAAAAGGTAAGTTGTTTTATGAACTCCTAAACCAGTTATTTAAAGGTTCTCTCTAGCACAGGGTGCAGGAATTTCCTCTGGCATGGCATCCAGCTGGCTCACCTGCACGGAGCCGTGGAGGTGGGAGATGACGTGCACTGGAGCAGGCATCCCTTGCTGACCTGCCAAGAAGGGAGCTGCTCCACTGCCTCTTGCTAACAGCAACCCCCAGAAACTGAGGGAGGCCAAAATTAGACACGGCAGTTTAGATAACCCTGGGAGATATTACAATCCATCCCTTTGTTCATTCGGCATCGCCAGCAGAGCAGACCAGCTCCTGAAGCTCTATATTTAGTTCCAGCTAACGTCATCTGGTCACACATGTGGATGCGTTTTACCTACACGCTGCGCTGGAGAATCAGATAAGCTCTGTCTCCACACCCTTCATTTTGTATTTGTAAACAGGTCTCTTGGTTCAGCTTCATTTCTCATTCAGCTGGAGGGGAATGGCAGAGGATTTTCAGCTGAAAAGTGAAACAGGGTTCAAAAATGCCTGTGGTCCCTTATTTCTTCCTCCCTCGTCCAGGAGTCCTAACTGTCTTTGGCACTGTTTGCCCAGCAACTTGTTTGACTGGAGCAGGGCAGGCTCAGCTCAGCAGTGACCAAGTCAAAAGCTGGGTTTAATGGTTTTGAAGCTAGGTCCTCACAGGAATCCAGCTGCCAGGTCCTCAGTCTCAGAAAAGGCTGATTTTAAGGCTTTTAACCTCTTTCTTAAGCACAGAGAAGGGCAAACAAGAGATGCTCATTACAAACAGCCTTTGCTCTTCACCTGGCTCATAAGGTCTGTGCTTTGCTGCAGTGCCAAGCGTGGGTAATCACTTGCCTCCAAGAGTCTAAGAGTTTTCCTGGCATCTCTCCCTATCCGAGCCTCCTGCTGGCTTTGGTATTGCCTGACTAGCCTCAGCCAGGAGAGAGCTGATAAAAAAAGGTGATGAAACAAGGCCAGTGCCTGCTGAAACACAGGCCACCTTATAGAACTACCCAGGGTTCTACATTCTGTCAAAGTGAAAGGAAAATAGATACCAGGTGAATGTACCAGTAAACAAGCAGCAGCCAGGTAACCGGGCTGTAAACTGCACTGAGGAAACCTGGGGCTGTTTTATAGGAAAAAAAATGTTGGTATCCCCTAGTAATTAAAAGGGAAATGGAGCAGACAAGGGAGAGCGTTAGCTTAACGGACACAAACCGAACTGTGCAAAGGTTGTTAAGTGAAGCGCTAGAATTGAGGAGGGAAGAAAGGAAGAAGGGTCAAAATTGAGCAGAATTTACTCAGATACCCTCAGGAAGCAGACAAAAAGAAAAATCACACAAATATTCGGTCCTCGCAGTGCTAACGTGATGCAGTGTGCTGCCTGCTCCTCTGCTGAGAGAAGCAAGCTCTGGTCTAGACTCTGCAAAGGGCAGTTGCTGGCTGGGCCAATGGATCAGGATTCTCTGCTTTGGGAATTCTCTTCTCTGGTGTATCCCTCTTCTTGCTCTGTGGTTCCTAACTGAAGGCCATTAATGAAGTTCTTAGTCTGGGGAAGTACAACAATTATTTTCCCCTCGAAAAGATGGCAAACACTCCGAACAACTGTACCTACAACATAGCTTTCTCTAAAAGGCCTGCTGTATATATCACCATGCATAGAGGAGCGTAAATTAGTGGGCAAAATTAGCTTCAAAATGCTCGGCTAGCTGATAAAGAAAAATATTTCTTGCAAGCAGGGTCAGCATTTGACTAGGCCTAGTTCAGAATGAGCTTAAGCAGCTTATTTTCCTGGGACCGAGTAAACGCTGGAGAATAAAGCAGCTCAGAGCTTTTGCTGTGTTGCACAGATACATCCAGAGATATTTTTGCCCTGTGTTTCCCACAGGAGATCTGCTGTTTCTCTCAGGGTGATTCTATCTGCCTGCTCGATGCGTTCAGCTCAGGGAAGCAGGCAGGTACAAACCTGCCTGAAGAATACTACCTATCAATCACTGTCAGAAAAACTCCTCCAGCTCCGAGATGTCAGGTTTAGTCTTGTGCTGAAGACCTACCCGGGGTTACACGTCGCACGAGTTTTGCGGTGCTGCTGCTTTTCAGCTACAACTAGAGACAAAATCTGGGGGTTGCTTTAAAAATGCATTGACCATGATGAAATAAAACACTTTCCTTCTTGTCTCAGCAACTCGGCGCTGTCGTTAGCGGGACCTCCTCGGAACCATGTGTTGGAGCATGGTTCAGGCTGTCAACGAGTGCTGGACTCTGCAATGTCCAAATAATTCAGTAACTGGAATTACCACGCTAAGACTCGGAAAGGCAGGAAGAAAATAGGTGGTTTTACAAAGGGCTTGGATGCACCGTCGGTCACGGAGGGCTCCTCGTGTACTGAAGGCAAACTCAGAACAGAAGCGTGTAGGTGGCTGTTCCCTGCACCCTGCACAAAGAGCAGCTTTGTCTTTTGAAGGGTCAGGGAAAACTACAAAAGAAGAAATACGTCAAAGAGCTTCCCCGAGAGGAACAGAACGTCTCAAGTCTACTGTCTCTGCAGCAGTGTAGCCACAGATGGGAAGAAGCACAAAGGCTTGTTGGCCAAGATGGTTTAGAGCTGGCAAACTACGTGGAAGTAGAAGTCTTTAGAAGGAATGAGACTCAAATTCTGAAGAGAAAAGCGTGAAAGGAAGATTACATAGAACAAAATTATGCTGGGAAGATGGATGGGATGATGAGAGTAGAATGGCAGAATCATTTAGGTTGGAAAAGACCCTTGGGATCATCATAGAGGAGAACACAACGAGAGTCTACCCTAGGTGCCAGCTGACAGGCACTTACACAGGACAAACAGTGAACCAAAAACCCAGTAAAAGTGTCAGAAGTCTCCACAGTTTATTGATGGGGTTCAAACTCAAACACGAGCAAAGCACCGAGACTTCCTCCATGCTTGCCTCAGGCTGTCCATGTGCTTCAGAGGACAGAATCTAATATCTTAATTTACTCTCTCCCTCCACAAATATGCATCAGGAAAAGGAGGCAAGCCAGAAGTTGAATAATGCAAAATAATGTAGTTTTGAAAATCTGTAACTTTCCTCCTGTTCCTTAATATCTAACTGAAAGAGAGAAAATTTACCCAAAATGTACTCTGGCGTACTTTCATGGTCCCAGAAGTTGGGTTTGTGTGGGATTGCTTTTGGTTGTTTGTTTTTTTTTCTTTTACCAAGGGAGTAGTAAAGAAGTTTCTCCCCCAGAGCTATTGGAACTCCTTACAACCACAAAGCCTTTATCTTGTCACAGAACTCAACGTTCATATCCCATAGTAACGTCACATAGATCCTGTGAATTTGATTATAAGTAAATGCTTAATGAAGGGACCTCTACTGAAAACGGATTCTGAGGGTCAGATTCTCAGCGGAGACTCAGCCGATAGTTACTCAGCCATCTCTAAGTGGCACCAGCAAAGCGTCACCTTCTTTTCACTACAGGCATTCTGGTTTGCTTCTCCTCATCTTCAGCTTCAATTTAAATGTCAAGCTGTGAGTCAAGTGGGTTTTTAACAGTTTCAGCATTTGCATATCGCTTTGAAAGGAGGAGGCGATACAGCGGTGCCAGCCCTGGAAAGCCTCTGGCACTTCTGTAGTGCTGCAAAGCTTGTGCATTCAATAAGGCCCAACCCTTGCTGGAGGACTTCACCTTTGTCTCCTCAATGTCTTCATTTCCCTTCACAGGTATCAAAATTAACTGGATGTCACTGTCTGATCCAAGCTTTTCCATCCAGCAGGCTACTGGGACAGATGAGTGCCAAGTTTGTGGCTTGAACATCTGTATCCTGGAGGTATACGTGCATCTGGAAGAGGACACCTGCTGTAAGTCACAGAGGTACCAAGACAGGCTTGCATATGTTCCCAGTTCCGGAGCTCCCATGCACCACAGTAGAACCTGGGAACAAACCAGCTGTGAACATCCCTCCCGTGTTGTGCTGCGGTCGCGGTGCCGTTGGCGTGTCTCCTGCAGGCTGAAGGTACCGAGCCGACATCCACCCGCTGTCCCGTTCCTCAAGCCACAGCATTCCTCCTGGGAGCCTCCCAGCAGCCTTGCTGCCGCAGCAGGTCAGCTCCAGAGCCAGAAAGGAGCTGCAGCACAGCCAGAGCTCCCCAGTTCACTCCTCCCAGAACACCTTCCTACTTGTAATGAAAGACCCTGTGGTTGTGGCAAGCGGCTGCACAAGTTGGGTTCCCACTCTCAGTACTGCACGAGGGAGAAGGAAAATCACCGGGGAACCCCCCCCCCAGAAAGGGAATCTGGGCCTTGTCAGACTGTGTAAAGATTCCAGCTGAATTCTTCAGGCACAACGCTCTTGGCAATCCCCGTTTCCCCCTCTCCCCGAGCCTCTCTAAGTGCTGCTACACCGCTGTGACATCCGACTTGGAAACAGCAGAGCCATGAGTGACACGGGTCTTTACAGCCCCTGACACGGGCACTGGCATTATGTAACCCGGGTGCCATCCCAGCTTTATTCCTGCAAGCATTTCTGTGCCCTCTGTAAGCACTTGGCAATTAACGGTGACACACGCTCCATGGTTTGGGGGCACAGGATTGAGAAGGACATCACGGGGTCACCCAGCGCAGTCCCCTGGATGTAATTCTATTAACAAGTTAATCAAGCTTTAATTTAAGACTAGGTACAGCATTTGCCTCTGCTGCTCCTCCTAAGTTCTGGAGTTCCAGAGTTTAACACAAGCAGCAGCTCATTGTCCACTTCTGCAATCAGATGAGTACTGAGGCTGTTCTGCAGAGGGAACAAACCCTAGGAGCAATGCAGAGAAAGGGTGATGCCTAAAGGAGGGGGAAAAAAAAAAATCTGTTTCCTGATTCTCCTTCCCTCTGCCTCCATCCTTTCAGCTGAAGAGATCTCTGCCCTGGGTAGGTCCCACACAGCTACTCTAGGACACTGCCTCTTGCTGGTCTCTCTGCAGAGCCCCGCAGGATTTCTCAGAGGAGATGTCATTCACCAAAATCATCTGCTCATGCATCAGATCCTTGCTGTGTTAGGGTGCCAAAAGGTAACAAACACGAAGCGTCTACGCCACAAGTCTCCTTTTTGTCCTGAAGGCTCAGAATTTATCAGAACAATTTTGCAGGGAAAATTGATTTTCATGGCTGTTCTTTATAACTTTGTATCAATTTAATCAAATCAGGATTTGTCAAATGGGAATTTTTCATTATTTCAAGTCTGAAAATTGAGGGCTTTTTTTAATCTTATGAAAAAATAATGTAAAAATAATCATATCAACAGCACTGGTGTTAAGAATAACAGATGCAAAGTGGGAGGCTGTTTCAGGATGTACGGAGAAACCATCTTGCTCTAGAGGAAAAGAAGATACTCATCAAAATAAGTAGTGGACTCGGTGAAGAGTCTAGAGCACAAGTGGGGTAAGGAGCAGCTGAAGGACCTGAGCTTGTTATGTTTTCTTTAAGATATAAAATGATTTCATTTGAAAGTTTTGAAGGCCTGAGTTCTGCCCTGGGCTGGCACATCCTCTGTGTGCCCTCAAGCTGCTGATGTCCTTCCCACTCAGGTCTCAGGTAATGCTTCTGTTCTAGCTCCAGCCTGGTTTTTACTTTCCTCCCACTTTTTGGCTGCATTATCTATTAGGCTGTAAACTCTTTGGCAAAAGGAATGCGAGTTCCCATCTGCCTGTGCAGTGAGCAGCACTCTCAGACACAAAGAAGGAACGCTTGTGATAGCTCTATCAAAGGTCAAAGATCAATTAACGTCAAGGCAGAAAACACTAAAGTCAGGGATTCCCAAACATTCAGCTTTGAATTCGACTTTTATCCCACAAATACTATAAAACCCCCTCTGAATTACTGGGAATCCTATTTGGAACTGCCAACTGTTGGAGCTGCAACTGCAAAGTTGTTAAATTCTCACCGTAATGGCCGAGCATGGGGAGAGAAGCTGGCTCCTCTGTGGAGAGGAGAGACAAGGACAAAGGTGCAGCTGAGACATCACTTGAAGCTCTGTAGCCAATTACCTCCCCAATTACTTAATAAACGTTTAGCAGAACCTCTACTCCCTACAACAAAAGCTACCAACACCTCTCAGCATCTACAGCAAGCTTCTGCCATAGAATTTGCAATTCCGAAGCCACAAGCCACAAATGTAAGAGTTCCAGTTACATAAGAGCACTGGATAAAACATTAAAAACTGTAATATATAATAGAAGCCGTGTCTCCTGCTGTCTGTCAGTGCAGGGGTGTTACTAAGCATTTCTGCACACCATTAATATGGAATAAGATGTTTTACTACCGAGAAATTGCTGCAGAGATTCAGAGGGTAGAAAATCAGCTTCGTTCTTTTTTGCACGTCCCAAACTGATGAGTCCTTGGAACAGAGGGTGATGATAATAATACAGATTAACTGTTATTTTTCTGAGCTCAGTCCAGGGGTTGGAAGGTCAGAAAAGTTGACTGGCTGCAAAGAGTGGTTAACAACTACTCAGTACATAAAAAAAATGTGTTAGATGAATACATTTGTTCAATAAATAAGCATCTAGAAAATACTCCTGCAAGTCGAATGATCACACCACAGCCACGAGGTCTGCTCTGAACCTGGACATGCTCCCAGTCCACTCGGTTATGGAGACACAGTTGGTAAACATGAACAGAACAGAGGGATACAGTCCCAAATCCACCAGGAGAAACTGCTGCATTCGTTGGAAGAGACCTCAAGGATCAACCTTTCTTGGCTGTCTCCTCACCGCATGAGCAACCTGCTCCTGTTCCTCTTTCCTTTTCCATACCACACGGAACAGGTACTTCCTTCCCTCCTCACACAACCAGACCACATACAGACAGAGTACAACACCTGACATTTTAGAGAATAATTTATAAATAAAAGCCTCTCCCTTTGATGTTTCACTAGATCTTTGTGCAGACCTGCAGGTCTTTGTATTGAAGTTTCTCCCCCTGATCCATGAGGCATGCATTTTGGAACCCCGTTTCTCAGATATACTACTTAGTTAGTCTCTAGCCCTTCCTGCCCCTCACTTGTGAGAAGATGTCCACGCAGATAACGAACGTGCAGAAACGTGCAGTAGGTGGTATAGTGCCTGCCTTGTTCCAGCAACAACCATCTGCCCTCTGCTAGCAGCAAAAGCAGGGGGTGGATGTGGAGGTGACTCAGCTGAGAAAAGCAAGCTGAAATCCTCTCGAGCTTCGAGCAGTCTGAGTATGTTTTTTAAAGGACCGTTCCCCTGATGAGAAAATACAAGGTGAAGAACTTGCTTCGGCACGGATTTGTTCCAGCCCTCAACCCCGTTCCTTGGGCTTTGCTGGATGCTCCTTTAGAGTGAGCTTTTCAGCAGCGCTGCTCCGAGCTCCAGCCCTCGCTATGGGCTTGGGCAATGTCACGAGGCAAACCAGCTAAGGAACCTTCCTGCGGGCTGGAGAGGTACCCGATCTCCCTGTTCACGGTTCCTCGTGCCCACCCTGCTACTGCAAAGCAGGAATGTGGAATTAGCACTCTCCCATCACAGGGGGGCTACATAACTGGACCTGATCTCGACAGCAGAGAGCTGGGAGCATGGGAGCTGCAAGAACAAAGGCTGAGGCTTCGATTTACACTTCTAATTTTTCTGAACTACCTAATTGGCAGAAGAGTGACCCTGAAAAAAAAAACACCCACAAAACCAGCATGACTTCAAATGTAATAGCAAATGAGGTTTTTTTGCCAGTACAGCAGAACTATTTTAAGCACTGGTTTAGATTATACCCCCAAAAAACAACTCTCTTACGTAGGCTACTGGTAGCTGAGTGCGACTATAGCTATCTTGGCAAACCTTTTAAGGATTACTAAGCTCTGAGCTAGAAGCTGGTATTTTCTATATGCTGTGTTGCAGTACAGGACCTGCAAAAGCTGTTCTGCTTCTGTTGGTTTCTTTACAGTATCACCAGAAGGAAGCAAAAATAGCTCTCATCTCCTCGACGATAGAGCGAATGTGCAAGGAAAGCAATTCTGTTCTTGCTTCATCCTACTGTTGAGCTCCCCTAATCACCCAGAATGGAAGGCTGTTGGGTTTTTTTTTTCCAAAAGGGCATTAGAGCTTGCTTAAGATGTTTCGAATTATTGTCAGATGAAGACTAGTTCAAAATAATGTGCCTTTTTTTTTTTTTTTTCCCTTTTTTATTTTTTCATTTTCCTTTAAAGAAAAAAAAAAAGTAAAGTGTGGGGGGTGGGGAAAGCCACTGCAAAGAAAATTTTCTCTCTCGTACCTTAAGCAGCATTTGTATCGGATGAAATAGAAAGGAGCATCTTGAAATACTTCTTCCCACCCTCAGCCTGGGCCTGAGCTGTTGCCCCCTGCAGTTGAGTTTGGGCTGCAGATACTACAGAGAGGACATTGGCACCTTTTTCCAGAGGTCTCATTATCACAGACCTGCTTATTTACATCGCTGTAGACGTTATAAAATCTATAGACGTATAGGCTATACACAGTACTACTTTATGATCTCAGCATACAAAGTCATGGCCAAAGGAGCACGTGAAGAAGATGATGCTGATTATTCTAGAGGGGGAAAAAAAGGGATGCAACAGTTCTAAAATTCTGTATTACCAGCTCAAAGACCCTGCCAGGAAACAGCGTTTGCTTAGACCTTCAACTGCTGGAACCAGAAAGAGGGGAAGGAATACTCTGGTTCTATTGACACAAACAAAACTACAGTACGTTCTCATCTTCCTCATGTAAAGACATCGTGGGTTGCTATATATGCTGTCTTTATAATTCACTTCAAAGCACTCTCTGTTAACCAGAGACTCAAAGACTACACGGGGCTCAAAGGCTCCTGGACCTCTTCTACTATTGCCTACGAATGGAGGCAAACAGAGCATCTCCTTCCTCTCTTCCCACTGCGTACTGACATTTTAGAGAATAATTTATAAATAAAAGCCTCTCCCTTTGATGTTTCACTAGATCTTTGTACAGACCTGCAGGTCTTTGTGTTGAAGTTTCTCCCCCCCCCCCCCCCCCCCCCCAGATCCACGAGGCATGCAGAATATGCAAAACCTCAGGGATCCCCTCCCAGCTGTAATCTTCTCATTTGAAAGGCAATCCTTAATTTGCCATTATTCCTTGTAAATCTACATCACAAATAAGTCTGGTTCTTTCTGTTTCTGATGAAATCCCAATAGATGAAATATTAACAAGTCTTCAGCAGGTCCTGTAAATACTCAAGACTCACTCAGGCTGCATTATCTGGCGAGAACAAACCTCCTTTACTGGGTTTGGATCCAACCACGTCAGTGCAGCTCGCTGAGATTCCCTGTTGTCTCATAGCAACAGGATCATTTGCTGAAAAAGCTGCACTGATCACCAGCCAGAGCACTTTTTGTTGTCGCTTATTCATTAGGCAGAATCAGAAGCAGTCAGTGGATCTGGAATATCACCTTGACATGCCTCGAAAGGCACGTACATCCCCTATAGTTGCTGTGTTCATAAATCAGAGAGCACTTACCAACGGGAGGAAGATGCAACTCCGCTCTTGTTTGGAATAGTAACATTAGTAATTGGTGCTTAGTTGCCAGCTGGGATTAAACCACAACAGGAACGTAATTAGCAGCATTCATTATACTGATCCAGAAGTAGAAACTGCAGTTCTTCATTAGTCTTTCTCAGGACTACCTTAAGGTTTAGGTTCTTTACTGTTCCCTTCCCAACAATTTCTGGAGCAAGGAAGCCCTCACCACACCGGACTTGTGCGGGATTGTGCCCAGCAAGCAAGACTGCCAAGTTTTTCCTTAAACCCTACCTACTTTACAACCTCCTCATCATACATTCCTGAGAAACAAGGCTGCTGCTAAAGACCACCCTTACTGCAAGGCAAGGGAACACCTAAATGTATGCAACTGATGATGTAGTGGGATCCACAGAGCTCTACTGAGGTATATTCCTGCGCAGACTGTAGCATCAGTCGGCGGGTATGGCATAAGCACAATCTACCTATGCTAATGAAAGAATGAACTTGTCAAATGTCATCCTTAGCTTCTGATTGGATGAGATTGGTAACATTTGATAGTGGGGGGAGTTTCTAAAAATCTGTCAATCAATGTCCTTGTAACACCACACCTTGTATCCTGTCAGAGAAAAACTCCTACCAACTACATACAATCCACCTGAGCCTTTACCTACGGCCGATGATTTTACCTCCTTTAACTGTTAAAATGGTTGCTGGATCATGAAAAGCGATTGTATTAAAATTTCCTTCAGCAAAAATCAGTATGAACACTTCCCCTGGGGAATGTGCAGTGCACTGGGCTGGTCTGCACGGGAGCTGGCCAGAGACGGCATCTCCACAGCGGCTCTCGCGCCTGCCACCGAAGACAACATCTGTCTGTGTAACAGGATGCTCAACAGCTTCATTTGTAAAGAACACAGAGCGTTCAAGAGCTGTTGCTCAGGCTCTACCAGCCTGAAAGGAATGGAAAAAAAGGTTTGTCACTAAAATGAGGAGATCTCACTTTGAACGTGTTTAAGGAATAGCTCTTCTGAGGAAAGCGCTGCTATTTTTCCCTGCTGATTTACAGAGCAAAACTGCATTTCAGCAGATGGCTCATTAAATTTTTGCACCATGACTGTAGCAAAAGAAAAACAAAGCAAAACAAAACCCACAAAAAACACCCTCACAGCGGGAACATAGGAATAAGATGCATTAGCTGCTTGCTGTATAATAAAGACTTTTGGTTATATTCATGCATGGAACAGCAGACTTAAAATCTAAACCTAGTTTACAAAAGAATTCTCCTCGTGTTGACAAGCTAGTCTCTATTTAGAGTGGGATCAGGAGAAGATCTATCTTTAGACCACAGACTGAAACCAGATTCCATCTATCACTTCCTGCTAGGATTTCTTTTTCCTTAAGAACCTTCAAAAGGGAAGGTTGGTGTTCGTGTTTCGTACACCTTCTGCTAAAACCTGAGATCTGAGTTGGGAAATCTCAGCAGCAATCTTTATTGCCATCTACTCCGTGGCCTGCCCTTCCTGTTTTCCAAAAACAAGATGCTGGATTTATTTTGAAAATGGGATATCCTGTTGGAAGGGTTTTAAAAAAAAAATAAAAACCAAGAAAGAACATACTGAGCCTGAAACCTCAAGTACTCCTTCCTGTACCTTAAGAGGAATAAAGAAATAGTCCTAGGCAAAGAAGGAAATCTAGCAGGAAAAAACACTTGGGAGTTGCAGTCAGAGCAATACTTGAGGAATAAATAGTACAGAAAAAAGTGTAATTATGTAAATGGCTATTTTTTTTGATGGAAGTTCCTCCATTCGATGTATAAAGCCCCCTTTCAATGTTGCACACTCAGAGTAAACCCCTGAGACAGGAACCCGACGCTATCGCGTTGCTCTGCAGCAGGAGAGCAGCAGAGGGTCCTTTTGCTGAATCAGAGATGCTCCAGTCCCCTCAGCAGCATCTTAGCCCTTCACGCCACTCCATCTGCATCCAAGACACATACAAAGCTTTAGGTGACCAAAAGGAAAATAAAATGTCTCAGTCTGGCGAACCACAGCACACTCTGTGCATTGTGTCAGGTGTTCTGAACTGAAAAGGAAGGGAAATGAACCCCCTGCTCCCTAATGCCAATGGAGAGGGATGGGATGGATTGTTCCCTCTTCAGTAGCCCCACGGGTCCCTTCATCTGATGGCAAGGAAGGAGGGAATCCTCCTCAGTGGGAGAGAGCAGGTAGGTAGAAGGCAGCTGCATCTCAACCTGCCACAGCTCATCTGATCTCACTGTCAGAGTTTATCTCCGCTTCTCAGAATGGAAATTACATCACAAGAGTTTCCCAAGTCCCTGGTCAGACTCAGGAGGGTCCACAAATGCTAAGAGCTAAATAAACCCATATAAAATAGGGGGCAATCACCATTCCCAAAGCTTGGAGCGGGGATCTGACATGACAGTTAGGAAGGGATTTTCACATAGCAAAGGTAGAGACCAAAGATGAAATTATTTCTTTGAAACAATCACCATTAGTAAAGAATTCTATGAATTGGAGCTTCTAATATTATATTTAATTAAATCAATGAATTTTAATTGCTGAGACTGCACCTTAATATCTCTCTCTGTTTAAAGAGTTGCTGAAGTCATATTAGGTTTGCAGCTTAAAATTTCAAGAATGCCCAGTATATCAGAATATGTGAATTAAGGCTAAGGCAGAACCCTCGATGTTAATGAAAGAGCTTTTTTCATTTAGCAAATTAAAAAAAAAAAAAAAAGACACTTAAATCAAAGAGACCACCTGAATTTTAACACAGAGTGAGGATAATCAATTATCCATTTGTCCTAATGTTCTCTTGAGCAAGGGCCTATGTGGCACTAGAAGGAATTCTCATCCCCACAGGATGAAAAATAAAAATCAAATTAATAAGTAAATAAATCACCAGTATTTTTTTTTTTCCCCAAAAAGCTAAGAAAAATAAGCACCTGAGTGGAAAATAAGTCAGTAGGGTACTCACAGAAAAGCTTAGCTAGTGTCATGATAATCACCTTTAAACATCACCTCGATTTTAAACCCCGCTGCATCCCTCCTGCCCAACCACTATAGGGTTGTTTCATTCCATACATTTATGCATCCCCACATATGACTGCTCCAGTAAGTACAACCAGAGAACCAAGACAGTAACATCTTCAGTCCTAAAGCCTGTGCAGAACTAAGAGGGCTGGTACAATAACCCTGCCCGCTCTGAGATGTCCTTGGTATGGCCGGTGGCGACTGAGAACCGTGTGCCATGGCAACATCAAGCACTGCTGAGGCACACCGTGCCCTCTGGTCCCCTGCCACGCTGCCAGCAGCCCTGCTCTGCTGCTTTCAAACCTGAAAGGTATCCCTGCCTTACTGGGCACAGGACCTCGCCTGGTTGAAGCTGCAACATTTCTTTTTAAAGCCTTTTGAGGCAGGGAAGAAATACTTCAGGCAGAAAAGAATGAATGTACTACAAAGCCAGTTTATGCTGCCTCATTAATGCACAGGCAGCATCTTCCAAAAATCCAAGCTCAGGTGTCAGTCAACAGCTACAGAGATTGAAATAAGGGAATAAAGTGATGTCATTTTTCACCTTCATTTAGCATTTCTGCATGTAAATTGTGCCAGCTGAGACTTCCTCCATCAACTTTCAAGTTCAGGCTAGTGAGTTGGATGGAACGCTGCCTTTCTCTCCACAGCTCTGAATTGAAATGTTGAAAGACCTGAACAGGCCCAAAGGAAGATTGTATCACTTTAGATTTGCTTCTCGTTTTACCACCTGTATCTGTTAGAGACTCACCACTTGTGCAATCCAAGGAGTAATGAAATAAAAATTACCAAAAGGGAGCTCTTCAGTTGTTTTCCCAGCATCCAAGTAACCAGGACCCTGTGTGTGTGTGTCTCTTCAAAAGGATTATTTGCAATGTGTGTGTTTCTTCAAAAGGATTATTTGCAAAACACAGTCAGGATACAATGGAAGAGTCCCAACCTGTCTTTTTCTGTGCTGATGTTACCACTGACTTCATGACCAGAACTGCACACCAGGGCATCTGCTCCATGATGATTTAACAGGCAGGAAGGAGGAGGAGGAGTAGCACAGTAGGTGAGACACTGCGTCGTGCCTTAACAGACACACTCCAGTTGCACTTCAGGTTCTGGCTGGACCGTTGACTTCTTGCCAGCTAAATCCTCCCTGCCTCATTTCTCAACCTATAGAAAGTGAATGTTATTTCTGTACCTGCAAGCAGCATCAGGAGGCTGGCCAAGATAAAGGTTGTGAGGCAACCCTGCCTTCCACTAGCAGCAGCTAGGGAAATAACTAGATATTCAGGAAAAGTGTGCACGGGATATTAAGTGACAGCATAACAGCTCAGATTCGAGTGAAATACTTGAGAATACCTAGAAGTATAAAGATAACTGCAAAATAATTTGAACTTCGTGAATATAAGGCACTCTAAAATACATTAAATATTATTATACAGCTGATATAGTGGAAACAAGGATCCTTATGCAAAAGGATGCATTTATTCAAGTATCCTGTCTTCCAAAGAATCAGAACCTAAGCTCTGATGCTTCAGAGCAAACTTCAGTAAACCACCCACTAGACAATTCTGGAAAACTACCCCTGTGAATTCGTACCTTGAAGCAGGACTGAGATTCTTTAAGCATTGTATTTCCTATGACTCATGTAATTAGCACATCTTTATCCAAATCCTTCTGAGCTCTTCCTTCTGAATAATACCTTGCAGCAGTAAATTGCACATGCCATTTGTCCCTGTATAAAAACTAGAGCCACTCCCACTTAGCACCTTTGGAAGAAAGCAGAGTGGAGCATCTATGCTTTTGCTCTTTCAGAAAACATTTCCCACTCTATTTGCTGGCGAAACTCCGCTCCAGTTGGGAGGCAGAGATGAGAGGAACAGCCTCCCAGCTGCAGATGCTTCAGCACACGGAGGCTACGATCAGAAAGGTCACTCTGGCAATGACAGGTACGGTGCCTTCCCGGATAAACAGATCCAGCGCCCACACGTTTCTATTTCCGAAGCCATCCTTTGCTTCGCTCGCCGTGCGCTCTGAGCAACAGCTGTACAGCTACCAACCTCCCACAGAAGACACTTCAGAGCTTCTTTCAGGGTGACATTGGAAGTTTTGCTTTTCCCAGCGAACTCACGTTTCCAGCTCACGAGTTTGTAGCGCGATTTGCAGCAGCTAACCAGCCCAACGGGAACCAAAAGTACCCGATTCATTCGTAATAATCTCTTCTGGTTCACAATGAAGCTTTAACGATGCTAATTGCGAGCTGACGACTTACGGCAGCTTCCCTCAAAAGGGCAAGGTCAGCATAAATAGCTTAAAGGCTCTGTGAGTTTACTGAATAATTTTGAACCCTATAAACCGCTCGGAAGACTGTGTGCAAGCTTAATACTCATAAAACCATATCTCAGCTCATGAGAATGTATCTGCATCCTTAACAAGAGCCACTGGAAGAAATACAATTCAGTTGAGTTCTCTCAGTGGCATGAGGTCCTTTGTTTGTAACTCACGGTGAGGAACAGGATCCCATCATCGCACCCCCGAACAGGTCGAGATTCATCACACTGCTACAAATCACATAGATCAAGTCACGTGCCAACAGCAGAACTGAACTTGGTGATCCGAGCTGGAAATGGAGTCTAGGTTTCCCCAGCTGCTGTTCAGTACCCTTCTCAGGTCTGCTGTTACCAAGCAGCTATCCACTCAAAAATGTAGGAGAATGACTTTGGCAGGGATGTGGATGCTTGAAGGCTTTTCAGTGCCTCTATCCCTTCCCCCAGAGCTTTCAGTTTGGGCAGTGAAGATCAGGGCACTTGAGTGAGGATCTTCTCATCCTTAGGTCTTGCCTAAAGTCCATCCTGAACAGATTACAGCTCACCTCGAGACAGAGTACAAATTTCTGTGCTGCCTTCAAGTTTTTTTTCTTGAAGCTCCTGGGCAGTTCCAAAGCAATAGCAACTACAAGAGCTAGAGAACAAAGCTTTGGTGTAAATAAATTCTACACCGTGTGATTTTTTTGGTCCCCTGTCTCATGTTTGGAAAGGGAATTAGGTTGATTCATTTTTGGAAAGTGCTCCAAACCCAGAAATGAAACACTAGGGAAGTCCAAACAATTACTCTCTAAACATAAAAACTACTACTACTCAAGGTCCCTGTGCAGTTCTTCCTTTGCCACTGCCATTTTGCTCCAAGTCATTTATTTTTGTTGCCCTTTCCTTCCACTGTCACATCTGTCCTTGCTCACCAGCCTATTTTATTTGTGCCTACTCCAGCCCCCTGTGCCACTCTGAGCAGAGCCCCAGACAGCAGTGGGAATGGAGATGGGTGCCTTGGGTCAGAAGTGGGGAGCAAAGTAATGAAGTTTGATGCCCACTCATGTTTACTACCAGTGAGGAAACAGAGCAGTACTTCGTTTCCCTTGTACCTGACAACTTAAGATGATTTTTTATCTTTTTTTTTTTTTTAACAATGCTATTACATTTAATTTCCAGGGAGAAAAGATGGGTTGGGTGGTTTTTTTGGGGGGGGAACTGGTGGAGCAGTGGCTAAGGCTGGATACAGGGATTTGGAGAGGGGATAATTTCTGAGCTAATTCTCTTTCACACCGAGTTGGGGGGGGTGGGGATTTAATCAATGTTAGTATTAAAAGGAGCTGTGAAACTTGCTGCAGGCAGCACTACGTTGATCCTTTTTTAGCTTGGTCAATTACTAAGTACAAATGTGAATAGCAGCTAATAAGGGTATTTAATCAGCCATGTAGGCTGCAGCTCCACTGTGTATTCAAAGTGCCACCTAGTGGAAAATACCACTGTAAGACAGGCTATTTCTGTCACTAGTTTTAATTCATGGCTCCACAGCTATATGGAATGTAACTGCATGTCACTCAGACACCCAGGGATAGTTACCCTGCTAGGGGGTGAGGGGGGGACCATGCTACCTTCAGCAGCAACTCCAAAATAAATAGATAAATGAATAAATAAAACCTTTTCTGCTGGTTAAGAATCCAAATACTCTGTATCTGTGGTCAGCAGTAAAGTGCCTAAGAGTGCCTGTGGTGCAAAGAGCAGAACGTGCTCCTAGTTTGGCTGTACCTTAAAAAAATAACACAGCTTTCTTTTCAATTTCAAAGAGTCGCAGGCATGCGAGTTTCCCAAGAGCAGAAAAGCATTAAACACTGATAGAGAAGCATGGGATTCCAGAGTGCTGGAATGCCAGGCTGCATTTTTACCCAACCCTGCTCGGTTCCTGCCACGCGTTCATCTCGTGCTCCGCAGGGGTTTTGGCAGGAACTGAAAGCAGGCTGAGGTAGCAACCAAGGACTGTGGATCTGCCTGGGGAAAAGCTTCCCTGAGCAGCCCCCTTTGGTTTGGTGGGTGAATTATTGGGTTAGGCTGCCAGGATGTCACCACTTCCCATTGCACTGGGCAAGCGGCGTGACTCGCGGAGCCCGAGGAGATTCAGCGCATCGCAAGGTGCTAAAAATCCAAAGCACGGAGCATCCTGAAAATAACAGTTAGGAAAAAAAAAGATACTCTTTTCAGAATTAGCAATGCTTTTGGTGTTGTTATGAGACAGCCATTTGCTTTAGCCATCCAAAAGGCTAAACTTAGATCAACGTATGTTAGTGAACTCGTTTCACAAGCGGTGAGAGGATTCATGCTTTGCCCTCCTCAAACAGGATCCCTTTTGGGGCGTTTATTAAATTCTGCTACAATCACATGAGGTCACGAGTGTGCCTTTATTTCAGAGATCATGAAGGAGCACACATCATCTGGTTAGCCCAAGGAAACTGAGCAAACCTGGCACTAAGAATCATCCCTCTCCGTGTTCATTCTACCTCACTTCTCCATCTTGACACCTCCTCGGATACACCACTCCTCTCTTCCCACAGCAGAGCTCTAAGCAGGACCCTGGTATCGTTCTCTTAAGAGCACGTACACCAACTGCCAAAGAATATGCCTTAGAATCACAGCTACTCCTTAAAGAATACAAGATGAAAACACTACAGTCCTGCTCTTCCTTCACTCATGGCCATCCCAGCGTCAGCGATGTGTCCACGTTTCTGCTGGTGTGGAGCAGGTGGGAAATACCAGCATCCTGACTGGATGCCATGGCAGACCACATGAGAGGCAAGGAATGGGTGTCAGAGAGCCCAGCCCTCTCACGTTTCAGACACCTGAGCACTCTGTTAAGAAAATAACTTGGAAAAGTTAACTTAAAGAACCCTCACAGGATTATTTCAGGTTTCAAAAGAGAGCCGTTGGAGTTAGCGGAGCAAAAATTCCTCTGACATAACCAATAAACCAATATTCCAAGCCAGGACTCATCCTCACCTTTGCTGTTGCCTGCACCTGGGCATGTCACTTATGAAACCCCGATTCCATATGGAACAGAAGAGACTGACAACTTTAAATTCATTTGAGGAAGGTCACTGAAAAACTTTGGAACACCTCCTTGCCATTCAGCCAGCTGTCCACTAGCTGTCCCCATTGCTTCACAGGAGGAAAGGAGCACTGTTGAAATGGGAACATGCCTCCAAAAACGAGTGATGCTACTCTTGGAGCAGGGGGGGAAGAAATGATAGCTCAGAACAGTTTATGTGAGCTACTCCAGTTCTGCCAGTCTATAGATAAGGAAATGGGTGTGTGTGAGAAGGCGCACATCCTGGGACAGTGAGACAGGGCAGCTTGGCAAGCCCTAGGTTACAGTCTCAGCAGATCTACAGCTTTATGACGTGTCAAAGGGAAGCCCTGCAGGCCCACTCATGGAGCAGAACAGCAAAATCAAACCAGATCACTCCAATGGTCCTGCCAGGATCACAGCCATCGCATCACCATCTGCAGCATCTGATAAAACCACCTTAAGAGATGTTTCCCAATCAGTATCTCTTCTGGACACTACTTCCTAACCTCAGGATATAGAAACTATTCAAATATCAAACTGGAGAAATGTATTGCAGAGCAGGCACAGGGTGAAGGTGTTTTAGGCTCATCTCACAACCATAAAGTTCTTTCCTCTCTTGAGGATTCTGGACAATTTGTCATTTCCCTTCATCTTTTGGCTTCCCAACATGAGCCCAGAACACAAATTTGTCACTGTATTTGTTAGATTTAGAAGATTTTAGATCTGGTCTCTCCAGAATTCAACTTGGAGAAATCTCATTTCATATTGGTAATGGTTGGGATTTATTATCACATAACAGATGCTATTAAAAAGGCAGAATAATATTTTACAAGGCAATGAATTCCACCATAATGGCTTTTTTAGCCTTAATGCTACTCACAAAAGAACTGTATACACTTAATAAAATTTATATTATGAATTTGGATGCTGTTCATTGCTTTGTAGATCAGACCCATTATGTGCTCTATTAATATTTGCTCATAAAAATCAAAAGTCACTTCTGATGTGCCAGGCTTCCAGTACCCCCCTCCAGCCAGGGAAATTGCAAATACATCACACAGGGGCAGTCATCACTCGAGTCAGATGTTTGGATCAGAATCTACCCTTTTCCTTTGCTACATGACTGTCAGGCCAAGATGAGAAGGGCAGTAAAAGTGGAGATTCCTGTATCCTTCAAAATATAGTTATAGGGAAGACAGATTTGGGAAAGAGGGACAGATTCCTGCTTTGTTACTCCAAGTTTCTGCTCTGGAGGGATGTCTCTTCTACTCAGCTATCATTCCTGCATGTCAAAGCATAATGCACTAAAGCCAAGTGTTGGCAGAGAGCTTTATTCAGAACAGCAAAATGAAACCCAGAATTGCCAGCGCAGGATTATTAGCAAAACAATAGGAGAGCTCAAATGCAAGTTCTAAATTTCATCAAGCTGGAGAAGAAGAGTTCAGAGTTCCAAATACATTGGCAATTTTCTTTCAAATGGGCTAAAATCCTGAACCAAAACTCCTCTCAGTTTGAAAGCTGCAGTTTGGTTCCCAGTTCTGAGCTTTGCTGTGTGTAATATCAGCTCACACAGAAACGGTGGGCATCTGATGTGCCACCAGCTACCTGCTGAATGCCTGGCTGGGCTGTGCTTTATTTCCCACCTACAAATGCACTCTAGCAGACTTATCTTGGTGCATAAAGCTTAAATACTGCACGCATATAGTCCTCTGTACAAACACTTTACAGATGTACTGACTGGAGAAACTTCTGAGGTTTTTTTCCCCCCAGAAGCAGCTTTGACTGAAGAATGTATAAAGATGACACCTATTACTAATACATATCCTTGCTAGAAAGTATGAATAGCAACTCAAATCCAAACTCAGACTGACTTTGGGTACTTGGGAACCCAAAGAGAGCAGTTTCCTGCTAAGTGGTCACAGAGTGTGGCCAGAGGAGTAAAGGTCTGTCAGTTGAACAGTGGTATATTGGCAAGTACTTTCTTGAAGCAGTACGGAACGAGGGAAGCAGTCTCCTTCCATGTCAACATATGCACATAGCAGCTAAAAGCATCAGAAGGTATTTTTATGTCAGAACTATTTATTTCTTCCCTAATAAACATGAACACTAATCCAGTACTTTTCTGTGGCTCAATGGACCAAATTCTTGTGTTCCATTACATGTTTCTCATGTAACAGCACTGCAGGAGGAGAGAGAAGGGAGAGATGACTGAAGTCTGGTGTATCCAGCATTCCTGAAGACAGGCAGATCCGGATCCCAGCTATGCAGCGAGGACCCAGCCCTGCTGCAGGGTTTTGTGCTCTTGGTGTATCAGGTAACCAAGGTCTGCAGGAAAAGTCTTGCTGAATGAGCTTTACTAGAACATGTTGCAGACAGCTGGAGGGCTACAACTAATGCTGCTGGAAATGAGCAAATGCTGCTGCTTCCTCTGCCTGATTTATTGGTACACCTGGAGGGGGGTACATCCAGGATGCTCAGAAGGATGAGTCTTCCACAGCTTTAAAGAGGAGGAAAGGGAATTGCAATCCAGTTCCAACAAAAAGCTGTAAAGAATCTTTCCTTGTAACTATTTCAATACAGTCTGAACTTGAGAGCTACGAAGCAACCGCGCTGCTCTAAATGATTGAGAAAAGGAGTGAAATGCTCTAGCATAACAACAGCAACAGAAAGGTATATATAGCTCTTTAAATCCCACTGCAGTGGTAGCTACAGACACAGGCTGTCTACAGACACCCAATCCATAATTAGGCCAATATGATTTATTTTGCTGATATCAGAGAACTAAGCTGCTCAGACACACGACGTACTGATTTCTGACTCCCCTTGATTTGAGGAGTCTGCCCCAGCAGCTATTCTGGGGCATTGTGAATGGCCAGCTGTCACAGATGTGGAAATTGCAACTCTAAGCAGCTCACATATGCAAGAAGAAGCTTCTGCTGACTTCCCCTCCCCACCTACTGATTCTTAAAGTACCTTTCAACAGCTCTGCTGGCAAAACATCATCCTCCAAGAACTCAGAAGAGGCATGAGGTAAAAGAGCACAACTTTTACCCAAGATCACAGTAGGAAAATCTTAACAAATCCCCAGAGAAGGTAACCTGTGCTTCTTCACATAGCCCCGAGTCAAAAAAAGGTTTTTCCACAGCTACAGCCACAACCTATCTCGTGAATAGACCCCAGGGACATCAATTCTCTCAGAAAAGGGATCCCAGGGTTCTCAGGTGTGTGAAGTGATTCTTCCCTCCTGAGAGCCAGCAGAGGAACCTGTGAGTTTAAATGGTGTTAAAGTGCAAAAGACTCTCAAACAAAAAAAAATACACAGCTGAACAAAGAAAAAACTCATTATACTTTGCACCTGTTTAAGAGAAAAAAAAATCCTTTTAACAAGTTGGTTCATTAATAAAGGTGCAATTAAGTATCACGTCATTAAAGGAACAGGAATGAAAACAGAGTAAATTTTCATTAAGAGACAATGCTAAGGTATCTATCTCATTAAACAAAAAAAAGAGAACTCAACACTTTCTCCCCTCGCTGCTGGTTATAGACAATCTCCCAGGAATTTGTTACTTACAAGCAGGGGATTGCTCCTGAAAGTTAGGAAATGGCTTTTTTGGAGCTGAAACGCTAGAATCCCTTCCCATATTTCTACGGAGAGGTGTTGTTTGTTGTGAACAAGCACAAGCAACGGGAACAGAAAAAAAAACCCTTTAGGGAAAGGGACCGCTCATTTCAATATCACAAACAAGACAGGAGCGCAGGGCAAGTGACAAATTTTGCATTCTCTCAATAACAGAGCCTCTTTCTGTTAACAGCCTAAGTTAGACTAGAGAAACTTCAATCGCCGTGGCAAGCAGCCAGCTCATGAATAGGCTCTCTAACATCAACAAGACTATTCCTATGAACAAATGCTCAAAATGACGATGAGACTTCTTGTATATCCTTTGTAATGTTAAAATCAGTCGGATGGCTGTGGTTTCCGAGCGCTCTCCCACATGGGCTAAGAGCTGGAGTCAAGAAGAGTGCTCATGTGAGAAACTATGCGAGAGCTGCAGTCAGGGACTGAACTGCTGCTTTGTTTTCAGTTAAAAAAAAATATATATATAGCACATTCTAACAAAGAACTACTGACTAGCAGATTGACCAGGCTTCAACTAACTACAACCTGGTGCCTGAAGTTAAGATTCTGACATGTGTAGCTCGAGTAAAATACTACTGCTGGTTAACTACGCGTGCAACTCGGCTCGAAGACTAGGAGGTTTCAAACTACACTGAGAAAGTATAGAATGGGGATGGTGATACATAAAGGACTGGTGAGAAAGGAAGCACTAGAACTAGCAGCAAGGTGGGGTTGCCTGCATGGTCAGCCCTTCATTTGAATGCAAATGCAATTTTGGGGCAGGCAGTTATCTGTGACATCAGGCAGGACCTTAGTAAACTGTTACCACCAGCACCTGGTAAAACCATTGTTAATCATGTGTAGTAAAGGGACATCAGGGCTAGCGTGAGTCATTTATAGAGCCGGTCAGGGCTAGAAAAGAGAGAGAAAGAAAGAGGAGGGGAAGAGAGATCAAACAAACACTGCGAGGAGCAGGATGTCCCAGCAAGACAAAGCCAGGCTGTGAGCATCATGTACGTGAGTTATCTTTTGGATAAAGAAACCAGCATGTATCCAGGATCTGCAAGGTGCAGCAGCAACAACCTGCCGGTGCAAAACTTTGTGGCTACTCCAGCCTATTCCGATTACATGGGATATCATCATGTGCCAAGCCTGGACACCCACGGACAGCCTGCGGGGACCTGGGCATCTCCCTACGGCCCACAGAGGGAGGACTGGAACGCTTACGGCCCAGGACCTTCCAGCACGGTGGCTGCTGCCGCACAGATCAACAGCTCGTCTCCTGGACAGGTCTCCTACAGTTCTGCTGATTACAGCTCCCTCCATCCCGCTGGATCTGGGGGGTTACCTCCTGTAGATACAATTAATACACAGCAAATCTCTCCCAACAGCCAAAGGCACAGCTCTTACGAATGGATGAGGAAAACGGTGCAATCCACTTCCACAGGTATGGTGGCACTGAGGCTTTATGCCAAGAAGAGATTTCACCTTTTTGGGGGGGTTTTTTTTGGTGTTGTTGGGGGTTTTATGCCTGTTGAGAGGCAAGCGTGCAGTTTAGCAGGAAAAGATCCTAGTTGCTCTGAAAGATTCTCTTGCTAGCAGTTAAATACTGGTTTGATTACTGGATGCTGGGTTTGATCAGATGACTTCCTTATATTTCTTTCTTGACCTTTAATGCTGAGGGGGATGAAAAGCAATGTCCTTTGGCAGTGAAGCGTTTTCACTTCAGATATGTTAAAGAAATTTGTGATGTTAAATAACTGCTTTTAATAGGAGTCCTATAGATTGGCAAGAAGCATCATGCCTGCAGAAAGAAGTCAAGATGAAAGTATTATTGTATTTCACCACCACCTAGGCTTTGCTTACTTTCCTCAAGTTTTAGAGTACATGTGAAAAGTTCAAGTAAACTATATTCAGTAGGGGGGTTGGAAATAAGGCTTTGCATTAGAAACGGCCTCTCTAAACTCCGAGCGCTGAAATGAAGTGAGATCTGCAAGATCAAACAATAAGTCAATGCTCAAAACCCAGGAATGAGAAGGAAAAGCTTGCTTCTCTCTGTAGTAGTGGCTCTCAGAATGTGCAGGAATACAAAAATCCACAGTAACACAACCAGTTAATGCAGCCACAGACCAGTCTCTGATGCACACACAAAAAAAAAAATCTTCAGTTTATTTAGCCAGTAAAAATAAGTCATGAAGCACGAGGAAAAGGTTCCATGTGATTGTGATGAGGAGCAATAGAGAACAATATAAATATTGAGCATTCTCAAAACAAAAAAAATCTGTACCTTGTATGAATAGAAAAACAATTATGAAAAAAAGGAAGGAGAGAAGGAAAACTGCCCGAAGAGAGGCACAGTCTGCTATAGAACAGTATTTGATTCTCCGAGGTGCTGAGCAGCTTCGACATGCCCTGAGATCAGCAGCTATTGAGGCTGCTCAATACCTCCCCTGAAGAGATGCTCTCAGTATTTCAGTGCTACATGCCAGGAAGGTTGCTTTCCTTTCAGCCCTCCCTCCTGCCCCAGCTCTGTTCCCCACATGCCTGTAAATAATGGTTTTCAAAGCGAGTACTGAATCAGTCTCTGATGGGAAAGTAATTATGTAAAGCATACTTTAGAAAAAATGAAAGCCACCACATAGAAAAACTGTCCGTATTCAAATAATGCATCTAATTTATATGGACAGATTGAGACATCTTCACTCCTGCTGCACACAACCTTAGTTCACAGAGTCCATAGCAGCCAGGAAAGCAATCAGAGCACGTTGTTACTCTGGGTAAATCAGAACTGGGGGAGGGGAATTAAAAAATATATTTCATTTTTTTACAGTCATATTTGTTCTTCACTGAATACTATCCAAGGGGGGGGGGGGGGGGGGGGGGGGGAAGAGGGCAGGTCTTGAAAAAAGCCTTACTTCGGAGTAGCCCTTACAGTGGGAATGTGATTGCTCACAAAGTGTATGATTTACAGATGGCAGAATCCTTGCTCCAAACCCTTCTCTTCTCTACTTACCTGCCTTTTGCTCCTGTGGATTTACATTGGAGCCTCTCAGAGAAAGACCTGATTAGTTCTGTGTTCTGTCCCTTTTATAGTGGGGACACTGTGACACAGACAGACAGACAAATAGAAGAACAGACAATACCACACTATAACTGCCTGGTTAAGAGGTGTGCTTAAGGCCCTCTTTCCAAGTTTCGAGCCTGCAAGGGTCAGAGCATTCACAGGAGGTGCAGGGAGTCTCTCCGTTCTGGAACGGTCCAACAACCATCTTCACCTCCAGAAGAATTGATCAGCATGTCAGGACTATATTGTCCTAAATGCCCAAGGCCCTCTGAAGTTTGTGGGAGCCTCTCCATTTATTTGCTAGGGACTAGGTAATGCTTTGGGGAAAAATCCAGAGAAGCTGTTTTCCTGCTGCTTCTTCCCCTCTGATTTTTTTTGTGCTGGGCCAGGAATGCTCAGTGCCAATAGACCTGCTTAGTTGTAGTTCCTTTCCCTTCATTCATTCCTTTTGCTCTCTTTAACCCTTTTGGTTTTCCCCCTTTTTCAAAAAAAATACAGTACTGTTTTTAAAGTTTGCCCTACCAGCAGTGGCAGATCTAGCAAAGCATTTCAGTGAGTCTGAGCATGCACGCTGTTGCAAGGGACTCCAAGTGTGTGACCAGATCAACTGCAAGTGCCAGTGGTTTGCTGGATCACGAGCAAAATCCTCAGCACTTCCTTAGATGGAATCCACTGCTTTTTCAAGCAGTGCCTGCCTACGCTGGGCACTGCCCTTCTGTCTCTTTGCAGAACCGTTGGGAATTCCAGGAGAGGTTTTGTATAGGCAAGAGAGAAGGAATCACACTGATTATTTATCAGCTTTCCTTATTCCCTGTGAAGTAGGTAGGAGCCACTATTCTTAGAGTAAAAAAATGAGGCTCAGACTTACCTGAGGTTAGAACAAAAACTAATCGGATGAATTTGCTCATTCCTTGTTGCAAAACACTAGATATCAATAACAGTATTCTTTCAGTATGCAAATGATAATTATTAAGGCAAGTGATTTTTTGCAAGACATTCTTCAAAGTGTGCAAGAAATGCTCCTGTAATCTTACCCCTTTAAGATCAGGAGAGACTCTTTCCAAAGGTTTACTTACACTGAGTAGTCTGACTTGTAACAGCTACAGAAACAAGCCCCAGAATCTATGACACTTCCACCTCCAGAGATTTCATGTTCAGCTTCTCTTACTGGTGCTTTGTGGCCTCGTGACCTGAGAGAGAAAAATAAAAAAACAACCCACTTTATTGACATTTCTACCACTGCCTCATGCCCTGCAGGTCTTTTGATACTGTTACCTACACGAGTCACCTGGAACTAAAGCAGAAATTATTTCAAGTGTTACTCTGTACATTTAAAACCAATATCCCATGTAAAACCATCAATTGGTGTTAAGTGAAGTTTGTGAGGTTATGCTACTTGAAACCACTAGAAGAGCTCAGTATTTAAGGTGAGACTATCATCCTACCTCAGTACTATTGGAATAAATTTCCCCCAGAAAAGAGCCAATTAAGGCTTTTACCCATTATTCTCTCTGGGGCTGGAGGATGTCTGGATGTCTCTCCCTGAAGCTTTGGAGTTGGAGGGATTGGGACTTGATGCTAAACGCAGTGCAGGTAGGATCCAAACCCTAGTCACTGCCCTCTTTAGGTGCTCAGGATACAGGAGAAAGCAAACGTAGTTTGACTCGGAATGTTTGAAGGAAGAAACACTGACTACTTGGTATTTTCAACCAGGAACACCGACTGGAAAAGCCCCTTCTCTAACTCTTACACTGCTCCTATTCCCTCTCCTAACCCCCCACTTCAAATGGGTGGGCAAAGCCAAGACAACTACCAGGGGTAAGAGAGCCCAGACCAAAGCCATCACCACTAGAGATCTGAGGCAGCAGTTCCACTCACACAAAGCAGAGCTACAGGCAAATTTTTTGGTGGAAATAGAATAAAACCACCTTACAACCAGTTACCCATCTCCTGCTGCTGGTTTCAGCATTGCTATGGAGGTGTGCAGTCACCCACACAAGAGTACACTTTATTTTTATTTTGCCTCTGTGGTAAAACTCTGCCCAAAACAAGGAGTTTCCACGGGAAAGTTCCAGCAGCAATGGGAATTTGCTTCAAGTCGAAAGGACATCTTAGGATCTGCACTTATGTTACCGTAAAACAGGGAAGGAAGGCGTTTTGAAACAGAGGTAAACTAATTATGAGCAAGAACTCTTCCTATAGATGACAACCCCACTGTCATTCCTCTTCAATTAAAGTTTACTCTGAGGAGACAGAGAGTTTTTCTGCTGAGGATGATGACAGGTGCTGATAGCATCGTTACCAAAGGCACTGTAAACGTTTGGCATCTCATCTTTACATTCCCCCAAAGCCAAGGAAGAGAAACAAACCTCTTAAGAAGCCATTCGTGCAAGATGCAGAATGCCTAAGGAATGTACAGCACTCAGAGGAATTTCAGCTAATTGCTTGCTTTTTAGTCTACAGTTCCCCCTGATCTTGCCACTCAGAAATCCACACACAATTTCTATAGATCGGGTCCTTCTGACAAACCGAACCCACACAGGTCACCTTTAATCACTGTTGAAAGAGACTGCTTTGGATTCAGTTATTGCTCTGCGATGAATATGAATGGAAAAGTTGACTCTAGCCAAGTGAAAGACAGAATTTAACCCACGAGCTTTATTACAGACTAGCAGAACCCAGTTAAAATGGGAAACACCGGCATTTTTAATAGCAGCCAGCAGCACAGAAGGGAAAATTCTTCAAGTCTGCTGAAAGTTCCAGTTCATGATCCTGTTCTGTTCCTTTCAGCATCAGTCACCTGAACAGGCATAAGAAGAACAAGCAGAAAATACAGAATTTCACTATGTTTCACAGACCTTTATGTATCCAGCTCCACAGCCCAACTCATCGTGCCAAAATATTATTACTCTATTAATAATATTAATATTACACGATTGGAGCCATGGAACATTTTCTAATACAAGGGCAACATGTAGCTGGTAGTTTGGGTTTTTTAATTTAACTGTACATAACGTCACGTGCAGTACAATGCCCATCTCCAAGACATTTAAAATCACTACTTCTTCACAACTTTAAGGCAGGGAAATTACACCGGGGAGAATTTGCCCCTTTCTTTCTGCACTCTTTTGAAGTGCGTAAATAGTTAAGAGCCCCGAACCAAAACTCTGGGGCCCGATCTCTGACAGTCTGTATCTTTATGAGCTCAAAAACTAACACAAATCTCTCAGTACTAAATGAACATAAAGATGCAGATCTGAAATGAGAGTGTCTTCAGGTCAGGAGGCTGCTACACATGTTGAGCTGATCCAAGGTAACTTCCAATCATCAAACACAGACAGCAAATTCCTCTGAAACGATATTAAACCGCGGAATCCGGATTACACTGCTCGAAGTAATCCGGCAGTAATCCAGCACTGTTCTGTACTATGACATCCTCAGACTAAATTGGGTAGCTTCTGGATTTTATGAACAACACCGATTCCAGTAGACAAAGAATATTCCTGAAAAGTTAAGAGAGGAGCCCCCGGAGAAGGGGCCAGGGCTAGTTGTAATGCTAATTTATTTTGCTTTGTAAACTAGTTGTGAGGTCCGATGGTGGGTTGTTTTGGGGGGGTTTTTTGTGGGGTTTTTTTTTTTTACTCCTTTCCTGGGCTACATTGTCTGAGGTTTTGAGGCCTATCTGTCATATTGAGGCAACAGACCCTTTTAACACTTGGCTTTGCTTTGATATGCACTCTTGTCTCTTCCTTCTCTCTCTTTTCTTCAGGGGTTATATTGCCGGAAAGGGTGATGATTTTCACAGCAAATAAAGGGGCCTTCTCCCAGCTTTATTGTCTTCAGAAGAAATACTCTGTGAATTTTATGACCAATAGGAAAGCTGTTCCCTTCCCCCAACTCAAAACTTGGCCAGTCACAAAAATTGCTAGAGTGGGCGTGATAGAACAGGACTGTTAAACTGCATCTCAGGGCAAAGTTTCCTGAGTCTGAAACGTCTTATTCCTTCTTACTCCTCCAATACTCACTATTTGCAAAGCAGGTTTTTGACAAAACTCTGTTCTCAGACAGCTCATTAAAACCAGGAAATCCACTCCCCCAACACAAAGGCAGTCCTGCTGCAAAGGTAGCTGCTTCAAAGCTCTTTTGTTTCATTTTCCCTCCACCCAGCTACCACTAACCTCTGCAACCACTTGCAACCCTGTAGTATAGCTGTCTGTGTAAACTGACACTGTACTGCTGATTAACGTGATAATCTGGCACTAACAGCAGATTAATTAAGGCTGTAGAAAGTTAAATGTTGGTTCACTCACCTAAGTTAGTAAAATACGCAGGACTTGACTAAAGAATGGGGTTAAAATATAAACTTTTATGGTTGCATCATTAAATTATGCCATTATCTCCTAAAGAGAAGTCTGAGAAGTGAAGAACATCCTTCTGCTGTCTCTGGGGTGAATCCATTAGTCCCACCTCAAATTTTACTCAGGTAATGCTTCTCCTAGAAATAAAATGCATCACTGTAAATAAAGCCAGTAGAAGGGCTGCAAGATTTGGCTCGGAATGCAGTGGAGTGTATCTGTTTCATTTAACAGATGGAATTTAGAGGCTGAAGTCCCAAACTGCTTCACGATAGGTTTTGTGGCTGCTGTTTGTTAACGCTGGCAAATAAAAAGTGCACTTTGCCTTTGAAAGGAAATGCCATATGCAGACTAATTCCAACCCAGCATCCAACAAAGGCATTAGGGAGACTCTCACTGATGTCAATGAGAGGCTGGGTAAAGACTCTGCCAGCACTGAAAGTGTCCTCCCAGAAGACCCTGGCAGAGCTCAGCTCCCATTGTCTGTTGTCTCTCACAGAAGGCATTACTCTAATAAAACAGGAAAAAAAAAAAAAAACAAAAATCAAATTATTAAAGACAAGATTTATGTGATGAAACAGAGATTCTTTTCCTCAGATTTTTCTTGACTTTTAGGGAGGAAATGTTCTCCTTTTGCTTTTCCACTTTTTAACTTGTCTTAACTTACTTCAAAGAGAGAAATTAGATGTGAAAGCTCCCAATCTTCCTTCAAAAAGAAACCAGGTATCAGTCCTACTAAAAATAAACTGAAAGCTACTCGTAAGAAAAGAAAGGATTTTATGGGAGAAAGTTCTGGTTTTGATATACACTGAACTCCTCCAGTTTAGCAAGCAGAACACCCAACCCTCTCCTAATCAGATAATAAGGCTTGAAGCACTTAAAGCCAGAACCGGGGAGGTTTATCTTGAAGTTTACCACCTTGTTTTGGCAACAGAAGAACATTTGATATTTGTCTATGGCTTCTGAATGAGAATAGAGCTCGAGATAAGATCACCTTGTTGCTCTTTTGTATACCCCATCTTAACACCACAAAGGAACCTCAGGAAACATTTTAAACATTTTGTCCCATAGAATGACCCCAGATTCTCATTTAAAGAGGGAAAAAAAAAAAAAAGCTCTAACCAAACCCCTGGCTAGAGAGATCAAAAGTTAAACACCATGCAGTGAGGCATTAAAGCCCCACAGGTGACCATATGTTAAACAAACAATTTACACTTGGAACGAAGCAAAACAAATGTCCTGGCATTTATGTGGACTGAACCGAGTAACCCCTGTTCTGTTAGAGACTCGAAAGTTCTTGCCATAATGTTGTAAAATTAGCAGCACTTTTCACTTGATTATCAGTGTAAACACGGTTGGGCTCGTTCTGCTTTCACTACAGCTTCGCAAGGGTAGAAATGACTACTGAAATGAGAGTGGCCCACATACCTGCCACCCCTGGCAGGCACAGCACGGGGAAGCTAACAGATCTGGGTCCCAGTGGGTTTGGCTGCATGGGTTGAGCAGAAACACTCATGCACACACTTCTTTTCCTGAGGGACACCTTCCAGGTAAAGAGGCTGATGGCCCCGAGACAGCTGGAAGATGCCCGTAGCATTGTGAACGCGTTCTTGCTGCGTAGCGCTTCCCCAGGGTTGAACCCCACGAAGCACGGAGGTTAAGGATCAAATTCTGGTGTGGACCTCGTTCCACAAGCTTGGGAAGAGCCCTAGAGAACCCCCGTCACGTTGAGCAAAGCGGTTCTCATCCCCAGCCAGATGTTTCACAATATTTGTTTACAGCATCGCGCTGACCAGCGCTTCCAGAGCCCAACGGTGCCCAAACAGTACAAAAGGGATCAGAGCCTGAAGAACCTTCGAATGCAAACAATATTTTGGGAAGCCAAAATTCTTAGGAGCAGCAAAGTACTGACTGGCAAAGGCTGGAAGCAATACGGGGCTGAAGGCGCTGCCGTATAGCGTACAGGGCAAGTAGAAGGCAACGTTGAATTGAAAGGTGTTCAGCCCGTGAAACAAAGAGACAGCACGTCTACCTCCACAGATGGGGGGGAAATGGGTTAACCTGGGAAGCCAGATCATGAATTAAGGGATAAAGTACTTCAACATTCTGCCCTAGTTCTGAATTCTGATCTTTGGGTGCTATTCAAACTTCAAAAGCGAGGGGAGCTGGAAGGAGGGGCTGGGGAGAAAGCAGGGCTTTGGCAGCACTGCTACAGGAACCCCCAGCTCCTCTCCCCAGGGGGAAGCTGGTTGCGGGGTGCTGTGGTGATCTGCTACAGGAACCCCCAGCTCCTCTCCCCCGGGGGAAGCTGGGTGCTGTGGTGATCTGCTACAGGAACCCCCCAGCTCCTCTCCCCAGGGGGAAGCTGGGTGCTGGGTGCTGTGGTGATCTGCTACCGGAACCCCCCAGCTCCTCTCCCCAGGGGGAAGCTGGGTGCTGTGGTGATCTGCTACTGGAACCCCCCAGGGGGAAGCTGGGTGCTGTGGTGATCTGCTCAGACACTGAAATTTTCCCAGCTCAGTGCCTGAAAATCTACCTTGGTCCTCTCCATTCAAAACCAACTGCTCTTATTAATTGCACTCTTGGGAATGCAATTATTCCATGTCCGAGGAACACGTATTTGAAGAGTTAGGCATCCACACAGTCTTTTCCAAAAAAGCTCTTTAAGGAACCGTGAGCTGCTATGGAGCAGAGCCACCTCTGCAGCAGCAGCAGCCTTCCAGGCAGCGAGCCACAATATGCCTCAGGTTTCGTGCACCATCTGACAGAACCTGTTTTACTGTAGTGCCTACTAAGGACGCACAGATTCATGACCTACAGTAGTACCACAGTGGAACATGCTGAAAAAAAAAAAACCCAAAAACCAACCAGAAACACATTTCTTGTCCCAGCCAATTTACAGTAAATATGTCCCTCTGAAGAAGTGTCCATATAAATATCGACAGACAAGGAAGCACCAACACATGGTAAGACTCTGGTTGGTGAACACAGTAACACTGGTCTTAATGATATCAACTTTCCAAAGTGGAGGAAGACATCAGGCAGGGGCTCAGGGGCCTGGCTTTTGATCTCCAATATATGGATTGCCTGATCTGAGCAGAGAGGAACTGTGGGTGAGAAAGGAAGCACCAGTAGCTTTTCCCATTCTCAGCTCTCTTTCACTACGGCCAGCACATTCTGTCCTCCGTTATTACCCTGTATGGAATCCATATCATCTCAGCTCCTTGCATCTGTGTTCGCTGGCTCGTGGCATTTGCCATTACCTTTTAACGACCTGGATGGTGCTGAGCCACGTCTGCTTCAGTCAGCTGTACCCCCAGCTGAAGGGATGCAGCAGCACCGCTTGCAAAACAACAGATGCTGTAGTTCTAGCATCATTTAGTGTCCTTTGTGAACTATTATTGCTGCTTTCCTCTCTTTTTTTTATTAACTGTCAGCTGAAAATCTATGTTACTGTCCCCCTGTGCTATTATCAGGTTGTGGATAGACTGTGCCAGACCTGAAGGGAAAACACAACCTCAAAATTGCAATAACAATCACAATATCATTTGGGGTTTTTTTTTTTAGCAACAAGAAGTGAGGGGCTCTGCAAGCTCTTGGTATTTTCTAGGCAGTAAATCATCTTTCACAATTTCCCTCTGAAGCAGGCAGCAGCTTGTCAGCTTTAGGGACAGAGAAACAAGAGCAATTCAACAGCAGGCAGGAAGCTTGCATCAGAGCTGGGAACAGAACCCAGGTTTCCTGGCTCCTTGTTCTTAACAAGAACATCTTCCCTTTCCCAAACGATAACACGAGGGTGATAAAGAATACGAGGAGCAGTTTGTCATCTGTTTACCAAGGAGCAAACCCCCAATCTGATGGTATGAACCTCCTGCTTTGTAAATCAAGACCGAGTCGAGGGAGTTGCTCTGGGTAAGTGGATAGAGAATCAGGCCTAAAATACCCACAAGTCTATTTTGAAATGTAAAGCCAGATACTGTGTGTTACTGAAGTTAAAAACATTCCAGCTTGAAGCAATGTGTTCTTCTTTCAAAACAGGTAAAACAAGAACAAGAGAGAAGTACCGAGTGGTTTACACAGATCATCAGAGATTAGAATTAGAGAAGGAATTTCATTACAACAGATACATTACAATCAGGAGGAAGTCTGAACTTGCTGCAAACCTAAGACTTTCCGAGCGACAGGTAGAGTATGGATCCCCCCCGTTCAGGATTGCCTTTGCCTTGATTATTGCTGGTGAGGAGATAACCATCCTGGTTCAGAACACAAAAATGCCAGTGCCTCTACTAACCCAGCAGCTGGGTTCCCTTTGCAGTGTAGGAGCCCACGCCAGGCAGCCAAAGGGCACGACAGCCCTGTCTGCACTCATTTCTAGGTGTCCCCAGCAGCACCACTTCAGCTGTACAGTCCTGTCTGAGAAACAAGGGTGTAAAAACACCAGCAAAACCCTGCCTGCATTTCTCTCTGGTTTACTGGGGTGGTGGTAGCAGGGAGAAAATGTTGCTGAAGTTTCTGCAGCGGAGGTTGTGGTTCAATGGGAATGACTCAAGCAAGGGGATGAGCTCAAGCACGTTCAGGACACCTGAAGGTATTTGGTTTTTTGGGCTGTCTTTGACTTTTTGTTAATAATTTCCTACACACTTGCAACTCCTCTCTCCTGCCCTTATGTATTCCCACCCCTCTTCCCACAAAGTAAATCAAAAGACAATCCTCTCCGGTCAAAAGACGTGCAGGATTTGGTCTGGAACCACTCTGTGCAGTGTTCTTCTCTCGCACAATTGCAAGCCCCGAGCAAAGCAAAGCAAAGCAGGTACGTGGCCCCTGGCTCTCCAGATAAGATGTCAAGTTAGATTTGCCAAAAAGACACTCAGAACACGGGCTGGGCGCGTGTTCAGCCCCGCTTCACGGGGACCTTTCTTGATGCAGTTACACCGCAGCAAGCGGTGAAACAAGAGAATGCAAAGCTTTGCTGAAGGATCTCCCCGAATAGATTTCAGGACAGATTTCTCTTTGCAAACCCTCACAGCAGGGTTTTCTCAGTCAGTTATTATTCAGTAGCACTCGCTGAAGGCTACTCCTGATTCACCATCGGTTTATGCCTCTGCAGAGCAGGGATAGCCCAAAACCCACCTAGCTGGAGCACCGTGCATCCAACTTGAACTCATCTTACCCAGCACACCCCAAGAGAGCTTACAGAAGTGGAGGGGCAAATATCCACTTCAGCAAGTATTTCTCAGTCAATTTTTAATTACTGAAAATGACAATTACTTCAACTGAATATAAAACATACGCTGCGGGTCTTTTTGCTGGCTGTTAAAACCTTAATAACTTCATAATGGAATCAAAAATTAAGATCCTGTTTCTGTAGAAGACCAACAATATTTGCTTGAAACTTTCTAAGTCAGTGATAAAGTCTGATTTTTATTTTTATATATATATATACACACACACTAACTTTTTGTTAGCATATTTGAGGTGGTGACACAAAAAAAGAGGATATATTTCTTTGACATGTATTGGGGACACACGGCGATACTTGCTTTTCTCCACCATCAATATATATCATGAATTACATTAATTCCACTGCATAAAGCCGACAACTCTGAAGTCACTTTTGAAGATGTCAGGTTAAGAAGTATCTGCTCTGTACTCCCACTGCTACCCTCTCAGATTACGCCGTGCCATCGTATGAACGTGGCTGAACACACACTGTCCTGTCCCAAGTTCCACTGCACTCAGCCTAAAGCCTGAAATGATTTTCTGGAAAAGCTTTTTTTTTTCCTGGCTATGCCACAAGCCCATCCAGGACACCCGGAGGAATATCTCAAGACAAAAGGACAAAGAACAGTTGTTTAAACAAGGAAGGAAACATGTCATGTCTAATGAAGAAAAAACAACAACAAAAGAAAACAAACCAAACAACAAATCACTAAATGAAAAAAAAAGCAAATCAAATCATTGCTAAGATAGGAAGGATACAGAAATAAAGGAGATGATGAGGACAAGAAAGATGAGAGAAAGTTAGACTTCAGGGGAAGAGAGACTCACAAAGCAGCTGAACAGTGGGGGAAAAACCTGAAACTAAGGAGGGCAAGAGGTGAAGAACACGTCAGAGAGATGTGACTGCCCGTATCAGCTTTTGGTCTGACATTATAGAGCTGTAGTTGTTTTATAATCGGCAAATGGTCTTGAAGTGCCTATTAAAATCCTCTCTGCATCCCAGCTGCAGATCCGCATCCCCAGGTTAATGACAAACCAGAAGAAAAACCTACAGTGAAAGGCAGGCAAGGACACCAAAGCCAGAGGGCAGTTCCGAGACAGATGTTAGGTTGGGTTTTGGATCGTTTCACCTTTTTGAGCATTCTGGCCAATGCCTGGGTGAAGCTAGATTACCTCAGCACAGCCTGAAGGCAAGAGAGCTGGGAGTATTTCAGCCTGGCTTAACACAACACCATTGGCTGCTGAAATGATATTCCAGAAACTTAGATAACAAATGGAACTGTCAAATGTCTGAGATGATAGCCTGGGACTTCAGAGACCTAGTTCAAATTCCCACATGCTTCGCATATATGTGATTTGGGAATAATAATGCCTCGAGGGTGAGCACACCAAGACCCCTTAAGAATTTTTGTGGAACTTCACCAGTGGTTTTCTATTAAAACACAGCCCATCAGCCACAAATGTTATCAACTTTTACTGTTTTACCTCCTTCCTGACCGTCATTCTCTTTCCCTTTCTAGCTCCTGGCAAAGGATAACCAAACAAATCAGTATTTCTCAGCAAACCATTGATTTTTCTTTGCATGCTAGCAAAGGGTGACAAAAGCATTTCCTTTGCCATCTGAACACCAACAAGAAAACACAACATAGCCGAACGAGGTAGTTTGACTCCTTACACTGGCCAGACCTAATATAGACCCACTTCCAAGGGCAAAGAGCTGGCACGCACTGCTTTAAATCCAACATCAGGGAATCATGTCCAAAGAGATTTCAGTCGCCATAGAACATTCACCTTGCCACACCTCTGTGTTCTGCTCTATTTTCACCTTTGCCTTATTCCCTTGCTCGTTCCAACCCAATTAAAACCCAAATACTCTTCAATCATTGCTTCATTTCTCCCCAAAGCTGACAGCGTTTCCGTGACAGAGCAGTGACCATGGTGTAAAGCAGCAGACCGTGCAGGGAGCAGCAGCAGGTCCCAGCTCCTCCTGCAAATGCAAGAAAAATCTTTTATCTACCAAGGCACGGCTGAGACAATGTTCTGAAGTAACGCTGTGTAGGAAGAGCAGTGCACTGGTGATATTCTGCTCAGAAGTCCATTTCCATTGGCTTACACATTGGAGCTAACCAACTAATGTGCAGAATCCAACAGAAAAGCTTTTGGGCCTCAGTTCATAGGCCAGTAACAGGTTTTGACTTGCTCTGATGAGGGTATATAGTTTTCAATGTAAAGATACTCTCAGATTCTTTTGGCCATCACTATGACATGAGATTCTGTTCTGTTAGATTTTTTACCAAAAAAAACCCAACTTAAATCCCCCCAAAGCAAAAATCAAAGTTCGTTGCATAAAGAAATACCTCCTGAAAACAAAAACTAACACCAAGAAACATTTCTTTCCGAGATATTAGTACAGTTTTTATTAGCAGCCAGGAAAGATGACTTGTATGACAGCCAAGCAAGCAGCTCTGTAGGCTGCTGGTGGCTTTCTCGCAGGTCCTCACACAGTTGATTTCACTTATGACCCATGACTGTAGACATAAAGGACCACACTGCATTCTATCACCAACTGAAAAACATTTCCCTCTGCTCCTCTGCAGGTGAAAATCTGGTTCCAGAATCGCAGAGCCAAAGAAAGAAAGCTAATGAAGAAGAAAATGACTCATTTTGACGGCAGCAATCTGGGCTCTATGCAGAGTGACTCCGGCTCAGTGAGCCCAATGCCAGTCCCTGACCCACAGACTCATTCAGAAATGCCCAGTTCTTTATTCCCACCCCCACCGCCTCCGCTTCCCATGAATGGTTTACAGCACAACGGGAACCTGCAGCAGGTCGTGGCCTCTCAGTAAGGCTGCCTGGAGAGCTACCACAGAAAGAACACTATGAACTACCAGCACCTGGAGCACTACAGTAGGAGAGAGAGAGAGGACAGCCGTAGCTGTTTTGCAGGAGTCCCCAGCACGACACAGTTTTGCGCACGTAAGCTTCAAGTACAGTAAACCAAGAGCCACTCGCCGGGTCTGCGGGATAGTGCCAGTTCCCAGGGGCGCTGGAACTGCTGTGTGCCAGGAGCCCTCGTTGCAGGGGAGCCTCTGCGAGAGGATGCCACGGGTCTGTGCCGCGGGCAAGCATCCCCCCCAGCCCCGCAGAGGGTGGGTAGGCACTGGGAGGGAGGAGAGCCGAGGAACACGAATGGCTGCAGACGTAAAGAACGAAAGAAAAAGCACAAAAGGGGTCCCGGGGAATGCAAGGTTGGAGAGGCAGTGAGGGCAGCTGTACCCAAGTGCTCTGCCTGCCCCTTGCCCCTAGGTAAAGAGTATATTCCTTCTCCTTTGATCTCCACACAGGTTCCACGGACTAATCTCACTTTCACGGACTTTACACGTGGATCTTGACAAACGAAAAACCTGGCTTCTATGTTTTGAGCCACTTGATGGAAAGCCTGGGCTGTGGTGGTTGCACTCACTACATGTTAAGGGCAAGGGTCAGGGATGAGCTTTCTGGCACGTCTCGGTTTTGAGAGGTATGATGTCCAGTGCTCCACACACGGGTATAAACATGCACTCTGCAGTCGTACCATCCGTGTTCTGAAAGCATTCTGCAATTGTCAGTCTCGGCCCAAGTTCATTTTTGATAGGATTAAAAATCACGTCAAGCTCATTTTGCATCCTAACAAAGAGAGAAGGGGAGGAAATCCTTTTAAAAAGTGTAGGCATTTAAAAAAGCAACCACATTCCAGGGGCCAGCAGAGCCCGTGGATAAAGATGCAATAACTGCGTTCATTTTAAATTGGGTCCAGGTTTCAGAGCCATTGCAACGCTAAAAAATAAAATTAATCTGTGAAGCCAAATTAACAGAAGACAAAGCCAACAAATATTTCACTTCAAGGTAAGACCTCAGCATTTAAACAGGTCTGAATTCCCAAAGTGCTGATCCCTTCTGTACTACGCAGAACTTGGCAGGTAACCAATACTTAAGCATAATCTGGATACTTGATATGATTGATAATTGCATGTGCATAACTTGTCTGCAAAGGGAAACTTTTTAAAGCACATGAGTGACTTGGGAATTTATTCCCTCCGTGTCAAAAGCTGTTTAGAAATTTAGGATGCCTAACCCCACCGTCACCAAGGTGTCCTCCTAAATATCTCTGTCACTGTTGCATATAAGACTTAGGAGCATCAAGTCATTTAGGCACTACATTCTTGGGGTTTTTTCCTTAATTATAACATATAGTACTATTAGATGATCAAAATGTTGCTAATGTGAAATTATGTTGTATATAAAAAAAACCATGAAAATAAATGACTTTTTTGCATAATCATTTCCCACTGTGGTATCAGCTGCTGTAGCAAGCGAATGTGGAGATTTCTGTGATCAGCCCATTACTGCATTGTAATATCAAACTGAAAAGCAGGGTTGTAGTAAGAAAGCTTACAAAAAGTAGAGGAGAGTGGTTAAGACCAGGGTGGTTCCAGGGAGCTGGCAGTTTTCACTGTGTCTTGATTTTATTTGTCATAACCAAAGAAGGAGAGCGCTAAATAAAAGAGAAGTCCCACCTCTGAATGGCCACATATACACTACACAATTCCCACTCCTTCACCACGCTGCTCCATTTGCTGGCAGCAGCAGTTGGAAGCTTTCATAGGGAATGCAAACGAGATGAAGAAACTGCAACTCAAAGTTCAGCAACAGAAGGACTCGGACCGATTTCCACGTCTTAGGAAAAGCGGAACATCAGGAGCAGCACGCGGGACCAGAAGTGAGCTGCCATCCATCCTGGTGAGCACAGCAACCAAGCCGGAACACGGGTCTCCCAAAAGGGATCTCCGTCAGGTACGTCCAAAAGAGGAATGCGTTGGAAACACACGGAGCAGCCACTCTGACTACAGAGGGAAATGCTGCTTCACCTACAGTAACACACACGGGCACATGTATATAACTTCAGAATAGAGACAGGAAAAGGTTCAAGGAGAAAAGCCTCCTCACTCTGCTCAGGTAAGCGGAATTGTTTGCATGCAAGAGAAAAAAAACAATTAAAATGTCCATATTTAGACTTTCAAAAGTTAAGAACACAGAGGGAAGCTTTGTCTTTTGTATTGATAAATAGAATAATTTAGAACCTAGTTCTAATACAGAACACCAGGCCTGGGTTTTGCAGGATCAAGTTCACAGCTACCTATTTTAACCACGTTTCCATCATTTCATTTTCTATTAAGATGTTAAAAAGGAAAAAAAAAAAAAACTCTCCAAGAAAGAACCTTAAGAAAAGAAATAGATCTAAACATAACTTCTTTCTCTTTAAAATTATTCAAACATCATTCAAAGAGAGAGGGATCTGGCAAAAGGACCTGGTTTATCTTGTTTACATGTAGAAGAGTTATTGAGGAAGATAAGTGACCACTTTGAAGATCTGCCTCATTTCTGTCCCAGTTTGCTGAAAGCATGCTCGCTATAGGTTGCTATGTGTTTCCAATCAGAAGTTGTTAAGTACACAAAATAAGGCTGGATTTTATTTGCAGAAGCACACGTTCAAAGGTTAAAATTTATTGCTCCAAAAGCACTATCTGTAAACCAGGGGCAATACCTTAGAGATTATTAACCTTTTAGTTATGCCAGTGATTGTTTTAAGCAGTACAATTTTTTTGGTAAAGCTTACCAGCAACCTATTCAACTCAATATTTTCAATGTGCTTTAACCCTTTCAACAGTTGCCCACCAAAACAAACCCAAAAGAGCTGGGTTTCCTCTAAGAAGCAGGGTGTAGTGGTGTTGCTTAGATGCTGTACTGTGTAAAGTTATAGGTAAGAGACGCATAAAATTGGAGCCAAATCAACTGAAAGTATTTTGGTCCAGCATTGTGTGCCACGAAACACTGGTGCCAGTCCTCAGAGCAGCACTTCACTTCTTCCTGACTTGGTGTGTATCACATAACTTATCACTTCTATCACATCTCAAAAGTAGGGACCCTAGTTTCAGAGTGCCTGGGAAGATTGATTGGTTGTTAGCAAAGCGCCTCAGAGAAGAAAAGCATGCCTTAGACTATATCAGAAGAATATCTAAGCCCTTAATCCTGATCGCGATTAAAAGAATGATCAAGGTATATCCAATTTTCAGAGGATTTCACTAACCTTTAAACCCCACTGCCCAGCGAGAATTGTGATCTATGTGGTACAAAAGGACTAAGTAGTGCAGAGCAAATGGGACCTTTGATAAAAACTTGATGCAGCTAAGGTATGAAATTCAAAATCACGTTTCTAAAATAAACCTCTTCAAATACATAATATCTGCAGTTGCTGGGAGTATGCAATCGGTGATGTACATATGAAAGCATCAAGTATGTCTTGCCTTCTACCCAAGGAGTATACATACTCATTCTGGATGTAAACATAAATTAAAAAGCACGTTCGTATTTCAGCACCCTTATTTTGCAGCACAGGCTTACTCCAGTTCTTACACCCAGAGCACATGCTGAAATGCTGCTTCCCTGCGCAGAACTTACACAGCCAGACACATTTCATAAGGGCCCTGGATGTTACTAGTGGGACACAATGTTGTGCAATCCCCACCGTGTAAAAGAACAGGCACAGGTTTTGTGTTTGCCAGCTGTGTTTAATATACCAAGAGCAAAAATACCTTCTTGTACAGCTTGTAACAAACTCTGTTCTGAGAGGTATCACAATAAACAGAAAAGCTTAATTAAGATACACCCTACACGTCGTTGGGTCCTCCAAGCCATAATAAAACACAGGCATTCTAAGGCAGGAGAGACTTGATGTAGACAATTATCTCTCTTACCTGCGAGTACAGAAGAAGAGTTAAATTTGTGCAACAGAAATGTCAGCCTGCCAGGAACAGAAGCCACGGGTTCTCTTCACAGAGAACGCATCAGTTGAAATCGGAGCTCACATGCGGTCTTAGGTCTGCTTGTCGAGCAGCAGGACAAACTCTTACTACTGACAACATTCATTTTAAAGAAGAATTTAAGTTATTTAAATTACAGATTAGTAAAACCCTCCTTTAGCTCCAGATTATTCCTTCCTGCCAAATACAACACTGGTGCAGATCATACGTGAAATACGTTGCTGCTGCTTTTACCAACATGCAAAAGGTAAGGGTAAGGAAGGAAAGATGAGTCCTTGCTAGCAGCAGTTAGAAAAACACTACGGGAAGGGATAGAAGGGGAAATACAATCACAACCCTCCCAACCCTCCCAACAAGTCACCTTTCATCAGTTATTAAAAGGACTCGTCAACAAGCAAAATTTCAGAGCATCGAATTAGAAGTGAAACCACTGAGGAAGGTTTCACAGACAACTGGTATTTTTATGTCTACTGTTGGTCTCTTTTTCAAAAGAAACACACATGAGGGGTGAGAGAGAGGCAGTACGGAGCTGGAACTTTTTTCCCCCAGAAGAGTTCAGTTCAGCAAATGAAAACAGTTCAGCTGGCATTGCTCGTGCAGCTCTCCGGGCTGAGGCTGATCAGGATGGAGATGCTATTTGGCACACGTTTGCATTTCCAGCCCTGGAAATGAGCCCTAACCAGGGTGTGACACATTCAACCAACCCCCTTAAAAAAGGGAAATGAGATTTTCAGCATCTTTGTGGTTGTAGAAACTTCAGTGACAGCCAGAGCAGTCTCTTTAGCTGTGTATCTTCACCTTTTAGAACCACCTGCCTTCCTTCATGACTAGTCAGATTTTCTTTCCAACTGTCAGCATGCCTCGTGCTGACCACCCATTCCTCGAGACCCATACAGCTGGCTACTGATTCCAGGAGCAACGGGCACGTGTGCAAATCTCAGCTTGAATAAACGGCCAAGAACTCCTCTGAAACACTGCCTTAGAGCTGGCAGCAATCCCGAGCTCCCTAACAGAGTCCTCAGCTAGCCATTCTGCTGAAATTCCAGGCATGCAGTTAGAAAGGTATGGGGCGGAAGCATTCCTAAGCCTGACATTACCTGGGTGTTATTAGAGTGGTCATCTGGAGGCAAGGAAACAAACATCTATTCCTCTCACCTCAGGGTGGGACCTGCTTTTTTCACCCCAGACACAAAACCCCAGATAGACTTTGTATCATTTTCAAGCCTCAAAGGTGAACAGGTTTGTTCCTTCTTATCTCCATGTAAAAGAAGAGTAGCTTTATGAGTAAGGGTTCCTAATAACACCTATCGCAGGTATAAACACCTTTAATAGGAGTTATTGTTGCACAGGCCCATTTTAATCTGCCAGTAGTCCCTGCAATTGCAGTTAAAATAGCTGCCATTAAACCATTTAATTGCACGTTTGTGATTGTGTTGTTATTACCTGGCTTGGCAATGCTCTTTAGAGCAGCACATGCACCATGGGCTGCTGTCTACATTGCCTGTACACACAGCACTTGAACAGTTCCACGTTATCACCATGCTTGGTATTATTGCTAGATTTTCATCAACCACTTCTTAGAAAACTAGAAAGCTTTTTTTTCTCTCTAAAGATCTCGAAGTACATTTAATTTTACACATGTACAACTTCACTTCAACACTGAGGCAACTGCTGGACACTGGCTAGGTAGATAAAATATACATAGCATTTTAGTAAGGGGAGAGAAAAAAAAGAGAGGCAGATTCTAACCTTGAAGTTCAGTGATTCTGGCAACCCATCTCTCTGCAGCGTGCCAAAGAGCACAGCGCTCTCACTGCCAACACCACGCAGATCCTCCCTGCTCTGTCTGTATCACCCACAACAGAAAATGGTATAAAGACAAACTTCCATATGGATGAGACTTCTGGGTGTCTAGCCCACTACCTCAGAACCACGCTCGCTTTCCCACATCCCTAGAAAGTCAGGAGAGGGCCCGTAGTAATGTGACCATTCCACAAGCACTTGGCCCGGGCACCACACTAGCACCAACTCACCACCTTCCCTCCCAGTGCAGAACTGGACCAACTCACCACCTTCCCTCCCAGTGCAGAACTGGACCAACTCACCACCTTCCCTCCCAGTGCAGAACTGGACCAACTCACCACCTTCCCTCCCAGTGCAGAACTGGACAAGGCAAGGGCAGGTCACCCCAGCAGTGCCCACTTGAGTGTTCCTGGAACTACTGGAGATGCAGTGGTTCTGGGGCTCTGAAGCTACTGACGTGCTGGATCGGAGCAGGAAGGACGTGCGCGGGGACAAGAAATGATTTGGGAAGGCAGACTGAGGTTAACAGTCAATCAGGTCTCAAAAAAACCATCAACCCCCAAATCTGGGTAGCCTCAAGCTATTAGACTACGCGCAAAGGTTCCTTTTTAATACACCCACGTGGTTCTGTTACAGAAAACAGGAGGCATAAGAGTCAGGGTGCAGATCATCTGAATGTTGCCATTTTAGTTATCTTATTCTCACGTTGGTGTTAAAAATCTGCAGTCCTAGCCAGCAATCTTATCCTGCTATGTAAATCTTTTTAAACAAAATGCCTCATTCAAAGCTTACTATTGTTAGCTGATATCAAATCAGTGTAGCAATTCGCCATCGGCGTATCTTGATCTAATTATGTTCTGGAAAGAATCGAAATAGATCTAAAGAAAATTCAGATAATGGAGCAGGCAAAACAAGAAAGGGAAAGGAGGAGTATAAACAAAAGATAAAAGAAGAACAGAGAATAAAGGGTAAAGCTCCGAGATACAAAAAATATGATTAGGTGATACTGAAATTGTGGGGGGTACATGCAGAGTCATCCCAGAAAGAAAGAGGAAGACCAGGGATCAGAAGTGTTTCTATAATTTAATGCACTCTGTGAAATCAAATGTGAAAATGATGTGCTGGGGAGTCGATGTCAGTCAATCTGTCTGGGCTGAAATCCATGAGCGACCAATGTTCATTTGTACGAAGCCAGTGGATTTCAGAGGAAACCTCACCTTCCTGCAGGTGTGCCTGTGACTGACAGCTCTGACTAACATTTAGCCACACACCGGAATAGAACTTCTGGCACAGAGCTCACAAACAGGCCAAAGGTGCCAGGGATGCTGCCCTATATATAGGAAACATACCTTGCTTCCTTTGCATGATGCTCAGTGGAGCTCTGTTATTTTTAGTACACAAAGTCTGCGTGCTCTCAAACTGTGGTACCATTCCTTTTCTTTCAAGATGAAGGGGGGAAAAAAAAGACTTTTTTTTTTTATTTCTATTTTTATAAGGGTACACCAACTACAGAAGGCTTTACTTTTTCCGTGTCCTATCCCAGGATGCAACCTTCCTCAACATTCTCAGGATCCCAAGGGTTAATAAAGAATCCTGCAAACACAGCACAACGAACTGTAAAGATTTTGCTAGACTTCTCTGTTAAAATTCTTTCCTCAAAAAACCCCAGACCAGAGGAGGAATATCATTCCTGCCTGCAAGTACACACTTAGAATCCTTCCGTGCTGGAATTAGAAGGGATGTGTGAACAGGAGTAGTGTCAAAATACAAAGGATACCGAATGAAAACCCACACCTTTCTAAAGGGAAACAACTCATGGCAATTTGCACCTCTTTTGCAAGCATACCCCTTGACAAATAGCTTATTGCAAAGAAATCCACCCGAGATAAAAATACATCGAATTTAGCCTACAAACTGGAAGCAGACAAGAATAGAGAGGCAATTCTGCAGTCAGAAGGAATGGTTCAGTCCTACATTAAAACCACCTTCAGAGTAAGAACTTTTTTCCCAGGGGGATCTATAGATGACCCGTGTGCCAGGCGCTTGGCAGCAAAGCATCAGGGCAGTTCTGATCCACTAACTCGACAGCCCAGATGTTCCTCCCTGCTGCTTTCCCTTACCTAAGCTGCCCCCACCGAAAGCAGACAGCTACACAGCAGCTTCAGAGGAAGGAACCCAGCCTTTCAGGCAGATAAAGGCTGTCTTTGGCTGGAAACAGAAGCCAACAATATTACTGGGCCTAATCAAAGACTCTTTTCTCACTACTTTTTACAGTCATTTTCTTTGTACTTCTGGCACCATCTTTGTTAGGAAGATTTATTGTCTGCTTTTAAAAATGTATCGGTTTGCAGCAGCCAGCAGATGGGGGGATCTCTTTGCATCACTCTGCATAGGGAGAATGGGAATATGGGCATTACAGTCAGAGCCTTAACTTCTCCCATGCTGGAAAACAACTTAGACTTTATACTGAGAGGAAAATTCTTGAGACAGTTATATTCAAGACGTGCTGCTTATAAGGTGCTCAGTATTCCGGACTTACTGACTTAGCTATTCAAATGGACTGTGTCCCCTGATTTAGGAATTAAAACAAGATTTTTTTTCGAGAACAGATGTACTTGTTGATAACTCATCACAAAATAAAGGTTTCAGACAAGAATTAGAACACTCAGTGTTGCTGTTATAGTTACCACTGCCTTTTCTCAAAAACAAAAAGCAAGCAAACAAACAAAAAGGTCTGTTTAGTAGGTTACAAATACGAGCGACCGTTGCATCATCTTGCAGTGCTGGAATTGCTGTTGGATATCAGGGGAGGGTAATGGGATAGATAAAAGTTCTCTAAAAGAGAAAGCCCCAGAACTAGCAGCAAGGTGGGGTTGGCCAGCCCTTCATTTGAATGTAAATGTAATTATGAGGCAGGCAGTTAGGCTGACGTCAGACAAGATCTTGGTAAACCATTACCACCAGCACCTGGTAACGCAGTTGGTAATAAAAGAGGATGAAGTAGAAGATTCCGAGCAGAGGGGCATTATTGGAGAAAACCATACACAATTATTTTTAACCGGCGAAAGGAAAGGAGGAGGAACACGATGTTGTGACAACGTCTTTCCAATCGGGAAGCATCATGTACGTGAGCTCTCTCTTGGATAAGGAGGCCAGCATGTACCCGGGAGCTGCGAGGGCTAACAACAACCTGCCGGTGCAAAACTTTGTGGCTACTCCAGCCTATTCCGATTACATGGGATATCATCATGTGCCAAGCCTGGACACCCACGGACAGCCTGCGGGGACCTGGGCATCTCCCTACGGCCCACAGAGGGAGGACTGGAACGCTTACGGCCCAGGACCTTCCAGCACGGTGGCTGCTGCCGCACAGATCAACAGCTCGTCTCCTGGACAGGTCTCCTACAGTTCTGCTGATTACAGCTCCCTCCATCCCGCTGGATCTGGGGGGTTACCTCCTGTAGATACAATTAATACACAGCAAATCTCTCCCAACAGCCAAAGGCACAGCTCTTACGAATGGATGAGGAAGACGGTGCAAGCTAACGCTGCTGGTAAGTGGGATATTCAACTCTCAACCTGAGAAAGCATCTTCTGCTATCACTGATCTTATAAATAATTAACCTTAGTTGAAGCACAGGGGTTGGTGGGTCATTTGTGCCACTTATTTAACCTACTGCTGTTTAATGCAGTTTTAACTAAATTTGCACTGGTTTCACTTTCATCCATAAAGACTTTATGGGGTGGCTCTAGGGGGATGGCTGCTGTGGTTAGATACGGCTGCGTCTCACCCCAGCCCAGCATTCTTTCTTCTAACATTCTGTAAAGAATTGTGGGTGAAAATTGTGATACTCCTGGGAATGTCAGAGTACAACAAATGCAGCAATGTTTAACACTACACAATTGTTTTGTGCTGCAAGGTAAATACCGCTAAATATTCTTTTTTTTAATCTTCACAGACTTTTCAATGCTTTAAAAGACAATTATATGCTCTGATCCAGCTGTAGTGTTTATGCAATTTTCTCCTGCTGTTCCCATGTCTTTTTTTTCCTACCTAAATTTATTAGGTGAGAAGAAATATTCCTAGAGAATTAACCTGACTCAGATCACCTATCACATCAGTTAAGCCTCCTTTTCATTTAGTCTCAAATCGGTTCTACGTGTTTTCCTCACATCCCAGAATTCTGCAGCTTGCCACAATTAAAAATCACTTTGAGTCACTTACGGCTGTGCCTGGTTTTGTCCCAAGCTGCAGGCCAGATGAACCTTTCCCTGTATATTCCCAAGGTGTAAATTGGGTGTAGCGAGGTTTGCCAAATCTATCGTTAAGGTTAAAAGTAGTAAGTGTGTGTCAGAGAGCATCAAAGAACATGCTCTAAGGGCAGAAGAGCAATTACAAGTGGAGCTATCTTAGAAGACACAGAAAGTCAGCACTGCCACTTGAGACAATCCTCCTTTCAAACGGTTATTACTCGAGAGCAAAGTCAGGCTGGTGATTGTTTCTTAGCTATAAAGCCGATAGACGCTGGTTTCCCTCTGTCAGTAAATGTAAGCTGCCTAGTGAACATCAAGATATCACAATGCCATCCTTCCACTTGCAGCCTCTACAAAAGCTCTTCAAAGCCAGGCAGATTTATAGTCTGTTTCCTCCCCCCCCTTATGTATACTCATGTAAATCAGCAGTAACTTCATTAACATCATTGGAGATTTCCAGGTGGAGAAGTGATGCAAGACTTGAGTGTAGACCAAATTCAACGGAGACTGCTGAATATCAATGAAGACACCCGGTCCCTGACATGTTGGTGCTGAATTTTTCATGTGTTAGCATCCTTAAAGACTAAAACAGACTTGAAAAAAAAAAATTTAATCTAAATCATAGTTTTACTCTTATTGCACAGCCATGGGAGACCCTAAAAGGTTTCTTATACACTGCTCAGCCTTATAAAATCTACCTGCAATGCAGGAAAGCAGTTATGTGCTCCAATCAACCCCAGCCTGAAAAGCACTTACGCAGAATTTACACGCAGGCCAAAGTACTCTGAGCAACACTGGACAGGTGAAGCAGGGTCTGCCAGTAGATGTGTGTCCTGGGGCAGTACATTCCTACAGCCCGATCCTTTGAAGTGTTAAAAACAGCTCGGGACTTCACAGGCTGGGCTCAAAACATCAGCCCAGCTTAATAAAGGTTTAACAGAGTATGAATGTGGCAAGACAAAAGTACCGAAGAGAGTTGGCTTTTCATTGGTGTCTTAAAAACAATCTTATTGCTAAATGTTAATACCAACATAGAAAAAGTGGTGAAAAGGAAAGGAAATTCAAATAAATAACGACAAAGCTAAACTTCCACAGGTAACAGCTTTCTGCTAACTTATCAGTGCTTTCTCTAGAAGATAACGTAAGAAAACTTACTTGATGCCATTACAACCACTCTTTGGAACAGACTCGGTCTCTGTTTTCCCTTATTGTCATAATATTATGCATGCTATCAAAGTAGCCACTGGCTCCTCCCCTTCAATATCGCTGCTTAATACAGTTCACAGCTCAGCATTGCAACCCTAAACCTTCTAACTGTATTTATATAAGTACGTGTACGTCCTTAACTTCACCAGTGGCACGCGTTCACGGCGATGTAGGTCAGCAGCGTGGAGCAACAGAAACCAAACCACATCTAATTGAATGGAGGAGTCTACTGAAATACGGTCCTAGAGACAGTGGGAATTTGTTTTGGGGAGGGGATGTTAATGGGAATCCCCCCCACTCTGGTTCAATATTCATATTTAGCATTTTACACCCAAAAAAAATAAATTGCAGGAAAAGTGAAATTGAAATTTCCTTGACTGAGTCAATGACACTTTGTGAAGACAGGAGTATTGCATCCTTTCAACAGGTAACATTTGATTTGAAATGAGGTATCCTCTCCTTAAAGGACTCTGTGTATTCATAACCATTTTTTTTTTTTCCTTTAAATGCATAAGCATTGCAAACGTATGATGCAAGAAGAAATTTTCAGGAACAAACATCCAAAAAAGTGGGCTGGTAAAGCTACCTTCCCAGACAGGCTAGGAAAATGAGAGGACATCTACACAGTTCCTTATGGCCTGATCCCAGTTTTACCACAAATCACTGACAAAGTGCCCTATCAACCTCAGCTGTTTAACATCACAGCTTCAGACCAATCCTTTGCAAAACCTGTGTAATCAGCAGTGGAAAAATGTGTCTTTTTTTCAGAGCAAGTGAGTCTTCAAAGAATGAAAGTTACTGAAGATACCTAAGCCTAGAAGATACCTAAGCCTAGGAAAGCCTTCACGGGGGAGCGACCCTAGGCAGGGAGGGAATGGATTTAAAGCCAACTGAGGAACAGGACAACAGGGTTTTAATATTCTGCTAGACCAGCCTCAGGTTTTTTTTAAACCCCAGTCAACTCCTTTTTTGCCTTTGTTCAAACAAGCAGCAGCGTACGGGTAATTCAGATTACATCCCAGCAGAAACGGAGCCAGCCAGCAAACCAGAAAAGCAGGAAAAAAAAAGGCCAGGCCCCTGCTCTGATGCTAATTTATTTTGCTTTGTAAACTAGTTGTGACATCTATTTTCCACTGGCCTACATTGTCTGAGGGTTTTGAGGCCTATCTGTCATATTGAGGCAACAGACCCTTTTAACACTTGGCTTTGCTTTGATATGCACTCTTGTCTCTTCCTTCTCCCTCTTTTCTTCAGGGGTTATATTGCCGGAAAGGGTGATGATTTTCACAGCAAATAAAGGGGCCTTCTCCCAGCTTTATTGTCTTCAGAAGAAATACTCTGTGAATTTTATGACCAAGGGGAATGGGGAAAACTATTCCTTTTCTCCGCCCCCTCAAATCATGGTTATATTTGCTGATTATGGTGAAGCCGGAATAACCCTGTTGAATTTTAACTTGTTTTCAAAGATTACCTTCTAAGCCTTCGGTTTACAAGGAACCTGAATATCTATACTATTGTTAACATTGTAACTATCACTTAAAGTAAATATTTCAAAGCCAACAATTTGTACCTTGAAGAAAAAAAAAAAGCAAACTTCGTTTGATGATTGGTTTAGTCCTGCAAATTCCGGCAGGAAAACCTTGCACGCTAGAAATCAAAGTGGCACAGGATTTGAGGACACATCCTTAATTATGGATGGTTTAAAAATGTCTTAAGCTATGCCTACCTCCAGCCTTTGGATAAAAATATCACAGTCCATCCTCAGTGTCGGTCCAAAATTAAAGAGAACCGAGGAGAAAAAAAATATTCCTTCATCTATTTCTGTCCCTTGCTAAGATGAAAGAGTCTGACATTTGTTTAGGGCTTGTAAATTCCAAACCAATTGGCTTGTGTTTCTGAATGTGAAAGGGGTTCTTGATAAGATCTCCTTGTCGCTCCTTTGTGTGGCGTGTGCTTCATCTTAACACCTCAATGGATTTTAGGGAACCACTTTAAAGGAGTCTTTGTCCTACAGTTTGTCCCAGAAAACTCACATCAAAAAAAACCTGGGAAGATCAGAAGGAAAAGGAAAACTATCTAGTTGGCTGTTGAAAGTGCAAAGGAGAACAAATAAGTTGAGAAGTGGTCTCTCTAATATTATTGTTACACAAAGAATTGGTTTAAAAAGTCTGTGAGATGAGAGTTATTGTCTAAACATTACGTAGTGCTTCTCTTCACAGCATTTATCCAATATAGCTAGGAATATTTCTTTTATACATTAGAGAGACGATGAAAGTGAAACCCTTTTACAAGTATTTTATTGCCTCGTCTTACAAATTGCCAAGTGCCTTCAGCTGGAAAGCGAAGCTCAGCACCCAGCAACACCTCCCCAGGCACTCAGCATCCTGCGAGACTGGGCCTTTTTGAAGGAAAAAAATCTATTCAAATTGGTATTGGACTTAGAAGCACATCCCCTGGCCACACCAGAAAGCAAAAGCATTTCTAGCAGGACACTTCTTTCTGTTAGAAAAGTGATCTTTGAAAACGCAAATAAAGAGTTGGGCCAGGGCACAACTGAACAAATGGTGACAACTTCAGCCTGGAAACGCTGTGGGTTTCTGCCCGCACAGACATGGAAGTCAATGCAACGAGCACTGAATTGAAGCCCCTTGGGGATCAAATGTAACCAGCACCAATTATGTACTGCTATGAATTATTTAGGATGCTTCAGGGTGTTTTTCACTTAAGAACTTTACACGTGAATGTATGTTGACAGCGGCAGGGAGATAAAAAGGACAGTTATGATAACCAATACGCACTCACTTATGTGCCCTGCACCTCATATTCCTTCTCTGTAGCACAGAAAACAAGGCCATGCAAATATTCTGTAGTTTAATCAATGTCTGTAAAATGGTTGAGATGTTTGAAAGAAAGATGCTATAGAGAAAAAAAACTTCATCCTATTAATAATATTTCTTTCTTAAACAGGTAAAACAAGAACAAAAGAAAAGTACCGAGTGGTTTACACAGATCATCAGAGACTAGAATTAGAGAAGGAATTTCACTGCAACAGATACATTACAATCAGGAGAAAGTCAGAACTTGCAGCAAACCTGGGACTATCTGAAAGACAGGTACCCGGGGACTATCCGCCGTGCTCCGTACCCACCCCTTCACCCACATCCACCAGCAGAGAGAGAGCTGCTGAGTAAACCTGACACAACACACTAAGCAAATACAAATTAATTAATGGGCTAATTTGACAGAAACCTCTGATTGTGGGTAACTAAATGGTAGGAAGTCATTTATACTAGAAAAAGTACTTAGCTGGCTAGACAGCTAGAATTTCAACAGTTCAGCTTCACGTTATCTTAGCTCTCTTCTCAATAGCTGGGACATGCACCCTTTTATTTCCTCTTGCAATCACACAAAACAGTGGCCAGAAAATAAATAAATCCAAAGATTGGATATATTTCAGCTGTTAAGGCAGGAAGCTGAAAACTCAGGACTGAAAGAGCAATTGGATGAAATATCCGTGGATTTTTTGTTACAGATTTATTGTCACTATTTCCACAGGCCACCTTCTTCCTCGGTCAGTCCAATTTCAGCACATCCTAAGGACTTTATACAGCCTTTGATTTTTCAAGTCAGGATATCTTTTTGCTATTATGTTCACAGGCTCTTCATCTATAGTAGTAGTTCAGACCCACTATATAGAGGATGCTTTAGGCTATATAATTTGGTGCCAGATTTCTATGCCTATTATACACGTGTCCGTAGCCAGGACTACCCATTCAGGAAGCTTCCAAGAGCACAGTTAGACCCACTGCTTCTTTGGAAAGCAGCTCTGAATTCATTCATATCAAACACGTATTTAAGCTCTGGCCCGAACGCTCTCCTGAGCAGGGGCCCAGGTATCTCAGCTGTGTTTGCACAAAGATTAGAGGAATTCAGGATGAAGAATTTCCTAAAAACCAGCGTGCTGGAGAGCACACTTCCAAAGTACAGCTCTGCAGTCTGCAAATACAGTAACTGCTGAATCCAGCCCTCCTTCTACGACAGAATTGCAATGGTTCTGCCACCATAAAGGAAGCTTTAGTGACACTGAATAAGGCACCTCTTACCTTAGCAACCAGGTCTGTTGTCCCCAGGTACATTTCAAGAACAGATCTTTCTTTTTAGAATACTTTTGGCATTTTACAACCTTTTGTTCTGAGTATACACATTCAGTTCTCTAAGTATTCTCCTCTTTCAGCAGCCTCCTCTGCTTCTCCATTCAGTCTGTGCCAGGCCATGGAATAGAGAGTGGCCAGTTGAGGCTGGAAGTGTCAGGAAGCACAGATAAGCAATGGTATTTTAGGATCGAGCCCAGGACCTTTAGAAAGGCATGGCAGCGATGGTCAATCCCAGACTCAGTCCACAAAGCAATGTACCTATGAAAACCAAGCTGGTTCTACAGCAGGATGCACATGCAGGATGTACATGCAGGATACAGCTGCATGGGAAAGGTTTCAGAGAACTGCAGCTATGAAAGATTCCAGACCTGCACCTTACTGTTAGGCAGGCTGGCTGACACAGAACACAGATGTGCCTAAAATCAGTAACCTAAAATCAGCAGTTTCCTTTGCCAGAGCAGTTGCTTTTAAAGCCACCCAATTTTTGACTGGTAAACTTCCTTCCAGTGTAACACAGATAAAATGCATCATCTCTCTGCACTTCTACAGCACTCGTGACACAGCTGAATGCTTCTTACTGTCACTACCAGTAAGGTCATGAAAATAGCTAGAAAATCATAATGAGAATTTGAATAGAAAGCAATGGAATGAGTTCCTACATCACACTGTATTCAACACACCTTAAAGGATATAACAAAAACTGTAAAGTAAGAGCAGGAAAAAAATTAAGAAGGAAAACACAAATGGTGTTTTCTACTCATTCACACTTTCACATAAGGAAATATGTATATAATTTTAATGAAAAGTAGACTTTAAACAGATAGGGCTCTTTACATATGCACAATTAGTCTGGGAAATTCATTATCATTAATTTATGCTAATATATATTAATAGAGATGACATAGTACATATGTATCTGTAAAATGCATATATAAATATACAGTCCAGTACCAACAACATTCAAAAGTTTAAAAGTTTCTAAGAACATTAAAAAAACTTTAAAAAGAAATAAGAACACACGTACGCTCAAAAATCACTCACAAGATAAAGAAAGAAAAAGAAACCCCACTGCTTGAGTTTGAATTCATCTGTGACAAAGTAAACTTGGCTTTGTTTTTTGGTATGGGGTATTTTTGTGGGGGGTTTTTGTTTGTTTGTTTTGGGGTTTGTATGTTCTGGGGTTTTTGGGGGGGATTTTTTTTGTGGGGTTGTGTGGGGATTTTTTTTGGTGGGTTTTTTTGTTGGTTTGGGGTTTTTTTAGCATATCTACATTTTTATTGCTATTACTACTGTAAAAACAAAATTGCCCACTCCTTTGAATTAATCAGATATCATTTATAACACCACAGGTGAAAATTTGGTTCCAGAATCGCCGAGCGAAAGAAAGAAAAATGATCAAGAAAAAAATCTCCCAGTTTGATGGCAGTGGGGGCTCAGCTCAGAGTGACTCTGGTTCACTCAGTCCCAATGAAATATCTACCTCTCTGTTCCCACCACCACACGCAATAAATGGATTACAGCCCGATGACATTCAGCAAGTCATAGTTTCAGAATGAACAGAGGAGAAAAAAAAAAAAGGAAAAAAAAAAAAGAAAAAAGCAAGAATGGATTTCCCACTGCCTTCCCCACCCTTGAAAACTCAACCTTGCAAAGGACCATTTAACTGTCTTCAGAGGGTTGATCTCTAAGTAGGGGATCTGGGACTATTGCCAGAGGATTTTAATCATTGCAGAAATCTCGGGGGACCCGTGCTGATAAGCTTCATCACTCCAAGTTTTTGGGTAGGAGGTAATTTGCTTCAGACACTGACACAAAGAATGGCACAGGTAGAGTCCAGTAAACGTAGTTCTAGCCTGATCATATAAATATATATATATACACACAGAAAACTAAGTGACCTGGTTATAAAATAGAGCATTGTTGCCTAACACAAAGGATGCTGGGTGCATTTGGTTTGTTCCATTTTTATGGGATTAGAGGAAACTAGATGCTAATAAATATTTACACTTGAGTGTGCTGAAACAAAGGTTACTTTTGGAAACTCTCAGGAAACACACCAGTGTTCTATACCAGCATTCTGCCTTGAGTTAAACAAACCAAACCTTCTCTGCCCTGGGTAGTTGTACTCATGCTGCCAATCTCCTCAGCAGTAGTTACAGATGTATAATGTCATCATAAACCAGCCAAGGTTTGTTCTGCTCTAAGGAGCATTAGTAAATGCCAGAGAGTTTGGGAGATGTGTTGCTTCAGTCTTCAATGAATTCATAGATTATTGATCAAAAAGTCAAGGTAATAGAAAAGGAACTGTTACTACCAGCAAACCACCTCAGAGCAATCCATACCTTTGCTCTAGAACAGATTTGGGGAAGGAGGTTTCCCCAGTTCCACCAGACCCGTGTTGTCCTTTCATACATGAAGGATGTAGAAGAGGAAATAATTTCCCAAGAAACTCATGGAGAAAGAAGTCATAATACTTTAGAAACACAAAAAAGGGGAAGAGTGCCTTTACCTTGCTACCCAAACCTCAAATCACCAGAGCCCTACCTCCGTGGAAGAGCAGGCAAAGACTTTTTTGAAGGTTCTCAGTGACACAGAAATTGAAAGCAAGAGAAAATTATTTTCTACTTTCCAGTTATTTTTTTTTTTTTTTTCCCCTGGGATCAGTTTTCAAATCAACATGGCAGAATGGCAGGCAAAGAGGTAGAACACGCAACACATCATTCATTAGAGGTGTATGTTATAAATGCCTGGCTTAACATTTCATTTTCCTTCTGATCTATGTCATACTTGCAATAAACGTACGAGGTTATTCACCAGGTTCACATTCACCACGTTCAAAATGGTCATCCTGCAGTTTCAAAACAAGCTCCAGACTATCTTGGACTTGCCAGCCAGCCAGCCAGCACCAGACTGCTCAGACTCAGCCACCCAAGAGCCACTGTCCTTAAAGGAAACACCTTAAATGAGGCCAGTTCAGATGTTAAGTGGGAGCTCGAAGGGGATCCAAAGCACCTCCCATGACATAGTTAGAATCACTCTTGTCAGTAGAAAGTGTTTTCCTTTTCCATGATCTTTACCCTGAGTTCTTCCCCTCAGGGCTGGTTTACATGTATCCAAAGCACCTATTAATAAATGCCTGGGGAGGTGGTCTCTTTATGCACTAGATAATGATCCCTAAGCCTAAACACTGTACCAGATTATCTTTTCTGGCTGTAGTTAAGTTAAATAAGCAGCTGTTCTCCCTGTTTTATACTGTGCATAACCACCCTCCCCCTAGATGATAACGTGCCTTTAGATCCAACCGCAGTGGCACAGCCGGGTCCCAAAACAATCTCAGGAGAAAAAGCAGCCCCAGCAGCCACTCCAGCATCCCTGCATTGCCAGGCAGCTGTCTTTGACTCTTCTGAGCTGCTTGTGTAAGGGAAAAGCTTTGGAAGTTGGGATCCAGCCCTTGTATTTAATTGGTTTTGCATTTGTGTGGCTTAGAAGAAACACTAAAGGCTATAAATAACATTTTTCCAATATTTATCTTCCCTCCTTTGAAGACTTCTCCAGGGACTTTAATTAGAGTCTCCCTTAGCACCATTAGGCAATTAAAATAATAACCAATCAAACACGATCCTTCTCACCCAGTGGGTTTCTTCCCCGAGCTCTCTCAGTTTCCTGTCTTTTTCACTTTATGTAAATAGAAAACCATCACACTGTTTAAATTCAGCTGTCTGATTGGTATTTAGAGTTTGCAAAGTAGTGAGCCACTTTAACACCATGCTGATATCAAAAGAAAACTCTGCATCACACAACTGTCTAATTCCAGCAGCCAGCAAATCCCTCCTGACATTTGAATCATCTTTCTTCTTATGAGAATACCACGGAGGTGCCAAAGCCTTGGGAGCAATGGCCTTTTTCAGCCCCACTGTCTATAAATACTTAATCAAGAAGGAATGCTTTACCACAAACCGCTCCTGCTGAGACTCAGTGTAACAGCAGAGTGATTTGGCTTCATTAACTAACTTCTAATACTGATCTGGGGGAGAAAAGAAGGACAATTACACAACAATAGCTTCATGAAACCTCTCGCATCACTCTTGCCTTAATTCAACAAACGCATGTATCCAAATCTGCCCGAGTTTCTCGTTTCTAGGTCTAAGCAAAAGAATGTGAACGTGCAGCGAGATGCTGGCTGCACCTGGAGAAGGTAAAAATTCTGCTAAATGCACCAACCAAACCCAGAGAAGCTACCAGGGTCCTTTTCTCACCACAAATCCAACATTACGCACAAACACCAATATATGGGTTACAGTTCCCAGTCTAAAAAATTACACCTTTATTCCCAAGAAAGTCAACTAGTAGGTAAGGTTACATTTGGGGAGTTATTTCAGCAAAGCATCAGGTGCTTAGCAAACAACCTTCAGATGTGTGGGTAATATTACTTAAAAATAAATAAAATAATTATTTGCATTGCAGGAATGGTTTTTATTAATCCACAGATGCACTAAGCACTAATTATCCTAGTGAAATTATCTGCAGCACACGCTAAAGAGGGAAAAGTTCATCATATGAGCATTGAAAACACAAGCAGAGGTGAAGATTTCAGAGGCTGAGCTGTAGCCAGGGCTCCAAACCCCACTACTGGCTGCTGCCTCTCGTGCAACGGGGGCTGACAACGTTGGAAATGCCCATCACCTCTTCTCAGCCTAATACTCTGATCTATTATCTCGAGCTCCCTAGAGCCTAATATTGCCCTAGATATCAAAGGCAGAGCAAATACAATTTGAAAAATCAAAAACCAGTGGAAACTTAAGAATGCTGCCTACGAATGCATCAGATGCTGCTAAATGGAACAGTGCAGCTTCCTAAGGTTTCTCCCCACTAAACCCTTGAAAACACGAGCACAGGTGAACATCTCAGAGGCCAAGTTGTAGCCATGGCTCCAAACCCCGTTACTAGCTGCTGTTTTTCATGGAATAACTTCCATCAGAGTTTGTATTAGTGGGAAAATAATACTGCAGCAGTATTCTGGAATTCCAAAGTGGCTAAACCCATTTTCACTGGGATCTGGGCAGAACTTTCCAGTACTGCACAGCTGGTTCATCAACTTGAGCATTACTTTAGCAGCCCAGAAGCACAGGTCTCCCGATTGCATTAGTGAAAGTCTTGGAATCACATCCCTCCTGCAATATGGCTCAGAATGGATAAATAATTAAACTTCTGATGTGAGCTATTACATTGTTTAAAAGCTGCTTTAAAAACGTTACTGGAAAAAAATGTTACAAGGTATTCAATAGGAAATGCAATAAATACCTACTTGCACTCACTTTCTAAGCCTCAAAATTCAGTGTGTAATTAGAGCCTTCCTGAGCTCAGTCATTGGCAAATTTATTTCCACATTAAAAAACCCAGCAGTTACGCATCTGCCGCTATGTTCAGGAGTAAAGCTGCCCTGGGTCTGGAGTAAAAGGGCAACCTAGCCAAACTGTGGTTTGTAGTAAGGCTTATACACTGCTCTGGCTGAGCTAGAAGCAGCTAGAGATGAAAAAGGATGTTTTTAAAACTGGGTGTGCAGGGAAAAACTGAAACATAGCAGGAAACCATTCAGAACTCTGATAAGTAGCTCGAGAGAAGCATTCTGGGCAGGCTTCTTGGCAAAGGGAAGAGCAGGACCCTAGGCTCACAGGGCAGCTTGAAGGCTCCAAGGGGCAGGAGGCTGCCTGGCAATGGCATTACACAGGATCCAGTTTGGTTTTACTGCACCTTTCTCTGTTGGAAGGTGAGGAAGTGCAAAAATCAGCTTGGAAGGCAATCTAAGTCACCAGCAGCCTAGCACGCGTGGGGCAGCCAAGAAAGCAGGTAGCTTAACTGAAACAGGTGTGGAAGCAGCACTGAAAGAAAGCAGTTGTTTGCCAAAGCACCACGGAGAATAAGCACAGATGTTCTGACATTACCACAGCTTAACTTGCTCCTGTATCCAGTTAACACTGATTCCAAGCAAGATTAAGTTCTCCACAGCTGCTCACGTGCTGCAAAGGTAGGAACAATCCTTATGAAAACTGCTCTTTTCACATCACACAGTGATTTTACATCAATGGAAACACTTTGTACCAAGAGACACCTCCTTACTACCACATCCTACCAGCTGATTTCTTCCACAGATGTATTTCTTTTCAGAACTTTTCACATCAGGAAGTGAAGACACAAGCTAAACAGACGAAAATCCTCCAAAACCACCAACCTCCCTTCCCCGTCCCCAACAAAAAAACCTCTCAAGAGTTTGTATTCTGAACCCTCCCCTTGAGAAGGAGCCAGGATTCTCAGCCTGGCTCAGGGAGGAGGTACCTCACAGGTAAGGTCTGACGCTCTTTATTCTGTCCACTCTTTCTGAAAAGAGAGAATATCAAAACCGAGTCATTCGCATCTTCAGGGAGGCCCTAGAGTTCTGAATCCCCTCCACTTCTCACACCGCCCTTGATCAAGAAACCTGATGGTTCCTCCAGCCAGCCTTAAAATACATTCTCCAAGAGGGTATCCCTATTATCCAACACCCTCTTCCTTTGTTGAAATGCCCAAGTGTCTGAAATGAACGAGTCGTGACAGTCAAGACGACATCTCTCGTTGCATATTCTTCCTTCTGGATAAGGACTGCAGGGTAGAGATTGACATTGAACAAAGAATGAAAAAACATGTTGGAAGAAGACTCAGTATCTCTCTGGCCCACATTATCATGCACTTTCCAAGTTGCCTCAATAGTGCTTTTATGTCATCCTGTGCTTTCACTCCTCTCCTTCTTGCCCTCTCTTTTCATGTTTCATGTTCTTAATAAGAACACTTTTTGTTCCAAGAAAGGAAGTGATTTGGGTGGGTAAACATTGCCAGAGACCATCACTTCTCCACAAATCATTCATTTTTTATGACATAATCTTTTCATCTAATAAACAACATCCTAAAAAAGATACCAAAAAACGAGGCCTCGAAATACTTCCTCCCGGGAAGCCCTAAAGTTTGATAAATCATACTGGAAAACATTCCCTATAGTATTTGCATCTGACATTCTTCAAATGCAGGCAGAGGTT
>JANVCC010000073.1:1857732-1890912 GCA_025345505.1 Todiramphus chloris collaris
AACTGGTCTGTTTTTACCCAGCCATCCTTCCTGCTAGGAAAACACTCAGGAAAAAAAAAAAAGAGTCTACTTAAACTTCAGCACCAGCTGAACTTTTGACTTCACCCTATTAATTAAAAAGTGCAAGATGTTAAATATGAAGTTCGTCTAGCACAGAATACTTTTCAATTAAAGAGACTTCCTTTCTGGGTTTGCTAATAACTCAGGCACTCATTATAACGAGGTCACACAGTATATCGTGCCAAAACGCTATGCTTCCTCCTTTTACACTTCAATTCAGCAAGTTGTTTTCTCACCTGGTTCAGCACCTGACAGAATTCATGCCTTAATTCCACCAAACGCCCACTCCTGTCCATCTCAGTGGCTGTAGCGTGAGCTGATTTATTAAACTGGAACACAAGCTGCATGAAAACGTAGGGTTTTCAATTAAAGAGGCATGATGCTGCGGCTGAATCTCTCAGTGTTCACCACACTCTCCCCCACCACCAGCATCTCACTGCCAAAAAGGGAATTATTTTCACTTTTAAGTTTCTGAATAGAACATCTGTTTGATATTTGATCAATGACAGGGAGATATTCCAAGTCCCACCGCTACTTTCTCTGCGACTTACGGACAACATCCATCGCTACAGAAGAAAAAAAGTATTTTGACAAGCATGGGAGAACACAGAAGATATACTTTAATTTCATTTTATAGCAACGTCCTGTTCCCTTAGTTATGATTTTTTTTTGTCTCTCATCTAATACAAAGAGTGCGATTTACCTGGGACTCCACACAGGATGGGTACCACGCCGAAGCGAGAGCACGCGGCACTGCTAGAACTGCAGCTCAGGCAATTCTGCTTTCAGAAGCAGCAAAAAACTTTTCCCAATCAAGCCAACTGCATTCTGCTGCAGTTGAGAAAGCCCTGAAAAACAGCAAAGAGGATTGATGAGGGAGGTCTTTTCCTCAGGACAGCAGGCAGGGCTGGAGACCTATTTTTCCTCTTCTAGGTGAGCTCCCTGCCTTATAGCGGGAAGGGAATTGAGGTTTGGCCCCACACCAGACCCACCGCATCACTTCATGGTAGCTACACTAAGGAAAGCAAACCCTGGACAACCCACAAGCCCTTCCAGAACTGTGTTTCTGATTCCTACACGCCCATTTAAACACTGCTGCTTTCTCGGCTCACTTCCCGCTTGCAGCAGGTGACTAACGAGGCGCTTCAATCGCCATGTGCACCTGTCTGCCCAGGGGATACCTTCTTCTGCTTTCAACTAGCCCCAGATCTTTATTTTTTTCCCCCCTAATTTCCCTTCTTCTTCCCTCTCACCGCCCCAGGACCCTGCGTGGAACCCAAACCCACTTCCAAACCGACCAACCACCTAAAAACTCCGGGAAAACCCAACAACCAGCGGCCTCGTCGTAAAAATCACCCCCATCCTCCCTCCTCCTCATCCTCTGGACTAGGCCGCCGAGCGCCGGGAGGGAAAAAGCTTAAGCGACCGTAAAACTAAGAGGGGAAGAGGGGGAAGCATCCCCCCGGCTGCTTTTATTACAAACGCCCGAGGAAATACACCTGGGAAGGGGGGGGAAGCGGCGGGCAGCCCCCTCCTCCCCTCGCTGCAGGAAGGGGAAGCGGGCAGGGGTCGGGGGAACCGCGCGGGGCGGTGGGAAGGGAAAGGAAGGGAAGGGGCGGTGGGAAAGGAAGGGGGGCGCGCACCTGCCGCCGCCGCCTCCTCCTGGGCAAGCGGGACCGGCCCCTTCTCCATCCCGGCTCCGCCCCCCGCGGGCACCGCCTCCCTTGAGAGCGCGGCAGCCGTCCGGGGATACCCGGGGTGCCCTCGGCGGGCGCTTCCGCCACCGGTGGGGCGGGGCAGAGCGGTGGTTCCCCCGCCGCGGCGGGGAGGGGGAGAAGCCGAGAGGCCGAGGCCGGGGCCGTGCCGCGCTGCCCCCCCAGCCCCGCTCCCCTCCGCGCTCCTTCCCGGCGGGCCCGGGGCTCCGCCCCCCGCCTCGGCCCCGCCCTCTCCCGCTCCCTCCCCGGCGCGTGGCGCGCAGGCGCGCGGCCGGGCCGCGCGCTGGTTGGGGGGTGTGTGCGCGGGGGGGGGGGGCGGTTTGAGATGAGCGTACTCCTGCCCAACATGGCGGACTTCGACACGATCTATGAGCTGGAGGAGGAGGAGGAGGAAGAGGAGGAGGAGGAGGAGTCCGAGCCTGTGGTGCGGAGCCAGGAGCTGCCCCGGCCCCGCGACGCGCCGGATCCCGTAGCGGTCCGGGGCGCCGGGCACATCACCGTGTAAGGAGGGAGGGGGGGGCGGGCGGGCACGGCGTGCCAGGCCGGTGCGGCGGAGGCCGGGCGGGAGCAGCGTGCTGCCGGCGGCAGCCCCGGCGGTTGGGGTGCGGTTACCGGCGGCGGGGCCGGGAAGGGGTGAGGACAGGCGGAGGAGCGTGTGCCCGGTCCTGTTTAGCCCCGAGCTTCCCAGCGGCCGCGGGCTGCCCGGCTTCCCGGGATCCGCAGCCCTGCTCCCCCCGCCCAACCTCCTCTCCCTGTCGCCTGTTTTGTGCCAGGCGTTTTGCCTTTAACGTCTTTAAACGGGGAACTTGGTGTTTTCCAGTAGCTCGAGGCAGCCTAAAGTCATGAATGAACGAGAGAAGTTCCGCTGGCAGATGGGAGCAGCAGCAGCAGCAGCAGCTGCCCAGCCCTGGCTGGTCCTTCCCAACAATCTCTCCCATCAGAAGCAGAGGCCCCACGGTTGCACAGGCAGAGCAGCCTGGGCAAACCACTTCCCTGTGACCCTTCTCGGTCTCCGCACTGCAGGGGATGCACACGGCTGCGGGGTGGTTGATCGACTCCAAACTTAGTTGGGAGTTTGGTTGAGGTTTGAGTTGTTTGGGTTTTCCTTTTTTAATCGTTAGAAAGCAACGTGAGCCAGAGTGTTTGCTGCTCGTTTAAACAGCCGATGGGCAAACTGTGAGACCTTATACGTAGTGTTTGCTTGTAGGGATTTTCTTAACAATCCTCCTTCTGCCAGTGGAGGAATTAATATCAGAAAGTGCACCCATCACAAGGCATTGGTTGCTACATTCAATTTCCATGGCAGGGAGGGAGGGGTGGAGATTTTTTTTGTACAGCAGAGATCCATCAAGCTTGTGTCGCTTTGGGTCTGTCTTTGGATTGCATAAAAGACTGGACCTTTCTCCCTGTAAATAGGTGCAGCAGGATGTAGTGATCCGCAGCAAAAATACAGGGTGGGGAAGGCTTCCTCCTCCTGGGAGAACTAATGTTGGCTTTGATACTGTGTCCCTCATGTAGGTGTAAATCAGGTTTGTGTTCAGCTCGGGCCAGTGGGTAAGTTGTGCTGCTGTACCGCAGCGTGCTTGCTGGGGTCGAGGGAATTTCTGCCTGTCCTGACCCCAGAGAGCACGTGGCCTGACTGAAGGAGGGATGTAACGCAAGCAAAATGATCAGACACCACCTACCCATCTTGGGAGTTCTCTCCTTTGAAGCGCTAAACTGGGGGAAAAGTGTTACACACATTTGCTTTGTCTGCTGTGAGGCTTTCCGTGAATTAGTGATGTTCCTTAAAGTTCCCTCTTGGCTGCGGCGTCTGTTGGGGCTGGGCAGGAGCAGCTCCCACAACTCCTTCAGCTACAGAGAGCAGCATCTGCAAGCGATGGAAATCCTGAACTAGTGTACACAGCCCCTGACTGAATTCCCATCCACCTTATTTTCCTTTTCTTCCACTCCTCCCAGCTTTCTTCCTGTACCTGGTGTGGTAGAAGGTGGCTTTTATCACTTTATGATGTATTTGTAAATGTTATCTTAATAAAAACATTGGATGTTATCAATAAAATACAGATAAAGCCTGGGCACGATAGTGTGCAACCCAAACCTCCTTATTAAGTGGGAATTATTTTGCTTCCCCAAGAGTTTCTGGATACTCTGTATCAGCTCGGAAATTCTGTCACTTTTTGATCATGCCGATGCTGCTGCTTTTGAAATCAGTTTGCTTCAGAAGCAGCCTGCTCTAGTTACCAGAGTGAGATACGTCATCAAGTGAAACTTGGGTTTCTTTTCTGAACCTGATAAACGTTTCTGTCCCGACAAGTCAGACAATCTATTAAAAAACCAACCAAAGAATCGAAAAGAAACCCAGTTCTTTTTAAAAAGCCATTGTTTTACTTGGATTTTTGTTTCAGATGCCTTCTGTTCCTCATCTGACAGTGGCCTTCTTGGATACTTTTGGTGTGTAGAGAAGGGATAACTCTCTAATTCCAGGCTCTTCTTCTGGTCCAGCTTTTCACGTACACTCCTCTTATAAAAGTCCCAAGTTAGTAGATTCCAACTACGTATTAGTTTCTTGCATGAGAGTTTTAATTCTTACGCCCTTGTCAGTGAGCTGATGACCCTAACAGAGTCCTCCTGCAGCATCCAACGGTACTAAATATAAACTCCAAGCACCTTCTGAGGGTTTTTAGTGGGATCTTGCTTTTTCCACTGGCTTTTGCTAACCCCTTTACCCCTGTGCATGCTAAGAGTGATCATATAAAGTGGTTTTTGTTTCTTTTATTCATAGGGAGAGAGAGAGAAAGCAGTGAGCAAAATTTAGGCTCATCTGTCACTCTAGAAGATTCTTAACTTTGAAAAAAAAAAATTAACTATCAGTCATATTTATTGTTTTCAGGATGCTTTTGGATTTTACCACAGGGAAGTTAGTAGGGCCTAGTAAATGCCTTTTCTTTGCTACTGAAATTCCATTTTAATGAGCTCCAAACCCACTGTTTGCTGTTTCCTGAATAGCCAATGTGACTCAGGCACGTAAACATGCCCTACCGAAACAACAGCAGTAACTTCCAAAACCAGAACACTAAACACACTCTTAACTTGGTTAGAAGTTTGTATTTATCTGGTGTCATTTTTCCGTATCGTTAAGCCCGTGTGGATGAGGTGATGAAGTAGCCATGGAGTGTGTTTGTGCCCTTAGTTTGTGATTCCTGCTCCAAGCCTGCAAACCTACCTCCTAGTGTGGGATACAAGTCAACTTGTGTTCTTTAGTTCTGTTTGCTGTAGGAGTGCCCCGGGGATCTACAGTGCAGGTGCTAACAAAAAGCATATTGTCCTCAAGTGGGGAAGAGCCAGGTGCTCGCAGCCGTGATGACATTTGATTCTTTTCTGATGATCTGCTCCATCTCGTGCATATATAAAATAGCAGATTCCACGTGTTTAAAAATAGCAAATGACTTCAACCTTCCACTAGTTATCAAAAAATGAGTTCTGCCGAACGTCACCCGTGGGTAAGGACACTCTTCAGTGGTTCTGCTGGCTTCGGAGGAAAAGGTCCTAAACTAGGAAGAGAAATGTCAACTGCTCAAGGAGATTTCAGCTGAGGGCTCTTGAGGAACATCCTCTTTGTTCTGTAATGGTGGGCAAGGCTTAGATGGAGCCTCATCATGAATAACAGTAGGGTCTGGGTTGTCTGTTCAAGATGGGTTAAGTGTAACCTGGATTAGGTGTGAGGAAAGGAACTGTGCTGAAAGGAGGGTGTACTGGAGTTGACTAAACCCAAGTCTAGCAGAACTGATTACCATCTATAAATACAGTAGTGGGATAAATGAGAATGAAGGGCTAGTTGTCAAAAAAAACCCCAAAAACCAAAAAAAGGTAAAGCCCCCCTAAATAGTCTTACCTAGATATGAGAGAGGGCTTTCCAAAATCATCTTGTTTCGGTTCTGGGGACAGGAGACCTTACTTCCTTATGCTTTGTAAACTGATGGAAAGAATCTTATAGTGTGACACCAGTTGCAGGTGGGGTTTGCAACTGGTGATTCAGGGTGTTTGTTTCAGATTTTTATTTGAGGGATTTATGAATCTATCTTATTACAGCTCCCTGGGAGAAGCTGCCTTCTCCCCACTTTACAGATGGGGAGAAATGAGATGATGGGACTTGTCTGATGCCATAGATTAAAACAAGGAAAGAGAGGCAGAAGAACTAGAAAGTGAGGTCATCCTATTTCTGTTCCAGTGTCGTTGCCTACAGGAAACAGCGCCTCGCTTTTAGAGATACTTGTCATCCAGTGAGAAAACTGCTACCGAAGTATGTGGGTGACTTATCTGAATTTCTAAATGTTAGACTTTGGGCAGCTTTCACTGAGGAGACAGAACTAGCTCAGGAATAAGCTGCCACCAACTGATGTTTCAAATGACTTAAAAGGACGGGTACTGGAATTTATTTCACACGGCGATTTTGAGATATACTGAATTTTAGAAGACTCTGTAGGCCAAATCATGCTGGTTCATTAGTCTGCTGTAGAAGGTCTCATCAAGTTACTTATCTCTTAGTCAAGACTTTAGGTCTTCACTTTTACAAAGCTGCTTGCAAAGCTGCAGAACTATAGGGCATTCTGTTTTAACATTTCTAAAAAATACATCTTTTGAAGATTTGGTTCTTGAATTCCATCCTTGTTGAATTGGAGCTTGATGTTTCTGAACTGTGTGGTAAATCATCATGAGGGTAGCCTGTAAAACTTCTGGAGACACTTGAAAACTCTGCTAAAGGCCACCAGTGATGCTGACTAAACGTTCTCATAGGGCATAGTCCTGTTTTCGGTACAGCCCAAGCCTTTTGTACTCTTTTAGCCATTTGCAAAGAGTGAGCGTGAAAAGATGTGTTTCTGTAAGGGAGGTTTCTTGGCTGTGTTATAACCCAATACAGAAACTGACTGAAGTTTTGGCAACTGCCACAAGTTTGGGGTTTAAAGTATGTTTCATGACATCAGCCTCGGAGTGAAGCATAATAAAATGTGTTGTGGTTTTGTATTCTTAAGAGATGGAAATCCAAAAGCACTGATTTATGTTATTCTGCATGGATACTGGTGGTGCAATGGGAATTTTAATGAGTATGTGTGACCAGTGAGATAAAAGATAACTACCTGTGGCTGAGGAAGTTTTTGAACTGAGTTGTTGAAGGTCAGAGGAGTATTCTGGGAAAATGCCAACACATGTTTCCAATTTTTATATTTTTATTCTTTTCTTTCGCTGTTTTCTAGGCATCTGCTTCTGGTCACTGTAGAAGTCAGTGTTCTGGGCTAGGGGGATCTTTGGCAGGATTTAATGGAGTCAGTCTGTTACCTGGATAGAGGGAATAATGCTGCAGTATTCCCTGAACTCGCCAGCAGTTCGTTTATGATGTTGTCCGGCCGCTACAACTGTGTGATTGTTTCAGGTGGTTGCACTGCTGATACACAGAAAACCCTGTATTCCTCCAAACAAGCCTGTGTTTCTGCTTCCTACCCTTAGTCTCTGCGGGATTCTTTCCAAGGCTGAAAAGACTATCTCATGGCTCTTCAAGCTTCCTTAAAAATAAAGACATAGTATAACAAACCTTGGAAGATTTCAGTGTGAAAAGAAAAGCTACAGAATCAGAAGGCTGACTGGCCAGATTATATTCCCAGAGAATGGAAATGTGCTTGTATTAGTAACCTCTCTGCTTGCCTACAATCATATTGTTTTCCCTGGGTCTTTTTGCAGCACTAATTTAACATCCTGACTTTTCAGTTTGCTGGACCTGCAGTAGCCCAGACTGTGCTGATGTTCAGTTCACTCACATGCACTTCCAGAAACTTGTCAGTGCAAATACGTTCAATGAGACAAACACAAATAGGTGGTGATTGGTTATAGTGCTTAGAATAACTTAAGAGACAAAGGCTGAGGAACACTTCAGTTAAGATCTGCTCTGTGGGGTTTTAAAATGTTTTCCACAACTAGTGCTCCAAGCTGCTGCTCTTTACAAGAGTCAAGGCTCCAACTTAAACTGGCCGTTGAAGAACTTGATTGGACTTCACCAGTATCATTAACAAACATTGTAATTAGCCCTCTGGATTTCAAAAGACAACACAAGTTCTTGTATTATGCTTCTCTCTTTAAGGTTTACTTTACATTTTTGTATGCTTCTGAGTTAACATTACCAGGGTTGGAAATCTTAATTACTGCGCTGCACAGGCGAGGGTGTGTCCATCATATGATGGTAGGGGACTGGTGACATTTCAGCAATACCGGTATTTGCACAAGTGACCAGTGAGGAGTCCTCCAGGTGTCAGTTTGACTCAAAGCAAGTTCTCCCCAGAAGGTTTGTTTCTACACTAAATATTACAATGCCAGCTATATTTGCGCTCCTCTTTTTGGCCGTGAACAAAACTGCTTGGGTGATAGCTTAGCAGAGCTGACAGTGAGTTTGATGTACGGTATATTTAACTTTATAAACTTAACATTAAGCTTCTTTCAGATGTAAAGGTTGTAGCTGAGCAGCCAACCACTGTTGTATTTTACTATATTGCAGGGGTTAAAGATTTCAGTTAGGGTAGAGGGGGCAGAAGATGAGAATTTTTGTTCTGCAGAAGCTGGCAGGTTTAGCATCAGACCTTAGTTAACTTTTTGCCTACTTACATGCTTTAAATAAAATAAAGAAGTCAAGCCAGCCTGCACTGTCAGTGTCCTGCTGGTCTCCCAACCGTAGCTTTTTGGAAATTTGAGTTGGTTCAGTAGCTTTGGAGCTTGTGGGATCAGGTTTTACAGGCAAAGTCTTGCTCCCTGTAGGGTTTGCTGGTTGTAAAGACTGACCTCTTGCTCAAAACCAAGAACGCCTCAAAGAAGAATAGTTACAGTCATACTGAAGACTAAATTTTCTTGAAGTTCACAGTTGTTTTAAAACTGCGTAGTCTCATCAGTGTTTTGCATGAGATAGTTTAACTCAGCCTGAAGCAATTTTTTAAAACAATACAGTTATTAATTTCTAAAATGGTGGTGAATGGGCTCCTTCTAACTAGTTGCATGTGAATAAATTGCATGAGTATGAAAACAGCAGTAAAAGGGTTATTGAACCTAGTACATTTAATAGCTGGAGGGTTTTTTTCTTAAGGAAAGCAAAGACTGAAACTTAACTGCCATCCAATTGTAGAAGAATGTTTGTGCTTTTAGCGACTTGATGGTGTTGAAGTGAGGCAAAAAGCTGAATGTCTCTGTCTTGTAAATGACCTTATGAATGATAAGCGACAGTTTATATAAACTCAGATGGAAAGCTTATGAAATAATGTAAATGTGAAGACAAAATAAGCTAACAGTTTCTTTTTTAAGTACAAAATCTATTACATTTTTTTATTAAGGGAAACAAAATAAGTTAGGTGGAATATATTTTGTTTGTCTCTTTTGTTTTCAAGGTTTGGCTTGAGCAACAAGTTTGATACAGAATTTCCTTCTGTTCTGACAGGGAAGGTAAGTGTGAGATTAAACTGTTCTTTTAAATGGAAAGACCCAGTACCCCCAGTGGTTTCTGTGTTACCAATACCTGCTCCTGAATCCACAGTGCAGTGCAGGCCAGGACTGTGCTGGAGGCTGTTGAATTAACCCTGTCCTGTATGAACGAGCTGGTTGATGACCAGTCCCTGCAGTGCACTCTGAAGCAAGAAACAAAGATTTGCAGGGATTGCTGCATTATTGACATTGAAAAGACAGCAAAGCTCAACGTGGCATCATCCTGCTTTCATGCAGGCAGTCTACATAGAAGCTTAACCTGCATTGAAGGTACCTGGAACTTGTGGTCCCTCCTGTGTGAATTAAATGGTCTCAAATCCTAGACCTCCCTTTCTAATACGTCAAGCCTTGAGTTTCTATTTAGACAGATGTCTGGAAGAGAATCTGTTTTATCTGAAGCTTTAAGGAACAAAAGGTTGTAGCGTTAAATCTGCAGATTACGCAGGTTTTTAGTGCATTTTCAGAAATATGATTGTTTAGTTCTGAAAGTGGTGACAAGTCTCTTGTTATCTCTGGAGCGCTGTCATCTTAGTGCAAGTTGAATAAGTATTCATTCATAGCTATTAATTATTGAAACCTTATAACAAAATTCTTGGTTATGGTTTTAAATTCTTTTCTAAATTGGTTTGGTTTTTTTAGGCTTTTAAATTTTAAATTCTTTTTCTCTTGGATTTTTTTTTTTTCCCTTTCTGCTGTGTCACTTTAGTGCTTTTCTTTTGCTTCATTTTACATGCCCCTTGTGTGTTCTTTTCCAGAATTTGTGAGGAAAAAGTTTATTTGGCTCTTACTACTTTCCCTGATGTCATCCCCTACAGCTCCACTACCTCTGCAGCTTCTTGCAGTAGCTGTTGAGTCATATTAACAATATATTAAAATGCAGCTGGATGGCATATTCTGCTTCTGCCAAATCCATCTGGGGTTTTCCTCCTTCATCTTCACCCCAGATTATAATGAATAAAACACTTGGGTTGAATTGATCCAGCTTTTTTTCACAGCAGTACAGTTGAAAAGCAGGTTGATATTTGGAGTTTTGGGTTGTTAAAAGACAGCCTGGGAACTCTGGCCTGACTGACGCCATTGTATCTAATGTAGGGCTGGTGATAAAGCCATTTGCATTTCCCTACCTGGTAATCTATGGTTTATTCTTCTCTGCAAAGCTCTTTCTGGACACTGAAAAGCCACAGAATACTTCCTGGAGATAACAATTTTTATATTCTTCCAGTCAAGTTAGAGTTTGTTATAAATGAGCCTATAGAAAATATCTATCAGGAAATGTTCAAACTTCATTTGATTATGTGATTTCATCTCTTTGTCTCTCTAAAATATGTTTGTGTGTACTGAAAAACCAAACCACCAACCCCCCAAACCTACACTTTTAATACGAGCATCAATGCCTGTCACATTTTCCACTTGATTGTTCCCCTCTTGTTAAATGCAACAAACAGAAGTTTAATGTTCAGTTGCCTGCTTGGACTTAGTTTATCAGAGGAAAGAGGAAGTTCTTCTACTTGGCATTTACCCTTCTGGGTCTCTAGATCTAATCAGTGACAGCTCACATCGCATGAGCAGGGATTTGCTGTAGACGGCTACGTGGCTTCTGTTCAGAATCTTGATATCCTGTTATCCTTTTCTTCTATGTGGATTTGAGGGTCTTTCTGAGTAGGAAGACCTTGAAAATAAATGAGTTGCCTTTTGTGAGGGGAAAACGCCAATCACATGAGATAGTAAACATGATTTTCTTACTGCCTGCCACACAGTGCCATGAAAGCCATTAAAAACCACAGTCGTGGGGGTTTTGGTTTTTAATACTTCCATGATTTGCAAGAAATAAATAATCTGCTTCTTCCTCTGGCTGTGGCAATCACCTTTATCCCTAGTGAAAACAAAAACTTGGTCAGTTTTTTCCAGTTAGAAGGTTTTCTTCAAATACCCTGAGAAATAATTCATGGTGATAAGTATTGTGGTCAATTCATACACCTCTTCAACATCTTTTAATGTTCTTAAAATGGATTTTTTTTTTACTTGTTATGAGATCTCAGTTTCTGAATAGCATAGTGACTGTTTATATTAACAGTTTATGATTAAAATGTTTACTATGCATTGGTATGGAGCAAGTACAAGGCCCTTTCTTTAAGTTTAATGGCTTTGTCCACTGTGAATTGATATTAATAATATATCCCATCTGCTAATGGAGTGTAAAAGATGGAGCTATTAGGTGGGGCTGATGGATTTCTCCATGGGATTGTTTTTCTTTTTAATAAATACAGATGAAAATCTGTGTTTTTAAACACAGGATGAAAATCTATCCAATGCACAACAACAATCCTACGTAGATAAAACTATCTAGCTCTCCTGGAAGCACTCACTTTTTGGATTCAAGCCACTGGGTAGTCTTAGGAATTTACTTAAGCTTCCTGACCTCAGTTTTCTCATCTACGTAACGATGACAGTAAACCTTTGCCTAATTTTCTTTCTTTTTTTTCTTAAAACTGAAATATCTCCCCAGCCTCCTCCTTTCCCAGTTTTAAAGTCTGGATAGTTATTGGAAGGTAGCCTAGAGCTAAGATACATGCAGTTACATCTTAAATATTTAATTGAGACGTTTGTTCCTTTTTTTTTTAAGGATGAGGTGAATGTGTAGATTTGAGGATAAAAGACAGACAGTAAAGCACTAAAGGAAAGGAAAACAGCAGGCGGGTCAGATGTTGGGCCTAGCTAGTTCAGCAGGATTGATTTAATATTAGCCTTGCAGGACAAGACACGAGCTTTGGTGGGTTTAGAATAGCGAGCTAGGCTTTCAAGCAGTGCATTCTTTGAAATGGAATGTTTTAAGAATTGCCTAACAGAGGCAATATTTAACTGTTAATAATGTGATTATAGACTTTGGCCTGGATTTAAATTCTAGCTAAATTTAAATTCTGCCTGCTACCCTTTGATAGGATTATTAATTCTTTTAAAACAAGCATTTAAAAGCTTTTAACAAAATACTTTCTGTGATATATGGCACAATAGCACACACTGCTCCAGGTGACAAGAAAATGAGGGAGGCAGTGAACCTTGAGGAAGAAAGTGGAGTTTCCTGCCCCGATCCTGAGACAATACGGGTCCTACACAGAGATTACTGTGCAATGCGGGGAAACGTAAGCCATAAAATGTGCTCCTGGTATTGTGAGCCCACCGCAACATGTGATGGATTGGGTTTGTGATCATCATGATTGAAGGAGAAAGATCAGGCCTGCTGGGCTTTGCTTGTTCTCTTCCTGTGTTTGTAGATTCTCTTGCATCCTGTTGTAAAATATTATGACACCCTCTCCTTTCCTTTTATGTTTTGGGTGGTTTTCTTTTTTTTTCCCCTCCCTTAAAGGCCTAAAAGGAACTAATGTCCCTTTACAAGGTGTACTGCACAGCCAGGAGCTATGTACTTATCTCGCTCTTTTCAAGAGCCAGACACAAACTCTCCAAGATGCTTTCCAAAATCACTCAAAACTAGACTTTCTTAGGGAGCTTTCTTTGTGCAGGAGGCACTCTTATTTCTCTGTTTGCTTGAAATACATTAGTGATTTCATATTAACCTTTCAATATCTGTGCCTGCAAGACAGGCAAGATTTAAAATTATGCCAGAAAATCAACAAAACTCTTTGTTGACCTTCGTTTGGATTACTAAATTAGAACAGTTATTTTATTTACAGATACTCCTTTCTTTGGCACTGTGTAACAAAGCCTAACTGTTACTGAGCTGTAAACTGTGAGCAACAAAACTGTGTTTTGCTTCTACTTACCACAGGATGAGGCTTATCTTGGTCACTGGTACCTTTAGTTTGAAACGAGGATGTCTTTCTACAGGGAGAAATATATTCAAAAGTTTGGGTTAGCCAAAACCATCTTAAGTAATTTCATCTTATGTTGCAGCTCAGAGATTCACCTTTGCATGAGAGTATTTGGTGCAATAGTAGTGCTGCTTTCATAATGCTTTTGTAGGGTAAACATCACACCAAACCTTCTGCAATAGAAATTTTCTCTGGTCCTTGGTGGCACCCAGAAGTGTAGCGATTTTCAGCGCTGTGCTCTACGGGAAGGAGAGTACTTCAGTGTTCTTATCAACTAGAAACAAACTCTTAGCCTGATGTCAACAGTCACCCCCTTGAAAGTAGCCCAGAGACAGGGAATCTCACCATCCCACTGCTTTCTTATTAGGCCCCAGTTTTTTCTGCCAGCTGTGATCGAAGAATCAGGCTGACTTCTTTTCATGCTGGATGTTATCACTGATGATAAGGTTTCTTCATGTTAAATTCTAGACATGTGCAATTCTCTTTTCTTTGGCAGGTTTGTACAGCTGGATTTTGAGGTTGGGGTTTTGCGTTGGCAAAGAGATCTGTAAAACCTTCTGGTTCAGGCAGATGCAAGCACAGGCTAATTTTCCACACAGCAATGTGATTTTAGTATTTTTTTCTACTCATTGAAAATGTTCCAATATGTTTCTTTTTGCCATTTTTTTTTTCTTTTTTTTCTTTTCTCTTTTTAAACTCAGGTGTCTACTGTAAAATATATTGAAATGTTGATATTCTGGTCCATCTATGGATGATGTTTTTTACTTGCTTCATTTGTATATGTAAAAAGAATTATAAGACAGCCTGGTTAAGAGGGAGGGGAGTCTGTATAATTACCAAAGACATACTTTCTGTGTACTTATTAATTCCTGCCATAAAACAATCACAATGTTAAATTATGTTCTTCTATGGCTAGCTGTAGGCCTGCCTTGTGTACAAACGCAGATGAGCTCTGACTCTGTACTGCATGGTGATCTGAATGGCCAGGAAACAGATGTCTTATTTATTTACTCCCTTTCCTGCAACCTTTTAATGAGTTCAGCCCTTGTGAATAGGAGGAGGTAGCAGAATCAGGTTCTCTCCATTTCCTGCCCCATAGTTTTTGCTCCTTTGGTGAAAGGAGGCTTTGTCATTAACGCTTTTGTGGTGCTTGTTGCCGTTGTTTGCAGAACCAAATGACCAGAGTTGGGCTGGCTTGGTTGGAAGGATGATATAGCTTTGTATGCAGGGTAATTCTGTGGGGGTTTTCTTCCACATGGCAAGTAGTTAGGCAAGATTTTTTTTTTGAGTTGTGACTGTCTGGTCAAGTCTGAAGTTGGATCTGATGACTCTGCTTTGGACATTCAAATGCTAGACTGTGTTAGAGATACAAGTGCCATCGTGGAGTCAACACCACGAATCCCTATCTGACTTGGCAGGGATAAGTTATTTAGATTCCATAGAGAGATTAGGGATTTGGGGTATGTAATGTAATTGTAATTTGGGGTATGTAAATAGCTAAGTGCTCTCACTCTTCTGTAGGAAGCTTGCTGCTATCAAAGAAAGCAACTTATTTCTCATAGAAAATGTGATTTCCCACTGTGACTGCAGTGGCAATACATAGAAAATACTATTTTGAGTCATCTCTGATTATTCCTTAATTTAAGCAAGTTGTTTTGTAACAGCTAGGCTTTATTCATAGCTCTGTACGAGGTGCATTTCTTTGCCATGAATATAGTCCAGTAGAAGTCTCTCCAGGTTGCCCTATTTTAGGAAGCAGCCACAAATGAAGATGTGGCCTCATGTTGAGATGGACCACTTCAGGAATTTACCTGTGGACAGAGGTCCACGGTCACCAAGGCACAGCGTAGACTTGCACTGGTATGAAATTAATTTGGACAGTATTATCCTTTTTCCTACGTGACACACAAGTCCTTTTCCTCCAAAGCTGCCCCACATCCCTTTGGACAGCAGATTTCTGTCATTCTCCCATGGGTTTGCTCAGCGTAGCCAGTCCACATGTTGCACAGCTGCGTCCCAGTTCTACTTTTGTTTGGGGCCACTACGTTACCGGGACGATTGATTTATTAATGGTGCAATAAATAAGGACGAGGCTGTTCATTTAAGCGATGTCTAATGCAAGTTTTGCAAAGCACGCACCACAGATGAATTTGTTTCAGGAAAGGGACTTTTCACACTCACTGGGTGAGCAGTGTTTTAGAATATGGCCTTATATTGTATAATGGTATTATGTTTCATTGACACTTCAATCCATAGAGGCAGTTATTGAGAAAATACCCCTGTGATGTCTTTCCACTGAAGTTCAGCGCTTCTGTTGCAGGTTGCCCCAGAAGAATTCAAGACCAGCATCAGTCGTGTGAATGCCTGTTTAAGAAAGAACCTCCCTGTCAATGTAAAGTGGCTGCTCTGTGGCTGTCTGTGCTGCTGCTGCACGCTGGGCTGTAGCCTGTGGCCTGTAGTCTGTCTTAACAAGAGAGTAAGTACAGCTTGCTTTCTTCTTATTCTATCTGGTTTATAATTACTTATAATATTAAATAATGTTTAATAGTACCATCCCCTTTTCAAAAACCTTTTTTTGGTCTCACTTGCATTCAAAAGGTTATTTTGTTTTCCATTCCTTAGAAAATAGTCTGTTTGTTAATGAAGCCAATTATACCAATTGAATTAATAGCTTTAGGAACAGCTCATCCCATCTCAGTTTGAAGAACAGGGTGGAGTTTATGATACCCTAAATTTCCAGGATTCCAGTATTGAATTTAATGAGTGCAGAACTGGACACTGACCTTCAAAGACTGCCTGAAATAGAGTGAAAATGACTTTTCCTCTTCACATCCCCACTCCAGAATAAATATTTTTTTAAAATTAAAAATCACTTTTTGTATGCAATAGATAATGATAACATTTCAGAGCTGTGATTTATTAGACACATTTTACTGTGCTGTTCCTATTAAGAACAAACACAAAAGTGTTTCTTATTTGAGAATTTGGAAAGACTTCCCTTTATTTCTTTCTTTCTTTTCAACAGAAAGTTGACAACTCTTGTGATCAGGTCCAAAGCGATAATTCTGAAAAGTGCTTTATCAAGTAAACGTGATCCTAATTACCTCTGTGGTTTCCATTTAGAATTGATTTACCACAGCAGTAAATGGTTGGGAAGTACACAGATAGAGACAGTGTAACGATCTTCTTCCCAGCTACATAGTTTGTAAGACTTGTAGCCCTAAAATCTTATTATCCACAAACCTAAGTAGTATGCAAGTGCACTGGGGAAAAAAACCTCACACTTGCCAATTTAATTATAGGAAAAGATCTTAAGTAAAAATCTGTTTGCAAAGTAACACTTCTGGCTTTGGAGAGTTTGTAATCTCTAATAAAACAAACTGAAAGCTAAACCAGAGAATATGCTTTGCTTTTCAGAGAAAATAAAAGTGTTTTGCTGAACTTTCCAACTTGTTGAAGAAAATTAACAGTGGCATTGACTGGCATTGAGTTTTTCATAAAAAGAAAGAAAGAAAGGAAGAAAGAAATGCAGTAAAGGTGTAATACGGTAACCTGCTGAACTGCTAATCGCCCAGGCCTGTATCAGTAAAAAGTTATGGGACTTGGTTTAGCTCCTTTAAATATAAAAAACTCACTAAACTCATTTATAAACACTCTTATCGCACAGGAATATGCTTGAGAGACACAGATGGAATATTTTAGGAGAATATTTCATGTTCTTGTGCTTGTGAAAATCTAACTAAATGCTAATGTAGTGTTAATGTCATTCTGAAGGGTACAAATAATGGGTACCAAACAGGAGTAGGGAAGATCACGTTACTTCTGTGGGTATGTCTGTGTGTATCTTACAGTGATTTGATTGCCCCAACAATCCCAAGTGTAAGGTGGTTCTTAATTTTCTCTTGTGGCATGCTGAACCCTGCCAGCAACTAAGCACCCACCAGCCCCTTGCTTTATTACCCCACCCCAAGCAGGATGCAGGAAAGAATCAGAAGAGCAAAAGTAAGAAAAACTCTTATGTTGAGATGCAGTTTAATAAGTGAAGGAGAAAGAGGGAGGAAAACCCAAGTGATGCAAAGGCAAATCATTTGCTGCCTCCCACCCGCAGAGCGATGCGCAACCTGTCTCTGGGGAGAGCAGCCCCTGGTTTTATTGCTGAGCATGACATGACCTGGCATGGAACATCCCTTTGGTCAGTGCTATTCAACAGCTTAAAACACCGATGTGATCTCAACAGTATCTTAGTCATAGGTCTAAACCATGGCACGACACAAGCTGCTTTGAAGAAAATGAACTCCAGCCCAGGCAGTCGCCGTACGCTCATCTAGAAACAATAGGCATTGAGACCCAAGGGCTGGAATATGAAACTGAGACAGTTAAAGCAGGAAACAACATGTGCTTTTTCATTCCAAGGACAGCTTTGTCACTGGAAAAACTTACAGAGATGTGGTCTTTGACTCAGGATTGGATAGCATTGTATCTTTCCTTTTTGTCGGGAGATGGTACAGCTCACCTACCATTATGAGCTTCAGCAAAGGAACTGGTGAATGGAATTCTGTGGCATGCAATGCAGGAACCAGAGCAGATCATCACAGTGGTCTTTTTGTGACCTTAAACTCCAAAAATCTTCTCCTTTCCCACAGCTGTGGAAAGAGCAGAACACGAAGGTCAACTCTTGGTATCCAAGAGCTGGAAATACAGGCAGTGTTTGTTGTGAGCTGGAGTACTGTGGTGTTGAGGGTTTTTTTTCAGGATTCAGGTAACAATTACCTGAGCAAAATATAGAAGTTACATGTATTTAAATTCCCTGTTGTCAGCAGACCACCTGTAGTGAGGGCACTATTTGGCCAAGAGAAGGTGGTAGGAGGTTGTGTTTTGTTGGTTTGGCTATGGTTGGTAAAAGTACTGAACTCAAGAGGATCTCTTACTAAATAAATGAATTCTGAGAAAGCTGCAGTCTTAAGTTTACAAACCTGTAGGTGTTTTGTTTGTTTTCCTGAGGATCTGATGTTGAGGAGTGGGGAGTTGAAGTAGCAGGTCTTCCATTTAGAATTTCTCTTTTGCTTTTTTCTACTTTTATAAAAACTGATTTGTTTTAAATTAACCTTCTGGGTGAGGCTGGCTACTGAACCATTTATAATGCAGTTTTGACTTACTTTTTAGACTAGAAGATCAATTCAGAAGTTATTAGAATGGGAAAATAACAGACTATATCATAAGGTAAGAAAAGTTAGAGTGCTTGCTTTTTTCAGCTTTAAGAATAGTAAGGGTTTTTTGTTGGTTTGGGGTTTTTTTTGCATGATTGGCATGTAGGAATTTTGCAGTCTCTTTATAATTCCACGCTTTATATTGACCTTAAACCTGTGTCTGAATTCTTCCAGACCCTACTAATTTGATATTGCTAATGTTTGTTACATTACTCATCAAAACAGTGCTGTGGTGTGCATTAATCATTTGATAATTATTTTCTTAGCTTGGTTTGCACTGGAAGCTGAGTAAAAGGAAATGTGAAACTAGCAATATGATGGAATATGTAAGTATTATTTTGGGGACTTATTTGGTATTTGACATAACTATGAGAAAGAAGCTAAGAGAAAATCCTTAATTTCCTAGACTGTTACCTATCCAAAAAAACCTCTCAGAAAAACCTGCAGCTGGGTTTGACAGACACCCGTGAAGGCCACTTTTAATAAAAGCTGCCATGGCATCTATTGAGACATAGAAATTGTCACCACTAAACATGTTTTTGCCATAATCCTGCCTTTGCCCTGCAGGTGCCCTTGTTCTGGTCTGTAGTTGGTAATAAGGGAGACCCACTGAAATTTAGTTCATTGGTGTCTTTCCCACACCAGTCTGTAGGTTTTTAACACTTGCCCACCTTTTCCATCAGTGTTCATAATTACTTTGATTCCAGTTATTTGTGCAGAAATACTGCATTTTTATAGTAGTGGGGGTTTTGTCCATATCTTTTTTTTTCTTTCTTTTTTTTTTTATTCCCCTGCTCTGAATTTCATAAAAGTTTTAACCAAGACAGTCCATTTAGGAAAAGAGAATTCATAATATTTCTGTGGGCCTACTACTTCCTCCTCCACTTTCATATATAGCTGTGAAGATTGTGTAGGCTTGAAGAAAAGAAATAGTCAGCCCAAAAAGTCAGGTGTCCAGCAGCCCTGTATTGCAAAGTAACTGACCTCTGGAAATGTTCCCTCTTTACAGCGTATCTCAGATAGGTATAGTCTGAAATGTTGCATGGAAATTGTGCTTAAGGGTTGAACTTTTTGGTTACTGTGTTCTGTTCTTGTCTTTTTCCCTTCTTCAACAGGTAATATTAATAGAATTCTTACCAAAATATCCAATATTTCGACCTGACTGAGGAACAGCATTTGGTCTTTCACATTACCTGTCATTTTCTACCCTTAGTGCCTTGTAGATGATTTTGGAAAGAAGATGGTCTACTTTGCTGTGACTTAAAAATGTTCTTCAGTAGAATATCTTCCTTGCTATGTTACTTTCTTTTGTTAAGAAGAAAACAATTTGCACATTTTTTTTATGTTTGATGAGGCTTCTATGTTGCACTCTGAATTTTTAACATTAACAAAAACTGATACAGTTGCCACTAGGGATCTAACATCAGTGCTGCTTAAACTTGTTCTGAGCATGCTGCCTTATTCATTTCTGTATCTGCTGTCCTCAAACGTGCATCCTTCTGCCACGTCATACCAGGTTTCATCCTAAATGTTGCAATCCTATAAACCCTCTGTAGAAATGGCCAGGTAAGCGTCTAGTAGTCAGGATTTTTGTATAACTTGCTTGCATAGGACTTGCAATCAGCAGCACTGGTTTTGTCCTGCACTTTGCAAAATCATCATTTACATTAACTGGGGGGGGGGGGGAGGGGGGGGTGTTAAACTCTTTTACCCACTATGGATTTGTAAATATTGACTCTTTGCCTAATGTAAAGTGTGGAATGCCAAGGTTTACAGAATGTAATATAGCTCTTATTCTATTGCCAACAGCCCGACAGCGTTTTATTCATGACACTTGCTAGCAGCCCTCTGATTGTACAGCCCCATTCACGCGCTGTTTTTATGGCAAAGCCATAACGAGTTTATCAGATGTGTAGGGCTCAGTTGCACTTTGTTTAGTAAATGGATGAAAAATGCATAGCATTACTGTCTTTTTTTTTTTTTTTTAAGTATTTCAGGTGTTCTTTGTAGCACCTGATAGAAGAATCTTAAATACCGTTCACCTTTGAAAAAGTTGCATTTTTGGGGTAGATGGTGGCTGCTATTAGCAAAATATCCTAAATCCTCTCCTTAAGTTAGGAATATACAGGTGTTAGGTTTTGTTTTGTCTTTAAGTAAGGAAAAAAAAAAAGTTTCCTAATTGGAGACCTTCATTACAAAGGAGAATAACTTGGAACAGACAAACGAAAGCTTAAGTAACCGTTTGGGGACTTTTTGTAGTGTGACGATAGTTCAAGGCTGTAACAGTTGAGTGACATGGCATCGTTTCCAGTGGCAATAAGCTTGATCTAAATTGGAGTAGTGTTTCAAAATATGCTGATGTGGATCAGTTGAAAGGGTTCACACGTATGCTGTGGCATCCAGGCACAGAAGAGCCACAAATGCCTTGTGGAATTGACAGGTACTTTTGGATTCTTCCCCGTTTTGCCTGATCTCAGGAGGGGAAGTCATTGTAGAAAATCTTCCTGTCATGGTTGGCCTGTGCAAGACCACTTTGTAATAGCAAGGAAATGAAAATCGATGCAAGTTTCCTCCCTTTCCTAACTAGAAATAAGACATGAGAGAAAACAGCTGATGACTGAGTATCTGCAAGTTGTGATGAGTATCATCCTAAGTGTCCAGGTATTTCTTTGCAGCAATTTGACTCCTTGCGACATCATCCCAAGCAGCTTTTTAGTTCCAGGGTGATCTGGGATTTCCTCTGAATGTATTTGCATCTCTTCAGTATGCAATAGTGTATTAAAATAGAGTATTTGTAAGTCCATTGCATCCTAGGAACTGTTGTAGGTCAGATTTCTTGTACGCAGTGTTTACAGAAGGCCAGTTTTATGCAAGTTGTTACTTCACATCATATTTCGTGCTGCTCTTACTGTGCAGATGGGGAGTGTCAGGCTCTGGTGCTTGCAATAGTTTCCAAACACAGACTGATGCTTTGGGTTCTGAAATCCCTGTACTTGGTGCAGAAGTTTCATTTGACTGGTAGATTGGTGACAACCAACTGTGTAATTGCATTTGTAACATGGTGAATAAACAACAACTGTGTGGTTTGAATTTACCGTTAGCTAAACCTTACAACTCAGATTTCTATCACAGAACAAAGCAAAGTGTTCTCTTCAATTTACTTTTTTTAGGATGAGTATTAACTGGAAGCAGAGAAAATATATTTGATGGTAGAAAAAAATGCAGTGTTGACCAAAACTGAAACAGCAAACCCAATTCAGTGGTTTTTTATTTCTCTTACAAATAAGTTTCTGGAATAAATGAAGGGAGCATAGCTTAACTGACACAACAATGGAAGTTTCCTACTGTTATGCCAGAACTCTGTTAGTAATTTTTTTTTCTTTTTTTTTTTTTTTTTTCTTTTTTGTAAGAAGCTCAAGAAATCTCAGCAGGTTCTTATTTTCTTCTTCATGTGACTATATTTTCAAAATGTTCTTTTCCAACTGGGAGAACAGGGAAAGCCAAAAGAGTGTTGTAGTAGTTGCCAGCAGTGAACACTCAGCAGTCTTCACTCTCACTGCTAACAGAAATCCTCATCAGTCTGTGCTGACCCCATCATATTCTGTTCAAAATATCTGCTTTGTCTTGTTCCTGTGAAGTGCTGTGCCAAGCTGAGAGAATACCCTGAGCTACGGGAGCCCCCAGTCCCCCTTGGGCTGCTCCCTGGCCACCCTGTGCTGCCATATGATCAGAGATCCAGGGCAGGACAAGACCTCGGGTTTGCTTTCTCACCCTCATCCCTTTGACCCCTTCCCGTGGGCCTGGCCACATCCAGTGCCAGAGGCTGCTCTGCCCACAGCAGATTGTCTGCCCCTGGGTCTCTCCTGGGCACCACAGGGCACTTAAGCACAGAATATTAGTTTTTAAAGTTTACATTTTAAATATGTAAATTCTATACATTTTACTTTGTCCATAACTGTTAACTGTATAGTCTTCAAACCGTGAAAGGGTCTCTTCTTTTTGTGTTCTAATAGACACTGAAATGTGTGGCCATAAAGCAACTCGTGCAGAGTGTGAGGGCCAAACCTGCCATTTACAGTAAGCTCCATGTTTTACTAAGTAGATAAATTTGCATCAAAATGCAAAACCAGCAGTATTATATTTGCATCAGAAAGACACAGTTTCCATTTCAAGGTGAAGGCAGCTGTAAGTATTGCTGTGAACTTGGTGCACTTCTCTTCTGCCTACAGGTTCTCTTGTGCCTGGGCTATCCTTTGCTTTAGTCTAAAAACATTCTGCAGGTAATTATCCCTCGTGAGACTGAACATCTCATTTTTGACAGTAAATCAGCATGAATTGGTAAACCTGTTTACGGAGGATACTCGTTAATTGGAGAAAGAATTTGTAGCAATGTAGCAGGGAGTAACGTTAGCAAAGTGTAGCCGAGGTGGTAAAGAAAGTGCCTTGACTGGCTCCAACAGAAGAGAAGATGTTGTGCAGGGAGTCAAGGGAACTTGTAGCTAACTGTAGTGCAAGACTGCAGCAGTTCCTGTCTAACAAACTAATGTTTGATTTTTCATATAAACTTTCAAGTTTTCATCTAGGAAACATTTGGGTTTGTATCTAGTAAATTTTATATCTAAGGAGTACTGCAGAGTTAAAGAACCTTGGCAGAGCATCAAGGCTCTTACCTACCCATTCCCCGCCTGTGTCTCTGGAGTTATTTTACCATAGGAGGGGAAAAAAAAGGTGTTCCAAGACATGCACAGACAAGCCTAGTTAGTGTGGACTCAATTGCAGATGGGTGACTTTCAAACAAAAAACTTTGCTAAATCCAGTGTGATCTTGATAAATAATAGAAAAAAAATGGGTTGCTCTGCTTTCCTTGGTAGGTACAAAACTCCACAAATACGTTTATTATTGTCCCACTCTGACAGTTTACTACATTTATTTGTCAACACACTACCATTGGAGCAATAAAAAATGTCAAGCTATTAATACTCAATGTAAATTATTTATTGTTGATGTGATTCTTCTGCCTTTTTCTGTCATTTGTTTTCTGCTTTTGGTGTCCTTAACGGTGTTGCAACTTTAATCGTACCGCTTAAGAAGAGTGGTTTTGTTTAAGCTGTATGGAACCTTGTGTTCTTAACGTTTTTATTCTGTTTACAAGTGAACAGCCACTTTTTTAAAAGGACCTCACACCTTGAGAGTTTTCTCTCTTCCTCTTTTTTTTTTTAATTAAAATCACATCGTAACTGAGCTCGCGTTCTACAAGTTACTGCGCTGGCTTGTGCCATGAAAAGAAGCTGGAAGTCAGACATACATAATGACTTTGAGACATTTGTCTTTAATTAAATTTAAAGATGCAAACCTCTGAATAGCGCAATGTGTTTATGGGGGGGGGAAATAAACCTTCTGCATCTCTGTGTAGCAGTGTGCTGGTCAGCTGGGGGTGGAAGGGGGAGAGTAGTGGGGCTGCTTTAAAAGAGACATGTTTCTGACATGGCCAGAGCAGGCGCTTGTGTTGGGACTTTATGGTTTGGCTGATTAAAAGAATGAGACTTGGAAAGCTTAGGAAGGCTTTCCAGAAAGGAAAAATGCAGAATAATGATCAAATTGGGTCTTTCAGGTCATTTATTTGGCTTAAAGACCCTCTGTTGGAAGGACTTCTGGTAGGAGTCTCTTGCAGCAGAGGGAGTTTCTCCCATGCTGTTGTGGTTGCACCTCAAAGGGAGCCAAATCTGAGCAGGGACAGTGTGTTAGTGACATAAATCATTGGCTTACAGAGAGGACTGCAGCCTTTTGTGCATGTTAACTTTGTGGTGGTGAAAGCAGGACTTAAAATTAAAGCCTTTGGCTCATCCCTGAGGGCAAAATGGTGCATTCCTAAAATGGGCACGTGCGATGCTTTTGTTGAAAGTTGGTGTCCTCAGTTGTTTTGGACAAATCCAGGAGCAGCTGGGTCAACACGCTGTTTGAGCAGGGAACTGTTACTGAATATTGTTTGAGAAATGTAAAGAATGTTGCTGTGGCATTAGGCCACGTATAGGAACATGGGGCTGAGTCATGAAGCTAACCCCTGTTAAGGTTTAGGAGCTGTAACTGCCTAGGCTGCTAGGAAAGATCCACTGTAAGAATATTTGGGGTTTGGCCCTGACTTCTACTATCAGAAGGCTGTCTGAATTAATTTTTCCCTGAACAGAGATGACCAGAAGCAATCAGATATCCCAGATAATGGCTCACGGCCAAGGCACCAGCTATTTCAGCATAGATTGGTCACTCTCTTCTGTGCAAGTAACACGATCCATTACATTTAAAGGATCACATTTGTCTCCTTAATAGCTATATTGTGTTTCTGATTCATAGCCGTTCTGGGATGGACTGGGGACTTCCCCTCTTCACTCGCTTCTAGTTTATACATGCTCCCAACAGATACTCTGATTATTGTCCCCATCAGCCCAGACTCATCATTTGACACTCTGGACTGTGGAATTTCTCCATACTTACACATCCACAGTGGTCCTCCCAGTCCTCCAGCTCTTCTGGTGTACGTGCCCCCATTCCTCCTGTAAAAAACAACCCAACTCTTTGTCACTGACTGATTCCATCTGCAAAATTAATAAAACTGGGGTTTTTTAGATCAGTTCCAAGACTGCTGCCCAAATTCTGCTTGTAATTTTCTAAAAGCCCATCAGCTATTCCCTAACCTGATTTAATTTTTTTCCATTATTTCTCCATCCAACTGAACCAGTAATTTTCTTGTTCTAGTTTATCTGGTAGATTTAACCTATTTGGACATTGTTGATTACACCTGTTTATTATTTTGTGAACCGGGCAGATTTGGGTCTAAACTACTGAATTTTCTGTAATCACTGGATCTGTTTAAAGCATTATCCTTTTAAAATATTCACATTTGATTTCACATTCTTTATATAAACTGTATGATCCATACTAGCCTTCTTTTGAACAGTAAATTAAAATTTCTGCAGGAAATATGGTTCTGTATCTAAGATCACTGATAACAAATATGACCAGAGATTTCTACTACAAAAAAACCCCAACTTCTTAAAAACACTCTGGGTCACATGGGATAGACAAAATTGTTGTAAAATTGGAAGGAGAAATTACAGTAGCTCTCAGATTAAAAAGAATTTACGATTAAATTAAAAGGCTGATATTGAACAAAAGGTAATGACTGATCCGTGTAATTGCAATCTTATGAATTACTGAAAATTACAGGTTCTCCAGACAACATCTACAAGGATATCCTTGGACATAGATGACAATGAAGTGTCTGAATAAGGCAACAACAGTAAAAAGGAGTTCTCATTTTGGTAGTATTGCAGACAATGCCAGTAACGTGCCTAATGGTCGTGGTGGGTGCCCAGTTGGAAATGCTTTGAAGACTTGCAGAATATGGTCTGTTGGGACTTTCTGCCAACAACAGCCCTAAGATTGAGTGCGTAGAACGGCTCAGAGCCCCCAAATAATAATGGGAATGGCTTGGAGAAGCACAGCAGTAGGGTACAGCTCAGCAGGGCATGGACTTCATCCCACACTTGTTTCCTACATACCTGAACATTTCATCCTTCGTCAAAGACGAATTTATTTGATCTTAAAATGATGGTCTATTGGATAGTGAAATCTGCAGCCACAGAGAGTAAGTCCACACCTTACTCGGATTATCAAGTGCAAAGGGGATCTCAGGGGTCAACTCTCAATATACCTCCGGGGTTCTGTGGAACAGCTGTCTAATTCCCATTCCAGTTGCTACACCGAGCGCGTGTTCAGCACTTTTTTCCACCTGTAGCAAAGAGCAGTGCACAACAAGGAAGGACAGATCCCAGCCACACTGGAACCACAGAGACGAGATGCTTCCGAGGTAACTTTTTGATACGTTATTGTTGAGTGCATGGAAAAAGTAACTTGCTTTATGATTCTAACTTTCAGTAGCGTAAAGTAGTGCTGAAAATCACTCTTAAGTTTCCATGTAGTAAGGATGGAATGAAGAGCTCTGAAACTCAAAGAGGCTGATGCTAACTGGTACAGCTACTCTAAAGCAGAAGCTCCCAGATGGCTTTGCATTGCAGAAGAAGCATCAGGTGCTACATCTCCAGGCTGTAAAACGTGAAACTCCCTTAGAAGCTGCAAAGCCAGAAACGGGTCATGTAAATCCCACCCAAAAAGCACTGAACTCCTTCCTAGTGCCACCGACTGTATTGTGAATGCCAATGTAACAGCAGAACAGCATCAGGACTGCGAAATGAACACAAGGAGCAGCACTATTTGCCTCCAGTCACTTTGAAAAGCCTCTTTGGAAATTCTGCGGGAGCCCTTGGGGGAGCTCCCCGAGGGAGGCTCAGATGAACTGGGCCTAAGAGCCACAACAGCCGTCTGCGCTCTTCTGCTGCCCACATGGAGCTCGTGTCAAACTCTCCAGAGTTTCAGTCTTACAGGGGAAAAGAAAAATTGGTATCTTATTAAAGTCTAAAGGTGACACCCATGGTGTAAAACGCAGGCACTGGGCTCTGCTTGGGAAGCAGTCAACCCAAGCGCGTTGAGTCCTGTAAGGGCTCCGTCTCCAGGGCACCGCACCAGCTCCCCTCAGGGTCATCCCAGAAAGACTCAAGACTCACTGATTCGGTGCCGACAGTGAAACCCGGGACGGTTCCGGTGCCGTTGGGCTCTCGGGACAAGGCCGAGGGTCGGGCTGAGTAGATGGGAGCCCCCGCTCCTTCGGCCGGGCCCCTCACACCGCCTGAGGGGAGATGCGGTTCCCGCCCTTCCCGCGCGCCTCAGGCGGCGGCGGCGCCGCCTCTCCCCACGGCGCATGCGCCCCCCTCGCCGCGCAGGCGCCGCTCGCCCGGGGCCCGCCGCCTTTTGTGCGGGCGGAGCGGGCGGCGCTAAGGCCCGGCCGCGGCCTCCGCGCCCGCGCCGGGGGGTCTCGCCCTCCTCCGCGCCTCCCTCTCTCCCCCACCACCCCCCCCCCTTCCCCGCCCGCCGTCGGCCAAAGAAAGAGCAATGGCGGCGCGTTAACCGGGGACCTCCGCGGCGCGGCCCGGCCCGGCGGCTGCGGATCTTCCCCCTCCCGACCCGACCGCAGCGGATGCGCGCCTCGCCTCAGGCCCCAGCGGGAGCTTAGCGGGGGCCCCCGGCGCCCGCCGCCGCTTCTCCTCCTCCTCCGCCTCCCTCTTCCTCCGCCACCGTCTCCTGCTGCGGGCGGGCAGCCCGGGGCGTCCCTCTCCCCCTCAGCCCCGCGGCCATGGCCACCGAGCTGGAGCCGCCGGCGGCTGGCGCCGTGCCGAGCGCGGCTCCGCTGGAGGCGGAGGAGGATGAGGAGCACTGGCTCTACGGGGGTAGGTACCGCCGCCCCCGGCCGCGCAGCCAGGCCTCGCCCCGGCCCGGGGAGCAGGGGCTGGAGGGGGGCGCGGGGATGGGGATGGGGGGCGTGGGGGGGGATGTGCAATGCAAAGCACCCGGCTCCGCCTCACAGGCCGCCTCCGGGCTGGGAGCGAAGGGGGCGGCCCCACCTGCCCGCGGTGTGCGAGGCCCGGGCGGTGTCACCGCCGGCCCTGCCCGGTCCCGCCCCTGCCCGCAGCCCCGGCGCCCGCGGCTCCCCCCCGGGGCACGGGTAGCGTTCGGGAGGGGGCCGGCGGCTCCCGGCCGAGCTGTCCTCTCGGGGCAGGCGCTTGGGCCGCTTGTTTTTGGGGTGTTGGGGGGGGGTTATTGGCCCTTTAACGCTAACACTGGGATGCAGAGAGGTTAACGCGATGCTTCCTTACGGTTTCCTAAGCATCCAAATCTCACGATTGAGGCAGGTGAACCCCTGGGCTAGGAGGCAATTGGGGGGTGTGTGTCTCTTAAGAAAAAGTGTAGGGCTTAATTTAAACATCTTTGTCCTCCTCAGACGTTCCACCCGAATACTTCTACATTTCCTCTTCCCTGGCATCTTAAAAGTCTAAAGACCTTCACAGCTGACTTCAGTTGGTTACTTGCTGTTTAGCTTTACTCCTTCAGCTCTGAGACTTGGGATGTGTATTTTGAGTTTAGTTGTCTTTCAGTGGTGTGAGGCTTCACTTCTGCAGTTAGGTTTTGTTTGTTGTGGGGATTTTTGGGGGAGAGGTTTGGGTGGTTTTGTTTTGTTGCTCTATTTCTGCAGGAATGTTGAAAAGACAACACTGGGGTTATAGTGCCTTGGTGCTACTAGGTATTTCTGTAGCTGTGACTCATTTTGTGCTTAAACTTGTTGGGTTCTTTTCTTTCACATGAGTAATTTTCCCCTTCTTTTTTTATTACTATTTTTGCAGATGACACCACTGGTAAACAAGAAGATGGACCAATTTCGGGGTGAGTCCAGAGACTGCTTACTTGTTATAACAATATATGCTGCAGAGAAGATCAAGCCACACTGAGCATAGCTTCGTGAATGCTTCAGACTGATGCTGTTACTAGAAACCTCAGCCTCTCCTTTTCCCATCCCATGGGGTCATCCCAAGCTTGGGCTGGCTTGGAAAGGTGAACTAGATCAGCCAACTGATTCGACTTAAAAGTAATTTCTAACCTTCCCCCCCCGGCTTCTTGATTAGTTTTAAATCAGATCTGTTGCCCACTTTAATTTCCCTGGGGGAAAATGGCACCTTGAGGATTGGCCTTTGTGCTGGCCTGGCATCAGGAAAGCTGTGGCCTCTGCTTAAGCCTGGAAAAGCTAAAAACCTTGAGCCTGACTTAAAATCTTGACATGATCAAATCAACAGATGACATGAAGTGTATGGTTGTGGGTGAGACTTCCAGTTAAAAGCGTTGGGTGCGACTCGATGATCAGTTTTGCTTTTGGTGTATGGAAAGCGTTGTCTGTCCTTGATTGTAACTCCCCTGTGTTTGTAGCAGTTTTGCACCAGCCTGTTTTTTTTTTTTTCTCCCAGCAGAAATATTATCTGTTTGTCCTTTTAAAACGTAACATAGTTTTCATAGTTTTAACTTAATCTTCACTGGGCTGCGTGCTCAGTACCTTTGAAAGTTCACTTTATTATTTACTGTGCTTTAAGGTCACTGTGAATTCAGTATCTGGAATTTCTGAGATTGTTACAGGTACTGTCCTCCTTCTGTAGGAAATATCCTGTGCTTAGGAAATATGAAAACATCCTCAAAACCAAGCTTCAAGCAGACTTGTTGAATTTTTACCTAAAACTATCAAATGAACTTTGTGAGCAGGAACAACTTGCAGCTCCAATAGGAATTTACGGCTAACCTGCCTCTGTTACTTTGCACTTTCATCTGAATGTAGATTTACTTTACATTCAGGATTACAAATCTGAATTTACAGCAACTGTTTCTGATAACTGCAAGAGTTGTGAAGGAAAACAGTGGTGGTCATACTAGCTAGCTCTTCTTTTTTTTTTTTTTTTTTCTTTATTTTCCCCTTGTCCTCTTTTTGTTTGGGTTTTTTTCCTCTTTGTCTCCCAATGAGGATCTTCCTAAATGAAGAGCCATGGGGTGTTCTAAGAAAAAATTCCTTTGTTTGTTATGTTGTCAACGTCTGCAGCTCCAGGGATATGTTGCTGGCTTGTCTGGAGTATTTCTCTCTACCCATGAAGCAGAAATGAGTGGAGTGCAGGATGCAGAGCCCGCTCACATCCCGTAGCCTGAAGGATGCGGTACATACCCGCGGTCTGTGCAGGATGCTGTTAGATCAGCAGCGTGCAGGGTTACGGTGGCATTCTGGGGAAATTAAAATAGCTGTGACCTTTTTTTGGCCTGCAGATGATGGCTGTGGACCTGTCAGATTGTTCAGTCCTGAGAAGCAAACAAGTTAGGGAAAGATTTTTACTTGGCAATTGTTGATTCGAACTTCACTTCGTAAATTTTTCATGCATACCCCCACAGATACTTCACGTGACTTGATGCTGAAGGTAACACTTGTCTCCCTGCCTTAACTCACTCATCTTGCATTCTGAAGGCAGTTTGGGGGTTGAGGGCAATGGTATGAGGTGCTTGGGTTTGGCAAATAGAACGCAGAAGGTTTTGGAGTCATCTCTGAGATTTTTCTCCAGTGGTACCTCTCTTGGTCCTTATGTAACAGCCTGTGCCTGCAACTTTGAAATACCTGGAGGCTGGTTTGTCCCTTTGACATCTTGACTACTTTTTTAAGTTAGTGTCTTCAGCTGTCACCACAGGAACTTGGTGAAAATGGGACCTGCGCATCCTTGGTTTGCTGAACCTTCATCCCTCCTCTTTGATCTGGCCTTGACTGTTGAGTTTCTTTGTATGTGGGGCTTTTCTACTAAGGGAACTGTTCAAATCGTTTTCTTTCGATGCTCGGTCGCTGCTTTCTGAGTCACATAAGCATGGTCTTTTGGCTTCCTCGTCTGGTGGCTTCTTTCCTGCCACCTCTGAAATGGCTTTAATCAGACCAGTGTTTGGATTCTGTTAGGTGTTACCTGTGTTTCTTTTTGAAGATAATCTTGTGTATGTTTATCATCCCTAGTGGGGTTGTAAATTAATAGCAATGTCTCCACACAGTACTGGTGAAGAATTGGCTTGCCTGGGCTGTTCTGTCTCTCTAGAAAAGCCAAAATGATTTTGAAGTCCTGCTGGATTTTACCTATGACACGAGAGAAAACTGATCTTTGTCTTTTAGTTCTGTAACCCCGAGCATGCTCGTTTCTGGCGCGTGTATACTGGTTTGAATTTCTTGCTTGGCTAATGCAGTAAGTGATGTTAGCATTTGTATGAGCTCTTTAATTGGAGGTAAAACTGAACCTGACCATTGTTGCATTAGGACTAATTTATAATGAATGAGAAGATTAGGTGGATAATTATCTGTCTTGTTTGAATTTTAACTACTCAGTAATGTGAGCTATTTGTAGAAACAGTAAAATCACTTTTTCCTTAATTCTGTGGGACGGGTGCCCTTGCTGCTTACTAAACATACGTATAATTATTAGCATGCTTAAGGACAAGGTGGAGTTTTGCTTATCATGGTCTTATTCCTATCATTCGTGATTGTGCTGAACCAAAGCTGAAAGCTCTTATAGCTGCCACTGAAATATTAGCTGTTGAGTGGTGTTTGGCTGGGTGTTTGGAACCACTGCACGGATTCTTTCCCCAAAAAAAAGACTCAAGCAAGTATGATTAATTTTTTTGTTGTCTAACTGAGCTAACTGCCAGCAGAATAAACTCACTACCCGAATAAAGTCATTATAGGAAAGTTACCTTGACGAATGCTTTAGAAATGTTTATAGGTGAACCACTAGAATGGGCTTGTCCACTTTCTTTTATCTGTTGCCTTTACTAGACACGCAGAATCTTCCCATCCTCTGCAAGATGCTCCTCAGGAGAACCGGCCCGTCAGCAATGAAGACCGAGAGATGTCCCAACATGTATGTGTTCCCCTGCAAATGGTAGACATGTTTTTTTCTGTGCTTCTCGGTGCTCATGGATAAAAAGCTGTAAGTGTAAAGATGCTGGTGCTGCACGAGACATTACATTTGAGATGTGCTGATAGTTCTCAGTGCTAACCACAGCAACGGGCTTCTCTCAGCCCATCTGTGCAGTGGGTAGGGAACCCTGCTCTAAATGTTGCTTATGCTCTCTGAAGAGGTGGATGAAGGCTTCTGACACTGCACTCTGTCAGGAAAAGCAGAATGTGATGTTACTTCCAGCTTAATATTTAGAGTGACTTCTTGAGGCCCAATAAAACATGGGAAACACTGGGACAGAAAGCCCAAAGTGCTGAGAATCAGTTCTGATACAGGCTCAGATTTCTTAGTGTGTAATCTTAGTGGTTCAGTGCTCAGAGAGGAAGAGAAGGTTCATTTCTCCACCCACTCTTTATTTCATCTTTCTGATGGGTTTATTTTCTGCCCCTGTGGTATGTCAGGAGAGCTCACACAGAGAACCGAGAAACCCCTGTGCCCTGGAAGAGGAGGGAGACTTTGGAACACCTTCCTCCTTGTGCCTTTTTGTAGCAGTGGGGTGTTAATTCAGCTCATGCATCCTGCAAAACTGCACTGCTGGGTATCTGGAAGACTTCCTTTGCTTTGTGTCCCAGCAGTGGTGCTGCCCTGGAGACGAATCAGCAGCTGTAAAGTTCTTCCCTAAAGGGACTTGGGGGGGACTGATTGGGCTAAATAAGCCAAGCTGAGGTCCTCAGCTGCTTCCTACCACAAAAGCTGTGGTGAGAGATCATTTACTCTTTCAGGGTTCCTAGATGAAGCCTACTGAGTGTATTTCAGTGCTTTTTATTTGTGATTGTGTACTTTGACCATGGGCCCATGAAGGATTTGTGCTAGCAAAGCCCATGCTCTTCCAAAAAGAGTAGGGGAGAGGTGTGTGGGACATGAAGTTCTCAGAACCAAGCTAAACCTTCCCCACCTTCACAAATCTCACCCTGATTCTCATGTTAGGGCCTCTCCTTCAAAGGAGACAGCAGTTTCCTTGGGGGCATCTGTGCACTGATGGTGAAGGCTGGTTACTTCATGGGATGTACCCCCAGGAACAACTTTGTGCAGCCTCAGAGTGCAGTAGAAACTTTGATCTTTATGTCAGAATCATGCTTTCTGATACTCCCTTTATCATACAAGCTCTTGTAAGATTCAGTTTACTGTCCCAGGGGATTTATCAGGTTTATGTATTGATGAGCTCATCTGTGCTTCTGTTATTGCTAGGCCCTCCCAAGTGGTGAAGATGATGAAGACGACAGCGATAGCGACAGCGACGATGACGATGTGAAGGTTACTATTGGCAACATTAAAACGGGAGCGCCATCGTATATGTATGTATGGCTGATTGTGAGGTCCACTTGTGATCTGAGGTAGCTCCAGCGTGTTGGTTGGGATTGGAAGTTGAGACTTGGGATTGGAAGTTGAGACTTGGGAT
>JANVCC010000073.1:1890922-1944130 GCA_025345505.1 Todiramphus chloris collaris
TTGGGATTGGAAGTTGAGACTTGGGATTGGAAGTTGAGACTTGGGATTGGAAGTTGAGACTTGGGATTGGAAGTTGAGACTTGGGATTGGAAGTTGAGACTTGGGATTGGAAGAAGAGCTGATTGTCTTCTGGGAGACCTGGGAGCAATGGCCGGAACACCGGCATGGGATTAGAAACTGATGGGCAGCTCTGTTCTGCAATTGCTTGTTGGAGAATCCATCTGTAAAATAGGAATGATAATTCAGGGGTCTGCTGTTGGGAAATTAATCAAGTAATTACTGTGCTTCATCAGGCAAAATCTAAGGTCAGAACTGACATTTAATTCATCTTCTGTGAAAAGTTCAAGAACCCAAATCTGTATTGATAAGAATTTGCATAAGCTGTGAATTTAGAAATTTTCAGATGTCTTTTTTTTTCTTGTGATTTGGGAATGGTGAGGCTGGAGTTATGAACCAGGAAATGACATCACTGACATCATTCTACCTAATTTCCTTTGAACAGAGATAATAAGACAGCACTCTTGCTTGCTGCTAGCAGCCTTCCCTCTAAGGAAGTGACTTATATGCGCTTTGCACCATGTTCTGATTTTTCCACTTGATGGATAATTCCCTTCTCGTGTTGTAGGGGTGGTTTCAGTCTGATGGATTACTCTGAACAGCCGTGCTCCATCCCTTAGCAGCTCACTAGATATTGCAGACATCCCTTTCAGCTGCTTCTACCTTTCTCTCCTTATTCTGTGCTCTGTAATTTCCCTGTCGTTCAGTTCCACTTAAATGCTAAGTACGTTCCTGGGCAGAAGGGTAACTACCACTCCTTGAAATAACCTTTCCCTTCGCATTCCAGGCACCCCTCTTGTGTTCTGTTGGTCAGTTAGTACCTTTCTGTAGGGTTGGAGAAACTTACCTGGCAATTCTAACGTGCTAAGACTTAGCACTGAAAGTCATAGAGAGACGTAAATACACCCAAGTGAACAAAGCACCTTCTGAAGGTTGTCAGGGCTTGAATATGTTTTGCATGAAAGTCTTCGACCGAGCACGTTGTTCAAAATACCACTGAAGTGATTCTTTCCCATACAGGGGAACTCCTATGAACCTGAACTTAAAAACGGGTAGAGGCTACGGAGCGTCCGCTTCAGGTATTGCTGTTATTTCTGACCTTCACCTCTTGTAGGATTTCCCCTGACAGCTGGAGCAGCTGCAAAGCCTGGTCTCTGTCGCTGTTTATACGGGAGCTGAGAGATGCAGCAACACACAGATTCAGCAAGAGAGGCCAAGAAGCCCCTTTATTAATTGATAACCCCGTTTTCTATCCCCTAGCCCCACAGGGCGATTGCTCAGTGATCACCCATCTCCCAGGGTGATTGGCTGAAGTCCTACAGCACCCAGTGCAAAATATTTTTCCAATGTACTATAAACTTACAAAAACCATCCTACTGTTTCTCATAACTTTTGAGAGAAAGGCAGGACTCTCACCGAATATTGTGAGACCCCGAGAAAATCCCTCTGCTAGCAGCTTTCCAGCATCCACAGGTCTCTGTTTAGGATACAAAATTAGTTCATCCTAATTCAACTAGGAGTAGTAAGTGCATTTCCCAAAGATAAATGCTTCTAGAACAGTCTGAGGGGCCAGGGTGTAGTGGCATCACTGAAGAAGCTGATTGTAATTGTATGTAAACTAGAAAACAATACATTGATTATTACTTTTATAGTAAAAATGCTTATTTTTTTCTGAACTGTATTGTTGCACTGGGGCCAAATGTGCTAAATTGCCTGGAGAAGAACTCTGTGGTCAGCATCCTGAGGTACTCACAGTGTAAAATACAAAAAGAAACAAACTGGCCTCGAGTATCAGCTGTACATATTTCTGCAGGTGACATTTTCCCCATCATTCAGTTTAGCTTCTGTTAGATACTGAGACTCAGATTCTGTCCTTCCTCATACGGGAGACTGTCTCTTCATAGGCTTCATGTACCACTAGCTTCTTCATGCAAATGACTTACTGAGAAAAGAATAAATTCCTCCTGAAGTTTCAGTACCCAACTGATTTTTGCTGACTCCAGTTAGAACACGGTCCACTCCAAAGTGACCCTGAAAAAGTCTCTTGTTATGAGAACTTGTGTATCTTGGGAGGAGAAAAATAACTATTTTGCCTGGGGAGAAAAATAATTTCTTTAATTTAGGGTAAATCTCCTGCATGCCCTAATAATTGACTCTGTCTGTCTGTAGTACCAAGCTGGGTAGAATTTACTCCTCTGCTGTTCACCTGCAAGCGCTGTTTATAGAGTGACTAAAGTGATTTTTATTACAGAGTTGACTGTGGTTACCTGCGTGCTGTAAAGCCAGCAATGAATTCACAGTAGAGCTTTTGTTTTTGACTGGAGTAATTTGCTCAGCAAATTAGTGGATTAAAGGCATTGCATTAAAAGTAGTAACGTTTTCTTCTCTCTCTCCAAAGCTAAGTTGCAGCCCAAAGGTATTGACTTAGATGCCGCAGGGAATATAAATGGATTGCCTGTTATAGAAGTGGACTTAGATTCATTTGAAGACAAACCATGGAGGAAACCAGGTGGGGCCTCACAGTTTCTTGTGGTAAATATTTCCTGCAGTTTTAGTTGTCTCTCTTAAATTTCACATGTAATTTCTGTCCATTTATTGCTGCCAGGGAGCAGGGGAGTTGGAATATGTGTATTGCTCAGCCTCTGATGCCTGTCCAGATAAGCAGTGACATTCACTGATTGATCTACCATGCTTCTTCCTAAAATTGGGTTGCATTTACTTTCTTAATTTACCTTCCCTCAAGGGAATGGCCAATTTTTTTTAATATATTCTATTTTATTAATTCCCTGTTCCATAAAATATTGTACTGACATACAAGGGTGAAGAGCACAAGTGTGGTGAGGAGTGGCTGAGGGACCTGGGCTTGTTCAGCCTGGAGAGAAGGAGGCTGAGGGGAGACCTTCTGGCTCTGACAGCTCCCTGAAAGGTGGTTGGAGCCCCGGATCAAGTGATAGAACAAGAGCAAATGGCTTCAGGTTGCTCCAGAGGAGGTTTAGGTTGGAGCTGAGGAACAATTTCATCCCTTCCAGGGTTGTCCAGGCCTGACCCAGGCTGCCCAGGGCAGGGGGGGAGTCCCCATGATCCCCGGAGGGGTTTCCAAGCCCCCCGTGGAGCCTTTGCAGTTAATTGTTCAGGAAGCTGGTATGTCTAAGTGAGGGAGAGGAGGAAGAAATACAGTGTTGAAGAACCGATGGAGGGCTGAAATACAGGCTGACAGAATAGATATGTCACCATCCCATTGCTGAGTCTGTGGTGGTGCAATCTGCATCTTTGGGTGGTACAACAGGAAGAGCAGCCCACCTAGAAGATACATCTCACTGTATAGACCCAAGCTGAGCTTGGGCAGAGTGTTTTGCTTAGCCCTGTGTATTAGCTCCTTCCTTTCACATTGGTCACTCTAGAAGTACCTCTGTGGCAGGTGGATGTTTGAGGGACACTTCAGCAGGGTTTGGATGTGCTTTGTGATGCTTCCTGTTGTCAGGTGTGCTGTGTGGAGGGAGTTGTAGATGCAGAGGGACAAACATAGTTGCATTTGCTTGGCGAGCAGTTTGTGGCCACCTCTCTTATTCAGAAGTGCTCGTGCTGAGTTGAAACGTTTCACAGAAGGCCATCAAGTGAGAGAACAATCTTGGAAGGCAAGTGAGAGAACAATCTAGATGGGATCAAGACTGAACAGTCATTACTTGTGTACTCTGAGGTGTCTCAATAAATGTTCCACTTCAGCCGTGTTTCACAAAAGGGCCGAGTCCCAGAATCTCCTCAGAACAGGAAGGGTCAGGAGCGGAACGTGTTGGCTTAACTCTGCCAAGAAGAAGGTTCTGTGGCCCCATCCCATTTCTGTGGTGGTAGCTGGAACCACCATTCTTCCCCTGCTTTCCCCAGCACTCAGCTCATTTGGACGATTGGAAGAAACCAGTCTGAAAAATCCAACTGGTGACTAAGTGGTTGCAAGTATCTCTCTTAGCAGCCTGTGTACGTGCTGTGTGCTGTGTCCCCAAAGCTGTTCAGGGGCAGGTGCAGCCATCTCTGCTGTGGCACACAGACTAAGCTGTGCTCTCTAGGAGACTTTGGTTTTCTTAACTCTTCATTAAAGCAGTTCCAGGACAATTGGAGACTGTAAGTTCGCTAGAATCCCCAGGTTACCTTCTGCTCCCTTTGTCAGGTGCTGATCTTTCTGATTACTTTAATTATGGATTCAATGAAGAAACATGGAAAGCGTACTGTGAAAAGCAGCGCCGGCTTCAGCTTGGACTGGATCCTGCTCCTCCCATCAGCACAGAAAACAAGATCACGGTAGGTGATGTGTTACTTCTGCATATGGCCACAGTAAAACTGGGTCTTGTTTTTGTCATCACAGAGGTGAGAGTGTAAGAGCAGAAGATACCTTCATACCTAACTCTCCTGTGTTCCTTCCAGTGCTGAGTAATAGAAAAATGTCTCTTTAAAGATTAAATCTCTCTGCTAAAAATCTTTCCTCTGTGGAACAAACAGTTCCAGCTGCCTGGCAGATTTGAACCACTACGGCAGCAAGACTTGTGTGAATTTCCAATTGACTTTGAGGCTGCCCAGCTACAGGAGCACCTGGTTGGAAGATCATGTGGATGTGAGAGGTGTAGAGAGGGGAGCTGGGCACTCCCAGGTGTCTTACTTGTTGCCGTTGACTGTCATGGTTGTGTGGCTGCCTTTTGTGTCCCGAGACTGCTTTGGCCATCAACCTTTGCAGAATCCATCAGGAGGCCAGTGGCTGTTAGTTAGAACTTGAGCCAAAGAGTCAATGCAGCAAGTGTTACTACTGCCAGTTTTGACATAAAAAGAGTTTATTAAACTTCTGGGAGTTCTGGGAGCCAGTGGACAGCAGGCTGAAATAGCCAACTGGCTTACAGAATGGTCTACTGCCTTGACTGAAGAACAGGGTGTTTGCAAGAGCCCTGTGATTGTTCCTCCCAGGAGCCCTTTTCCTTTGCTGAGGGCTAATCTTTGATGCTACATTCAGCTGAAAGCGAGGGAGTTAAGCCTGTGTGGTTTATGTTGCCTTCCATAGGTTCAGCAAGGAAGAACAGGAAATGCTGAAAAAGAAGTGGAAAACAACATCATCAAAACAGAATTCAAAACAGATTTCTTGGCTCTGGTGGGAGGACGGATGAAGGCTGGACCTCCTCCTAACAGGTGAGAGGTGGTGCAGACATAAAGCCTGGCTGCACTGTTGTTCTCCTCGAGTCTGAAACAGAAGAAGCTTTTAAACTTAGCAGGAAGCTGCTGTGGTCATTCATTAACTGTCATCTTCAGCAGTGCTCTCCTGAGGGTTGTGCAACCCTTACCTGCCCATTTCCCTCTCCTTGCTGGTATCTTCAGTAGAGTGCTGCACAGGGAGGGAAACCCATGTCCCAGCTGAAGGGACACTTCACTGGGAGTAGAGAAAACAAGGCAAACAGCTCAGCTTTGAGGCTGCTTCTGCTAACTTGGCTGCTTCTTGCTCCCACGATGTTAATCTTTGCTTCCTGAAGTGGATTACGTGTTTGGCAGGTGATAAGAGGAGCTATTGGTTTCTGAACCCGTGTGCTGCACTGCTTGATCCATGCTAATTAGTTATTTTCTCCAATGAGAGAGGATCCACAAGGCTGGACGAAGCAAAACAATGGAGTCGTTCTGATGGGCAGCCTCTGGTGGGAAAACCACTGTGACTTTATGAGGTGGCTGGTTATTTTTGACCTAAAGCTTCAGAAAAGCAAAGCTCTGTGAAAGCAGAAGGGACAGAGCTTTGGGATGCAAACTGTTATGCAATAGTGCAAACTGCTCCTTCTAGTGTTCTTGGAGCCTAAAAAGATGCATCTGCTTTGTACCAGGAAGCTGGGTGGGACAATCGATGTGATCGGTGGCCAGGCAGGCACAATCAGGAGAGTGGAAGGACGACGTCGTGATAAGCACGCCTCCGAGGAAAACCCGATTCAGGTAAATGTTTGGTGCCACCTTGACAAATTCCTCATTTTTATTGTGTTTCTAGTGAGCCCTGAGCGAGTTCCTGACCTCCCACATCAGTGTTTCTGTCTGCAAAGCAGCAGGTTGTGTATGAACCCTGGGGAGATGTTCCCTTCTGCAGGTTGAATTAACTTTGGTGCTAAAAGCTTTATCTTGCTAGAAGCCAGGGATTGTCCTTTAAAGTCTGTCCCTGCTATTGGAGTGGTATGGCCCAAGTTCCTTTTCTCATCAGCTTTCACAAAATATTTCTCAGGGTGTGTACCTGGGAGGCTTTTAGGTGAACTATTCTCTTCCCCTCCACTGTTAGGTTGGACTCTCCAGTTCTCACTGTCAGAACTGTGTTACTGGATCTTCTCCCTTGTAAAAAATAAAAGCTTGGGTTTTAAAACTGGACTCAGTTCTGCTCTTGCTTGTCCAGTGTGTGCCTGTAATGTTCTGGTTGCCTTCTGGGCAGGAAGGTGCTATGTGTAGGGTTTGAGAAGTCTTCAAGAGAAGACTTCAAGAGAAGCATGGCCAGCAGGTCGAGGGAGAGGATTCTCCCCCTCTACTCAATTCTGGTGAGACTCCAGCTGCAGCACTGCGTCCAGTTCTGGAGCCCCTGTCACAGGAAGGCTATGGATGTGCTGGAACGTGTCCAGAGAAGGGCCACCAGGATGATCAGAGGGCTGGAGCACCTCTGCTATGGGGAAAGACTGAGAGAGTTGGGTTTGTTCAGTCTGGAGAAGAGAAGGCTCTGGGGAGACCTTCTTGTGGCCTTCCAGTATCTGAAGGGGCTACGAGAAAGCTGGGGAGGGACTTGTTAGGCTGTCGGGCAGTGATAGGACTGGAGGGAATGGATTAAAACTAGAGAGAGGTCGATTCAGGTTGGACATTAGGAAGAATTTCTTCCCCATGAGGGTGGTGAGACACTGGCACAGGTTGCCCAGAGAGGTGGTGGAAGCCCCATCCTTGGAAGTGTTTCAGCCCAGGCTGGCTGGGGCTGTGAGCACCCTGCTCTAGTGGGAGGGGTCCCTGCCCATGGCAGGGGGGTTGGAACTGGAGGGATCTTTAAGGTCCCTTCCGACCCTGACAATTCTATGATTTTCTTAACCACCTTCCTCCTACCAACCACTCCAGACTCGCCAAAACAAAAACAACTCAAATATGGAACCTTTCCCCTGCCTGGACACAGTTCCTGGGTTTGCTCTTATGTTTTTGTGGTTGGTTTGGGTTGGTTGTTAGTGGTCAGTTTTCCAGATGTTGCCAACAACAACCCAAAGAAGAGTTTCCTTAAGCGAAGGAATCTGCTGGGAATTGGTTGTTAAAATTCTCTCTCCTCATTCCTCTGCCTTCGAAGGTCCTGGGAGACCACGGCAGCAAGCCCCAGCCCCCCCAGCAGCCCCAGCAACCATCGCAGCCCCAGCAGCCGCCTCAGCAGCAGCCGTTCGCGCCCCCGGCGGGCCCGCCGCCTCCCCCGCTCGCTGGGCCTCCCCCACCACACTTCCTCCACCCTCCTCCCCCGGTGACTTCTGTTCCTCCTCCCCTGCATCCTCCAGGTACGTGTCCAGCGAACCAAAGGTTTCATGGTGAAATGCTGTGGGGCAGTCCAGCAATCAGGTGGTGGGTCCTTGGACTTGGCTGATCTTTGTTCAGTGTTTCTGTCGACCTGTTTAACGTTTGTCTTGAATAGCAGTGTCAAAAATAGCAGCTGTTCCTTGGCGGGGGGGAACCTCCAGGCTTTGTTTCCATGAGAGCACCTTTTGGTGCTCCCAATTGCTTTGCTTTATTGATAAATGTAAAGAAATGAGTTCCTCTTTATCTATGGGGGAAGCTGAGAAGGTAGAAATTGCTCTCCTGGGTCAGATCAGGGTCCTGTCTGGCTGTGACTGATTCCAAATGTTTTAAGGGTGTTGCTGGAGTTGGAAGTTCTACAACAGCAGCTCTAACAAAAGATTTTCCTCCCAATCCTGGTCAGTTCTTAGTTGGTTTATGCCTTGAAATACCAAGATTTGTATCTTCCTGTGTTTGTTTTCTGTGCGTTTGATTGAACCAGCTGCTACTGCTGGATGATTCTTCCTGCTCCCAGCAGAGTCTAATGTCCAGCAGAGACATGAGAGCAGCGCTTCATTTTAAAAGCAAAATCTGAGTCATTTAAATGAGGTCTTCACCATGGGTTTCTAAGCCCCTGGGTTGTGGTCAGCCCTCAGGGTTGGCATGTTCTGGTGCTCTGACCAATAGCCAGATGGGTTTGTCTTGGGCTAAGAGCCCTTGACAAGACCCTGTCAGGTAAATCCCATATCTGCAGGGGTGCCCTTTGCCCCTGCAGTCAGCAGCTGAGGCCTCAAGCCTCAGTGAGATAGTGGAGATGAAATTCCCAAGTGTTTTTCTTTTGTTGCCTTGAGCACCACGTTCCAGAACAGTTTGACTGTGTCTTCTCTGTGTGTGGTAACACAGTTTCCACAGAGCTTCCTAATCTGCTTCTCCACATCTGCAGTGTGGAGGAGGCCAGTAGTATTCTTCCTGGAACTTTGTGACTGGAAAGGCCAGGTACTTATGGTCATGCAGCATGTCCAGGAGCATTTTTCTGCTGGCTCTTTTCAGGGCAAGTTTACAGACGTGCCGACCGTGGCCTGCGTCGTGTTTTTCTGCCTTCACTCCCTCCTAAGCCTGCACATCTTCGGATCCAACGGGTGTTGTGTCTGTGCCTCTCTGGCTTAAACAGTGCACCCAGATTGAAGCAAGGGCCACGCTGGGCTGTCCTTGGTCCTGTGGGCAGCAGCCAGGTTCTGAGAGGTCCCCAGAACCACGTCAGGCAGTAACTCCTGTCTCATGCACTACCTGCACGTGCAGAAGAATAAAAAAAGAAAGACAGTCAAGACTTTTAGTCCAAGGAGGATTGTTAGTGCAGTGCTTGCTGGTGGACCATGGGAGCTCTTCCTACTGCCTTTCCTTAAAATGACTGCCAAAATGAGCATAAAATGCTCACTTTTTCAGTTGTTGACCACCAAGCAAAAGGACACACTGGAGTCTGCAGCAGGTTCTCCTCTCCAGCTCCTTCAGTCGTTCTCAAGGCTGAATCAATTGTTTGTGTGTTGACACGTGGCAAAAAAGGAACTCTCCAGTGCAAGACAGCAGCAACATTTACAATTATAACATAAAGAAGTCCTCGTTTGAGAAAACAATATAGTTAATAGGCTTGTTACTGCTTAAGAGCACCAATTTTTCTGCTGGTTTCTTTGCTCAACCAAGTGAAATATATTCCAAGTATGCTTGAGGTACAGCGATGACATGCTTCAGCTCTCACCCTCACTGGTTTTCCTTGTTTATCTCCATAGGTCTGCCACCACCGGGTCCTATTCCAGGTAGGTGTTAACTTGCTCTTAGTAACAGCAGTGATTCTGAGCGCAGAGATGGGCCCCATCTGGGTGTTTGGATTGGGTAACATGAGATGGGATGACACCGAGATCTATTTGAGAGCACAGTTAATTTAAGGCTAATAAACTCCAGTGCAGCATTGAACTCCAGCTGCTTCTCTTGCGTTCTGGACCTAAATAATAATCTGTAGGGCTTCTTGTTTTGCCTCTGAAGACCAATCTCGAAAGTGAAACGGAGAAATTCAGATGGCAAAAGCCACTTAGTTAGAATTGAAATGGTTCAGTTCTCGTTACGGGACTTGCACAGCAAAAGTCTGAGTGATAAATTGGTGCTTTGTAGAGGAATTGGGAGCATGAGACAGAGCAGAACAAAAGCCATTTCCTCCAGAAGCCTTTGCTCCCTGGTGTGCAGTGGAGATGGTGAATACTAATAAAGAAATGTAACAGCCAACCTCATGCATAAGTTAAGAACCGCGCTAATTCAGAGCTGCTATAAAACAGTTTCCTCCAGCTGCAATTATTTTTGGTTTTTCCTACTGGAAATTTTACCTAGTCCGGGGAAAACAAATGTAGCTGTTTGTGTAGCAGGCCCTGTGGAGCAATATTTCTGAGCAGGTGCTGCACATCTGAAAAGGGAAGGCTGGTGGTGACCTGGTCTTGACCGTTGGCATCGCAGAGCCCGGTTGCTAGTTGAGTGAATTCAGTTTAAATTTGTTGAGGAGGAGCTAGGTGGACGGAATGACCAGGGTGTTGCAAAGAACTCCCACTTGAAGTAACTGGCTTGGAAAGGGAGATGAGGGAGGATAGCTGCTAATTATAATGGTGATGATCCACCACCATTAGAGTTAGGCGCTTTGAAGTGCTTGCCCTTGGTGAGCAGGTGTGATTGAAATGCTCTTGGCATTCCCTTTTATTGGAAGATCCTGGGAAACAGAGGGAGGAAGAAAAGCATCTAAGAGTGAGATGTGTTCCCCAACTTGTTCGCAGCAAAGGTTTCCACTGGCTGAGCTGGAGACTTCAGGTTACCTCTTTTTGCAGGGAGGGGTTCTCCTGCCCCGTGTTAGGTGTTCACAGCAGGAGGTGATGGATTGTCCTGTGTTGCCTCCATCTCCACTGACTTGGAAAGGAACCTGGAGCAACCAGGTTCAATGTAAATGACTGCAGCCGCTTCATGTGTTTGATATTTTTAAAGTGTCAGTCCATACAGGACCAAAAGGGTTAATATTTACTTCTTAATTAGTGTTTAAGATGTTTAAGCCAAAATAGAAGGTCGTTTTTCCTTTCTTTTCCTTCCTGTACTCCTACAGAGCTAACGTAGCTGTGGGGTTTTAATTTTGGTGGGAGATACATCCCTGAAGGAAAATGATCCCACTTCAAACAGGGCCTTGGTTAGAGTAAAAAGATGCTTTAAATGCTTCTAACTGTAAACAGCAATGAAGCTTTGTTCCCTTGTGGCGAGCTGTGAGATCTTTGTGATGATTTAAGCTTCTTGTGTCTAGGGCTGTTCCCACCTCCTCTGGCACCACCACCAGCTCTCCTCATTCCCACCTTGGATGGGTAAGACCACACCTGGGCTGAGCCATGGGTGTGCAGCTCCTCCGGAGGGAGGGAAGGAGGTGGAAAAGGACCTGGGGGTTTTGGTTGACAGCTGGCTGAAGATGAGCCAGCATGTGCTCAGGTGGCCAAGAAGGCCACCAGCATCCTGGCTTGTGTCAGCACTGGTATGGCCAGCAGGACCAGGGCAGGGATCGTCCCTCTAGACTGGGGTCAGTTTTGGGCCCCTCACTCCCTGCAGGACCGAGGGGCTGGAGCGTGGCCAGAGAAGGGCAACGGAGCTGGGGAAGGGGCTGGAGCACAAGGGTGCTGAGGAGCAGCTGAGGGACCTGGGCTTGTTCAGCCTGGAGAGAAGGAGGCTGAGGGGAGACCTTCTGGCTCTGACAGCTCCTGACAGGAGGCTGGAGCCAGGGGGGTTGGGCTCTGCTCTCAAGGAACAAGTGACAGGACAAGAGGAACCAGCCTCAAGTTGCCCCAGGAGAGGTTTAGGTTGGAGCTGAGGAACAATTTCTTCCCCTCCAGGGCTGTCCCAGGCTGCCCAGGGCAGGGGTGGAATCCCTGTGACCCCTGGAGGGGTTTCCAAGCCATGGAGCTGTGGTGCTGAGGGACAGGGGTTTATGGTGCCCTGGCACTGCTGAGTTAATGATTTGACTTGATGATCTTAAAGGTCTTTTCCAAGCCAAACATTTCTATGGTAGGTCTAAAATCAGTGCCAGTTATTTTTAGTCCAGTCTTGGATTGGGAGGGGGGTGAGAGCAGAGTCTGCCCAGAATCCTCAGTACCTTTGGTGCAGCAGCTCCAGAAGCTGCAGCAAAGCAACTGCCCCTCTGTGTGTGTGTGTGTGTGTGGGTCTGAGAGTTTGCAAAGCAAAGGGAGAGAGATTCACCAAAATCATGAGCTTACACAAAAATGGGGAGAACTGGCAGGACAGACCTGCCTGCTGGGGGTCACTGGTGCCAGTAACGTGTGTCCTTCCCTCTCCAAAGCCAGCCAGCCAGCTACAACAACAGGCAGCCTCCTCCGTTCAGCTACAACTCTGCAGGTGAGTATGAGGATGATGGCAATCAAACTGCTTCTGTCTCTCTGGTGTTTGGTAGTTCAGGCTTTTCTCAAGCTGATGGACATCATGCTTGCTTTAACTTTAGGGTCCTGCTCGTGCCCCAGACTCTCCCAGTCACTAGGTGCACATACTGGGTTTGATCACTCAAAGCCTTTGGAAAGCTCAGTGTTTTGCAGCAGTGTTTTGTGGAGTGCTAAGCCTCCAGTCACAGTTTTCAGGGCAGATGCCCAGCAGCAGAGAAGCTTCTCCACGTGCCTCAGCAACACGTTCTTGTGCTTGTTGGCACGCGTGTGCTCACACTCGCACGCTGCCTCTTGCCCCCCCCCCTCAGCTTCGCATCTCCTCCTTCAGCTTTCCAATGCCCTCTGCAAATACCTGGCCTTGCTTGCGTCTTCCCGAGGGAAAAGGTGTCCACGTGTTCTTAGCCAACTGCTGAAAGTGGAAGGGGAGGGTGAGGATGGGAGGGAGCTGGCCCGTGGTTGTCCCCTTGGGTTAAGTTGTTCTTCCAGGGGTGCCTTTGGCAGGGGGGAGGCAGAGGATGCTGTTAACGCTTCAGACCAACGAGGATTCTGCTCTCTCGTGGCAGATTCAGGTTTCATCAGCTACCCACCCATCTCCACGTCCCACACGCCCTGGGTGACGACGGTGGACAAAGGCACGAGCAGTTCCAGCAGCAGCCATTGGGAGTACTCCGGCTCGAGGCGCGAGAGGGAGCGGGAGCGCGAGCGGGAGAGGGAGCGGGAGCGAGACAGAGACCGCACTCCGACCACCAGCGAATACAACAAGTGAGTGCTGCCTTTCAGCAGCTTCTGCTCCCACCTGCCCCGTCGGGAGCTCTGCCCTTGCCCTGGAGCCTGGGAAGTTGTTTGGTCAAGACATGGGATTACCGATTATACCCAGTTTAATTTTCTGAAGTGGCTGGGGAAGAGAGACTTCGGATCGATAACTAGAGGACGAACGAGGAGCCGGTGTCGCTGGCTGATCTCCCATGTCTGTTTTTCATTTAAATCCAGCAGAACCAGTTACGCTTGCTCTCCTCCTGTAATGTGAGGCCAGTAACTGAACTAGCCCCTCTCTGACCAGGCATTTCCCAGCACAGTGTGAGACACTGGTAGGAGCTGCTGCTTCTCCTCTTCTAAATACAGCTGTCAGATCAAAGGCAAAGCCAGCTGTGCTTTGCTCAGCTCTTCTGTCGAGCCTTGCAGGGCAAGGAGTGCCCCGCACCGGCCGTCAGCTTGTGAGGTGTGGATCCCTGACGGGTGTTTCTGGGGGACAGCCACCGTGGTGGCAACCACTCTGCTCTCAGGCTGCAGCAGGGTGGGGAGCGCTGGGGCAGGGAAGCGTTCAGCCCCCCGGTGTTGATCCGGAGAGTTCAAATGAGGGCTGGGCTGCGAAGGCTTCTTTTAAAACCCATCATTTATTTTTTTTGTTCTGTCACAGGCAGCGTCAGTGTTTTGCGGGCTTGAGGCTCAGAAATATCAGTAGTTATTCAAAACATGGTCAGAATGCACATTCCTGGCAGAGGGTGCTGCCTGCCAGGGAACTTCCCAGCCTGGGCGCGGAGCAAATGGGGTGACTTGTTCCTGACCAATTTTCTTCCTTGCACGCTTGTGGGTGCTGAGTGGGATGGGGATGACCAGAGCAGAAGAAAAACTTGCTGTGGTTTGGGGAGCTGAGACTCCCATGCTTCCTGAGCAGGTCGATGCTGCAGGCAAGCCCTGCAGTCAGCTCTCCAGGGCACATTGTTGGTGTTCCTGGGCACTTTTGAGAGTGCTGACCTCTAAGATTGGGCTTGGTGAAGCAGGACAGGGAGCCACGCTCGGTGGGGTCCCTTGGGGCACTTCCAGATGATAGGTACTGGGTGTTTATTTGTCTGGCTTGTCTCCAGGAGTGTTAGGATGATGTTTCAGGAGTGTTAGGATGATGTTTCAGCCTTCCTTGCTCTGAGTCTGAATATTGTTTCCCATGGTGGGACTTGTTAACCCTTAAGCTTTCAGAAGTTGAGTAGGGACTATGAGATGTGGAGGGGAGGAGTGGGAGATGTATCTGAATTTGGGGTGTATTGTGGATCAAATGAGGTGCCTTGAGCAGGTAGTTCAGGGTAGGCAGAAAGACCAGGTCAGCTCTGCTCACAATGTGAGTTTTTAAGCTCATGGGAAAGAAAATAGTTCCTTGGTCTAACTCACACAAAAGAATTGCAGGTTCTCTGGGGTGATAGTGGTGCAAGGTAAAACCCAGCACCACGGGAGGCAGGATGATGAGGGGAGTGTGTTTCTGTTGAACAAGGCAGCTGGATGCCTTGGACATATTCCAGAAGGATTGTGAGGGCAAAAGCCCCAGGATGTTGGCCACGTGCCTGCTGCGAAGGTACGAATCCAGAGAACAAATTTTGTAACTCCTTTGCCTTGAGAGGCCGGGAGGACACGGTGATAAGCGGCTCTTTGGGCTTATCAGCTGTATAATGGGCAAATGGAGAGGTTGTTTCTCTGGTGAGAAACTGGGATTGGGTCACCCCTCAGGTTCAAGAAGCAGGGGCAGCAGCTCATCGTTAAGTTTTTTCAGGAGCATCACCAATACCTCAGCCATACCTCAGAATGAGAGGTGACCAGATTTTGCTGGTGAGGATGGGGTTCCAGAGTCCCAAAAGCACGGCTCCCAGGTTTCAGGTCCAGGAGCTGTGGGTTCCTCTGCCTCACCTCTCCTCCCTCTGCCCCAGTGACGACGAGCGGTACCGCTACTACAGCCGGGAGCGCAGCTACGACTTCGAGCGCGACTACCGCCGGAGTCGAGACCGCAGCCGGGAGCGGGAGGATCGGCACCGAGAGCGCAGGCACCGGGACAAGGAGGAGAGCAGCAAACATAAGTCCTCCAGACGGTAAGAGCTGTCTGGGGTTCCGCTGGGCTGCTGATGGTGCCGTAGCTGCAGATAAGAGCTTGAGTGAACTGCTGGGTCACAGGATTCCTGTGAGCTGCTGCCCTCCTGCTGCCCAGGCAGGACAGAGTGTTTTCAGGCACGTAGCTGGGCAGGAGGTAGAAGCCTCAGTAGCAGGGAGAGGAATTCTTGGTGTTGGTAAGATCTCAGTGGGGCGAAGGAGAGGTTGCCCCGTGCTAAACATCCCATCAGAACAGCGGTGCTCCTGCTGTGGAGAAGGTACACAAAATAAAACACAAAACCAGAGAAGAAGCCTCAGCTTTCAGTATTGTCTGTTCCTGTGTGGAGAAGAACTTTCTTCAGCCTGTCATCCAAAACTCCCTCTCGGTGCAGGAGGCTGAGCACTGCATGGTGAGAGCTCTGCATGCAGGGCTGCTGATAGTGAGGGTGGTGATGATCTGAGCTAAGGTGAAATGCTTTTGGAGCAGAGCAGGATGTCCTAAAACTTCAGTTTTTCTAGGAAAAAATACTTATCTGCTACAGATGATTGTCCTGTGAGAACATCCTTCCAGCAAAGCCTGGTCTCTGGTGCGGGGCAGCGCACAGTTGCTGTGTCAGTTTACATCCCGCCAATGACTTGAGCAGACTTGCTGGGGGTTTATTTTTTTGGTGCTTCAATTTACTTCCTTCTTTTAGATGAAATTTGTGCCAGCTCTGTAGGTAATTACTCTTTATTTTGAAATTGGTATCAGAAAAACTCCTACATAGTGGCTGGAGGCAAAGGCTGCTCTCAGCCTTTGGAGATGAATAAGTTTTCGGGGAAGGATGGATTGCTGAAGGGTTGGAAATAAAGTGATGGGAAGAAAGGCCAGGACCATAATCCAAACTGAATACAAAACAAATGGAGGCTGAGCTGATACCAGACTAATGAGCCAACGGCTTTCAGGGTTATTTCTCAGCCTCCTCTACACGGAACTGAAATCTGGTGTTAGAAACCTGACTGCACAAACAGGGTGGACTTCACCAAAGTGCTGTCGCCATCAGCTCAAGAGCTCGGTGCACAGAGCTGGGCTGCTCGTGCGGTGGCAGTGAGGTGACCTCTCCTCTGCTCCCCAAACCACACGCTGATTGATGATCTTGGCGTGGTGGGACGGGACGCGTTCGTCAGCTAAAGCAAGTGGAGGAATCCAGCTCCACTTCCAGCACGGATCCGGAGTCCCTGCTTGGGGTGCCTTGAGAGCTGAGCCTGCTGAAGGCACTTGCAGAAAGATGAAAGGGTTTTGTTGCAGTTTCCAGGTTGCTGCTGGCTGACCGGTCGGAAGGAAATCACTGACGCTGGTTTAAATATTAAAGGCCGGGTGCCTCATCCAGGCAGAAACAGCTGCCACGGTGCTGTGCGCAGGGTGCCTGAAGATGAGCTAAGGAGAGGCAGCAGCCCTAGGTGGTTTTTTTGTTGTTTCTGTTTTATTTTTCCCCTTTAATGACTGTGAAACCATTTATTAAACAAGTCAGAAAATTACTCGAAGCTGGGAGCCCTTCAGCCAGGGCTTCAGTGGTTCAGCCAGTTAGGGTGTCTCTGTTAAACTGGTATTCCAGCTGCAGTGAGAGTCTGTCTGCGCCTGGCTCGGTCCCCACACAGAGCTGTGAGTCTGCACTTTGTGACCGTCCTGGGATAAACTGATCTGCTTTTTCCTCTGCTCTGGCCTCTGTTGTAAATCCTCCACCTTCACTGCACAGTCAGCTCTAGAGAGCTCGCTTGGCTTTCAGCTGTGAGGAGGAACAATTGCATGCTTGAGAAGCAGAAGAATCTCCTCCCTGGAGGGAGCAAAACCAGAGCTCCCACCTTCCTTCTTTCTGAGCTGGGGGCTGACCTGGGGCTGCTGGGCACACTGTGTGCCCGTGGTGCAGCTGGCTGTGGGCAGTGGCAAGGCTCCAGTGTGCCCAGCCAGGGCAGAGTTACTTCTGGCTGGAAACTCCCCCCATCACAGCAATCCTGTATCAAGCTCCACAGCCATCCAGCTGCAACTGGAGAATGGTTCTGGCTGAGGAGCCAGGAGTTTTAAAGCACAAATGTAGTGAAGGACCAGGTCGTTTGTGTGTAAGCAGAACTAGAACCAGGATCTGCCTCCTGTTAGGGAACTCACGTTTCTCCAGTATGTAGATCCCTTCCTTCTGGCTGGTCCAGGGATTTCCCCAGGATGTTCATAGAATCACAGACTAGTTTGGGTTGGAAGGAACATTAGCAGGTCACCTAGTCCAACTCCCCTGCAGGGAGCAGGGCCATCTGCACCTAGAGCAGCGTGCTCAGAGCCCCGGGCAACCTCCCCTGCAATGGTGCCAGGGATGGGGCAGCCACCACCTCTCTGGGCAGCCTGGCACAGGCTCTCCCCACCCTCAGCAGCAATTTCTCCCTTCTCTCCAGTCTAAATCTCCCTCTTTTAGTTTAAACCCATCAGCCTTTTTCCTGTCCCAACAGGCCCTGCTCAAGAGTCTGTCCCCATCTTTCTGACAGGCCCCTTGAAGCCCTGAAAGGCTGCAGTAAGGTCTCCCTGGAGCCTTCTCTTCTTCAGGCTGAAGAGAGGAGTTCAGAGGAGTGAAGGCTTCAAACACCCCTCAGATTTAGGACTCTTCCTTCTCTCAGCAGCCTCAGTGCTTCACACTGAAACCCGAGCTGTGTCGGAACTGTTAAACTCCCTTCGACTCGAGAAGGACACGGGGCTGTTCCCTATAAAAACCACCCCAAAACAATTCTGACAGCATCTGTCCCACGCAGGAGCGCGTGCAGACGCAGCACGGGGTGCGAAGCCACCACCACACACCCTGCCCTCGGTTCAGCAGCGCGGGCTGGATCAGAGCAGCCCAGATAAACCCCCAGCAGCTTTTTGGTGGCCCGAGTCTCCTGCGTATTGGAGACCAAAGCGTCCCGGGGGTCTCCAGTGGGGGTGGTAACTCTGTTCTCCCCTTTCCTCCCCGCCGCAGCAAGCAGCACGAGAGCGAGGAGGGGGAGAGCCACCGGCGTCACAAGCACAAAAAGAACAAGCGCAGCAAAGAGGAGAAGGAGGCCAGTGAAGATGGTGCCCAGGAGGGAGAGGAGCAGGATGCCAAGGAGTAACCCACACCCAGCCTCGCCGCCAACCCCGCGACGGAACTCGCTCCTTTCAGACCAGTGTGGCACTGGTGATGGTTTGGTTTGGGGATTTGATTTTAGCGGTTTTTTTTTTTTTTTCCTTTCCGAGGGAAGAGAGGCTGACTCTGGGCGAGCAGTGAAGCATGTTGCAGTGGTTTGAGAGCTGAGGCTGCACGTGCACTTAAACTTTTGTTTGTTTGTTTTTTGATACGAGACAAACTCCAGCAGTACTAGTATCCACAGCACTGAGCTACTCAGACATCCCTGGGGAGGACTCTGTGGTATCAGATCCTATGGTTTCTGATGGAAGATGGCTTCAGCTGAAACTAATGCATTTAGGGAATAGTTTTTGGGGTTTTGTTTGGTGGTTTTTTTTTTTTTTTTTTTTTTTGGTCATCATCATCATTCCTTTTTGAAAAACTAGGACAGTAAGTGTGACTTGAAATTTGTTGTCCAAAGGAAAAGCGTGATTTAGATCCCGAGAGCTGGCTTAGAGTCTGGCTTATAGTAGTGAAAAGTCTCACCCCACAAATAAATTTCTTTCTAGCTATAAAACCATCTTCTGGTTTCTCTGTGGCCAGGCAGGCAGCGTGTGAGGAGGAGCTGCTTTTACTGGTGGGTCACAAGCTCCTGTTTTGGCCCGACGGCTTGGAGAAGCTGTCGTGCGTGTTTACACAGGGTGTGCAAAGACTCCAAACCTGGCTGGTGGTTATTTTTTTATTATTATTATTATAATTATTTTTATCCATTGCAAAAATAGCTGTGTCCCGTATTACACCTCTAAGTGGGAAATCAACGGAGGACCCACAGTAAGAGCATGAGTTTAATTAGTTTCAACTAACTGTCTTTTGTTTTCTTTTACTTACCGTGTTGAGCTGAGTAATCTAGCGCAGTAGAGAACAGGAAGTCCCACCTGAGCAGTTTGCCCTCCTGGGGTTGGCTTCTTCCTCTTTGGTTCTCACGGACACTCCTGTGCGATGCATTCCTTCCCCTTAGAGAGCCAAATAAATCCACTCCAACTCCAAGCATCCTACGGACTCGGTATCAGTTGAGGAGGGGATGGTTTCTTCGGTGGGAACAACGGGGAGGTAACGTTGAGGGGTTTTGCTACGTCCAGTACTTCGGCTACTCCGCTTCTGGTTGCGCGAGTCCACAAGCGTCTTGTTTTTTAAGTATCTTTCACTACTTTGTTATTTAAAACTGTCTTAAAACTTTGCCCTAAAACAAGATGGTTCTGAAATGTAAATTTTTTTTTTTTTTCTTTTGTATTGTAATCTTGCAAGTGTGAGTGTCACGTGGAGCTTACAGCCCTAGAGACGTGAGCCAGTGTGGCATGATGAGAACAGTTTATGTGCGGTGACAGAGCATTGCTGAGTCATTCACTGCAAAACCCAGGGGAAGATAAAAAGAGTGGGGTTTTTTCCTTGTTTTCTGTCTCTAATGCAGCTTTAACATCCTTTGAGGAGATGTGTGGGCAGTGGGGAGGTGTGTGTGCTGAACTGGAATTCAAGGGCCGGGCTTGGAATGGGTCTTCCAAGTGTTCCTCCTCCTGCAGCCCTGCCCGAGCTCTGGGAGGACGCTGGGAGAAGAACGCTGCCGCTCAAGCTGTGCCCATCTGGGCATCAGACGGTGCCTCACCCGACAGCTCCTGGCCTGCTGCTCCAGGGTTTCAGCTCCAGTTGCCCGAGAACCTCCAGAACTTGGGCTGATCTTGCTTTTTATCCAGCTGGGGCACGGTGTGGGTGGAGGAGAAATCAAAACCAAACCAGTAAGAAGGATTCAAGGCTTTGCAGCACGATGACAAAGGTGCCAACAGGCCAGTCGCTCGCAGGCGGCGGGAGCGGGGCTGAGCAGCCTTGCCTGAGCTTCCACACTCTCACTATCAACTCTGCTATTGATTGTTTTTTCTCCAGACCATGAACTAGGGCAGCCTGTCCCACAGGAAAGGCCAAGCAGTGCCCCCCAGAGCAGTCGGAGCTGGTTTTGGCCCGTCTCGAGTCAGGGGAAAGTGCTGGCACTAGCTTTACACTGAGGTAAGTCTAGGGCTTGGCCCTGGGTCAGGATTTAGTCCATTTTTGCAGACTGAGGTGCACGTGGGGCCTCTCCATGGGTGGACAGAGCTGCCCTGCACTCACTCCTGCTCTGTGGAGGTGACAACAGCTGCTCGACCTGGAAATAGGTGTAACTAAGGGTGATCACATCCAGTCCCTATCCCTCTGCTCAGGGATGGTGATGGGGGACAGAATCTTGCACTGGTGAGTCAGTGCTGCAGCTTCCCCTCATGGTTTTGGAATGTTTTCAGATGGACCCAAGCCCTTCGCTGATGTGAATTTAAGGGAAAGAGTTAGAAATAGTTTTATTTTCATGAACAGAGGTGAAATGTTTGCCAGTCATGTACCAGAGAACTCTAAAGGTGGGGCTTTGGCAATAATCTTTACTCACATCAGGGAACTGCTGCAGGTCCCGTGGTCATGTTCCCTGGTGACTGAGAGCTTGGAGAAGGGGCCAGTTCGGGGCATCAGGACTGGTGCTGGACCAAATGCTGGAGCTGGGAAGCAGGCCCGTGTCTCACTGAGCACAGAATAGTTCTGACGGGGTGACCCTCAACTCTTGTTACACAAGTGCCAGCCACGCTAAAGTGGAAACAAGGTGAGACATCTTGGGGAACCCGGGGCAGGTCCTTCAGCTCCTGCCAATATCATCCCTTCCACTCAGGGATGTTCTGTGCTAGTAGAAATCACACCAAAAGCTGCCCCCAGCCTGGATGTGCAGCTCCCCTGGGAGCACCAGCAGCAGCTCCAGCACTGCCTCGGAGTTGCTGAGCTGTGCAGCCTACCCCCGTGGGGAGTTAAGCCTGGCTCAATAAAGCTATATTTATTTAGTCTCTGGGTTAGCAGGCACTGGTGGGCTGCAGGCAGCCTCCCACCCACAGCAGGGGCACAACTCAGGGGCTGGGTAGGTGGGATTGGCTTTGGTTGGGGTTTTTTTCCCAGCCCCAGTGTATTTCGGGATAGTTCAGCTCCTTTCCTGGGAGAAGCATCAGGCCATGACACTATTTTGTGCCTCACAAAGGCAGCTTCTTGGAGAAGCATCTGGGGGGGAGGTGACCTGGGGCAGTAGCTGGTACAGGGGAAAGAAAGGTTAAAAAAACACCCCACCTCTACTCCATGGTTTCCAGTCATATTACAATAATTTATAAAGGCATCAAAACAACATCTGTTAACAAGCTGATCTTGGAAACAACACTTCAATTGCTAGGACATTGTCGTGAAGTTGAAGGCACCTTGAAATAAGATGGAGTAGAACTCAGGCTGCCTCCTGCAGCATCCTCTTCGCTCAGGAACGCAACACAGCGGTAGGAACCACTCTCCACCCCCATCAGTACTGACTGTTCCACCTCAGGCACAGATTCTGCACCTTCACTGAGAAGAGACAAAAACCCCTTCAGGCTTTTCTGCTCCTTTGTGGCAGGAGGAGGGCAAGCGGCAGCTTTTCCATGGGTACCTTTCTGTCTTTTGAATTAATCTGCTCTCAGCTTTCCCCAGGAACACCAGGGGATTCAAACAAGGGCCCCTGAGCCCCCAGTGGTGTTTGGCACTCAAAGGGGTCACAGTGTGGGTCAGGGAAGATGTCTCTTGGTGGAAGCTGGTTTGAGAGATTGGTCACTGCCACTGCTGATTAACAGCCTTCTAAAGAAGGTGGGAATTGCTTCAAGTGGAGCTTGCAGAAGGGTGTCCCAGGTCCCACCAGCCTGCCTTGGCTTTAGTTCTTTGAGGTTTAACTATACAGCAGATTTGAACTGAAGCCAAACTGGGCCCAGGGTCCTTCTGGAGGTGTTTTATTTCACACGCTCTCTGCTCTCACCTGAGCTGCTGCAGAGGGAGGTGAACAGAAGCACAGGAGCTGCTGCAGCAGGTTCATCCTTCTGCCCCTGACTTAACTCTGCCTCTTATCTAAGGCAGCATCCAGGACACGCCTGTTCACTTCATCATCTTTCTGTGGGAAAAGCTACTCCCTTTATCATCAAACCAGGGAAACCAAGCTGAGAAACAGAGGAAAATTAAAATGAATTCCTTGACTCTGAGTACTGAGGGATGCACTCGACTCCTTAACCAAACTAAGGGTAGTTTGGGACAGGCTCCAAAGGCACTCAAGGCTTAAGCTGTAACCAGGCCAAGAGCTTCTCCCGTTCTCAGCTCTTCTCTGGAAACCCCCTGAGGAGCAGTAACACCCTGAGCATGAGTGACCATTAACACCTGAACAGTAGGTGGCCTTTCCATGACTTGTTTGTCCAAGATCAAAACTAGGGATAGGAGGAGTCCTGTGCCTGCCTTTCCCATCACAGGGCATTTGACCATGAGCCAACTGCTTTGTCCCATAAATCCAACAGCCTGAGTGAGCCTTCCCTGAGCTCTGGCTGTGTGCTGGTGAGCTCCCTGGGAGCAGGGGATGCCTCAAGGTTGCTCCTGGAGGCCACGAGACCTCTGACCAATGCAGCTCTTTGGTAAGCAACCAGCATTTATCTTATGGTAACTGACTTGTGTCTCGGTGACTTTGTTCCATCCTTTGTGCAGTAAGTCAGAGCAAACCTCGCCCTCAAACTTTACCATTGCTCTTTTACTCATATTTCAATGAAACTGCTTTCACTGATCCCCTTGACAGTGGTTCTTGAAGCAGCCTAAACCTCCCCGTCGTGACAAAGCGGGGGTAGTCGGCAGGATCCTAAATTCCAATTCACGACAAACTGGATCCCCACTCAGAATTCCTGATCAGTCCCTGGTGCTGGGACCTTCAGGCAGGTCCGTGCAGCTCTGCCGTGCTGGCCGAGCAGCTCTTCAGCCGTTGACTCTGAGACTCAGAGCTGGTTTTGGAACATCTAAACACACTCATTAGGTTTTGGTAATCTGAAACGAGCAAGACCAGGGGCTATAGAAACGGCTTAATTGGATCCCCCTTTGTAATTCTCTTTTAACAGCCTGTATAAAGGGGCTCTGTGTCCAAGAAGGGCAGTTGGCAATCAGGTGCTGAACTGGTTTAGACTAGGAGGGGAAAACTGGACCCTTGTGCCTGTGTTAACCCTTTCAAAATACCAAAGGGCCCCCCGAGCTCTAAAATTGAGGAAAGGGCCTCAAAGGCAAGTTGTAGAGAAACACCAGAAAGAGCCTGCTCTGCAACACCCATCCTAAAGAGCTTTAATGAGCCCAGGAAGCTACACCAACTGTTGGGATTAACCGTTACTTCCAGTCCACCAACCACACTTGTTGATAACCTCAGCACAGTAAAGAAATGTTTTTCTGCAAAAAGGAAGCTTAAAAAGTCTTCTGTGGGGAGAGGCCATGGAGCAAGAGCTCGGCGTTCCCGAGGCTTGTGTCCCGTGTTCAGCGTTGCGTGCCAGCCAGCCACCTGAAAGGTGGGGGTGTTCTGCTGGAGCTCTCACACCAGGCTCCCCGGCCAGGACACCACTGTCAATGTGACTCTGTTCCTTTGCTCCTTCAGCATGGGGATTAGTTCTGCGTTGCTCATTCCTATCGCTGGGACTCCATTTACGGCCACTATTTCATCACCACACCTAAAGAAGAAGACAGGAAACGTGCTGGGCAGGACTGACTTAACTATTAACACTAATTATTATTAATATAGCGCCCTAGGACCCGCAAGGTCACCTAGCCCACCAGGAGGATTATTAACTCCATGGTGAAGCAGCTTTTTCACTTCTGAGTCAGAGGGCAACCGAAAAGGAGGAGGCTGGTGGTAGCTGAGCGAGGGCAGTGAAGGTCACCAGCAGAGCAACGGGCTGACAGTGAGCAGAGGGTAAAACTTGCACAAAATCAAATCTGTGCTGCTAACCACGCTCTGCACCGAGGTTGCCCCTGCAGCTACTTGACAAGCAGTCACCAAGGTGAAGTGCTCACCAGGCTGAAGCCTGATGTCAGAGGGTAGCTCAACACAACAGAGGTTTCAGTGTCCTGCGTGTTCAAGCTCTGCCCTGCAGCCAGCCAGCCCCCTCCCTCTGCCCCCTGGGGAAAGCCCCTTGCTGTCCCAGCACTGCAACAGGAGTCCAGCCCTCTCCAGTCCTCCCGCCAAGACTCTGACCCAGCTCCGGTCTTTCCCACTGGTTTCAGGGGAGCAAAGCCCATCTCTCTGCCCTGCCACTGTGTCCCCTGCAAGGAGCCTCCTCACTGCTGGTTTGTGCAGCCCTGCAGCGTGCTCGCCGAGAAGGCAGCTCTGGCAGAGATGACACAGAGTTCTGCAGGGCCCTCCAGCTGCGCTGTTTACTCCTCCGCTCGCTGCGATTCCTAACGAACAGCTCAGCAAAGCTCAATTTCAGTGCCCCACTTCCATTGGGATACTTTTCCTAATCTAGGAGGTTTTATACTCTGGAACCTCCGAGATCAATCTCCAACCTCCCCTTTCTACTTTTATCTAGTTACTCAATTAAAACCTTTACAGCCTTTTACAGCGTAACTGTCGATTCCATTCAGTTTTTACCTTTCTAGAGAAACCAAACCACTCCTTTGTTACAACTTTACCGACAGTATTAACTGCACAAGTGAGTGTCTGAGAAGCCATTCGCTTTTAGCTCAGCTGGTTAGAAGGGCAGAGGACAGCCCTGCAGTGAACCCAAGTACTGGTAGTGTCTGTGGCACCAGCACCAGAGACCCGCGGGGCAGCGCGTACGTACTTGAGTTTCCTGTCGCGGAAAGCGGGAGTGCCCGGCACTATGGTTTTGATGAAGAAGGGCTGGTTTCCTTTGCTTTCCTCAAAGCCTCCAACGATGCTGAAGCCCCAGCTTTCCAGGTTGCCTTTAGTAAGGACGATATCTTGGCAGCAGTGAAGGTAGCTGTGAAGACAGGCACGGTCAGCACCGCAGAAAGCTTGTGAACGTCTTTCTAGGAAAACTGCCTGGCCAGAAATTTATGTTTTCCCTTGTGGAAGTGGTTGGACTCTGTGCTCTTGAAGGTCTTTTCCAACCTAAACACTTCTATGGTTCTGTGAAAGCACAGCTGTGTAACAGCCTCAGATTTATTTTCTTTTTTCAAGGATGTGAGGCAACTCCTTTGCAGGGATAATTCTCCCGTCTGAAGATTCCCATCCTTCAGAAATCTTTCCCCAGTGGTGTTAACCGAGAATTACCACCATTCTCTACAGGGGCTTGTGACGTAAAAGATTCATAAATAACTTCATGAGTTCTACTACTGATCTTGCACAGTACTAGTGACAGATTCACGGTGAACAGCACTTACACCCCTGTAATCAATGAGAACTAAGCTTTTTTTACCCCAGCCGCATACCGTGCCCTTGGTACAACAAAGGCATTCAGCAGCAGCGTCACCGATGGAAAGCAAACCTAGGAGCTATGGCAGCCTTTCTTCTGCTGGCCACCAAACCAGAAGGTAAAAGGTCTTTCCTGCAGGACCTGCACCCAGGATTGCAGTGTCCAGTTCAGGTATGGACTGCCTGGGAGAGATCAGAGGGCAGTTCTGGAGTGGCAGCCACCGAGGTGTGTCTTTTCAGCACGCCTGGGGTGTGCTGCAACACAACCTGACACGGGAGCGCTAAGATGACTGGCTCCTTGAGTTTGCAGCACAAAGGCTTTGTGAAGCATCCGAGAAGGTGTGGCAGGAGCACGGGGAAGCGGCTCCTCTGCTCTGGCTCACAGTCAGGTTCCATTCTGGCACCGAGGTGCTGCCAGAGCTGCTGTGTGTGAAACTGCTGCCCATCGCCCCACTGAGGTATTCCGGCAGCTAAACTTTTCCTAATAAACCGTTTTGCCTCGAGGGCTTTGCCTCAGCAGTTTGCAGATGAGTTTCAGATTTCAAAAGCCTTCTCAAGTAAACTTCTCACTAGGAAAACGATCCAATTAGCTACTTTCAAACTGTAACATACTTTTGTACCGAGTTTTTCGCACACAAAGGGTGGAAGGCCCAGCTCTAGCTTGCTGATGCCTCCACGGTTTTCTCCTACGGGCACCACACAAGTCTAAAAACACAGCTACGAGAAGAGCTTGTGGCAGCTGCTGCAAATAAATAACCTGGAGAGCAAGAGTGGTAAGCACTTGGTCAAGATAGAACAGAAAAACATTAGCCATGTTCTCCCAAGCACTGGGAAGGACTGTTCACTAGAAATCACTTTTCCATATGAAAAAGGGTTGGGGTTTTTTTACGAGGAGAAACATTCATTTACTCTAATGGAAAATGACCATGGGAAAAAAGCTGCATACTTCTCAGAAAGTAAAGGCCCAAGTTGTGTTCTGACAAACACCCTGCTGAGCTTGCAGTTCCGCAGCCCTTTCAGAGCCTGTGGAGCGAGACGCTCCAGTGCTCGGCTGCGGGGAGCACCCAACGCTTGTTGCACAAAGAGCTCAGACTTCGTGGAGACCAGTGTCAGATGAACCCCAAGGAAGAAGGCAGGAGGAAAAGTGGATTTCCACCCCCTGAGGATGGTCTAGAGGCCACACTGTGCACAGTCACCATTTGTCGAGTGTCTAAAGCTTTTACAGAGAAAAGGTGACTCGGTCTGAACTTGGTGTTTCTAGCATCTCCGCATTTGGTGTGCAATGAATTAGGACACACGGCCCTTCCAAACCAGCTCTCTGAGGTGGTATTTTACACTCTCAGCAGCTGGTCCTGATTTAACAGAACTGCTATGAAGAAATCAAAGCTCCTCTGCTATCTCCCGTGACATACACAGTGGTGATAACAGGAACAAAGTGGGGCTAACACGAGTACCCACAGCAGAATTTCCAGCCACGTATTCAGGGACAGGGAGGGGGCCAGCGAGCAAAGAGTGGACTCCAGTCCCTGTAAGCAGAACCCGTGGTGAAGCTGCAAGCCACCAGACATCCAAATAGACTGGAAAAGGAAGAAGGGAGAGAGTACAGCCAAGGTTTGCCTTGCTGTGCTTCACTGTAGGAGCACCCACGAGGAACAAACGCCAGCCAGGGTTTGCACTCAGGTTTGGGCTACCCAGGTGCAGCTCAGGGCTAGTTCATACTAGACCTTCACAGGACAGGCTGATTCCCTGGGAGAGCGGAGGGAACTGGTAGGATGGTGCTGGGTACAGGCCAAGCTCAGTCACTCGAGACACAAAAGCTGCCTTCCGTGGGCTGTTTTGTTTAGCACTTACAGGCTGCTAAGCAACACTCAGGTAACGTGACAGAGGCTTTGTTGGTATTTCTTCTTTCAGGTGCCTCAGGAAACAAGGCTGTAAATAATCCGGGCTTCCCACAGAAGGGATTGGCTTTGCTGCTCCACGTGCATCTCCTGCACCATCCTCCAGTCAGCTGGAATGGCAACAGACTCTACCTTTCACAGCTGGATGTATTTTGATGAAATTACAAAAAGTGAGCAAACCAGAGGTTGACCTCTCCAGGAAGGAGACAGAATTTCAAGCTTTCAAAGCCCCAAACCTGTCTGAAATTTACTGTGCTGCTGCTAAAATCTGTGCTAAGCTATGGACCAAAGCTTTGCAGCAGGAAAACTCAACTATTCAGAGTAATTTCTGCTTCCTGCTAAAGATGACAGAATTACAACAGACAGAGAGGCTTAAGACTGAATGAACATCTGCCCCAAACTGAGGTGATCAGCTTGGAAACTGCAGAACAGCCCAAGTATCTTTGGCTTCTGTTTGTGATCAGTTAAAGGTATTTTAACAAGGACTGTATCTACATTGACTGTATGTCAGCTCAGTGCCTTGGATGCCAGAATCTATAGTTCTGACTTTCTGTCTTAGTTCTTGTAGAAGAAAAAAGGTTTTCAGGAACTTCTGAAGTATGGTTACTGTCCAACAGAAGTCAGGGAACAGGTCACACCACAGAAAGCAATGGAAGTTTCTTACAGAACCCGAGGTTGGATGCATTCATTATGCTGTTGATCATCTCATTGAGAAATAAGGCTAAATGAGAATACCAGTAATGCTTCCGAGCCAGGCAAAGCAGCCAGTAATTTCCAGTGCTGGAGTGAAAGTCAGCTCTGTGATTGACCAGATCCCTACGCGGTCACCGAACAACCGTACCTGGGCAATCCAAGCCATGTGATCCAGAGGGGAGACCAGCTGAATCCTGGCTCCTTGATGTCCAGAGATGGCTCTGTGGAGTTCAGTGAAAGGATCTCCAAGGCTTTCAGTACGACTGAGTGGGAGGCTGCATTAGATTTCAGTGCTGAGACAGCTTCATAGTAGTTCAGATGAGTCAAATCAATGCCATTTATGCTCAAAAGTACATCTCCTGTTGATTTAATAAGACAGGATATATTACAGACCCTCTGCTACGAAGCCCTCAAGGTGGAACCCTATTTCCAGCCTCACTTTACTACCCAAGTCCAACTGTCACTGAGAAAAACCAAGCAGTTCCTAAAGGATGAAGGGTGTGAGATCCTCCTTACCTCGCTTGATTCTGCCATCCCTGAAGAGGCATCCGATGGGCTGCACGCTCGTTACATATATAGGGAGCTTGTTTTTGTTATCCCTTCCACCTCCAATTGTTATTCCTAAAGATTCCTTTGGTTCCTTTTTTATTGCGACTGTCTTTTCATGACTTCCATATCCCTGAGGTAAATCCTGCAAGGGAACGACAGAACAAAACGCAGCTTCATTAATGTGAGAAGCCCAAATCTGGAAGAAAATAACAAAGCAGCTTTTTATCTTTAATCCAGAACATTCCAGCAGTGTTGCTGGATGGCAAAGCATTTATGTTCGGCATAAATAGTTTTACAAGAATTATTAAATATACAACTGAGTACCTAAATAAAAATAATGTAACATAAATCCTCACAGGCTTGCTCTGGGTAGAAATACTACCCTGCATTTCCTAAGTGAAACCGCCACGGCTGAGGTGCTGCTCCCCTAACGATCTGTGCAGAGGTTCTTCCTCTGAGGAGAATAGTTTTGCACTGAGGAACAAGCTACGAACTCATTTTGAGTCCATTCTTATCAAGCAATCAACCTCTCCCTGGCTATTGCTAAACGTTTAGGTTGCAGCGAAAGCAGACGTGATAGCATATGCTATAGAAACAATATGTAAATGATATTCTAGGATTTAAATCAAGGAACCACACTCCAGCCATTTATGACAGCTACTCACTGAACTCCACAGACCTTTAATCACAGCTCTAAGCAGCTGCAGCAACTTTACTCACTCAGATGGAAGTTCTAAACACAGAGCAAATCTCTGCTGGTGCAACAGCCTGGCGACACTCTTCTGGCTCCTACACCGTGCAAACGGCTGGCAGACTCAAAGCTGAAGTCACAGGAGCACTACAGTGTAATTTGTGTAGCTTCTACTTCTCTAAAGCCCTCCAGCTCTAAACCAGAACATCGCTTGGTGGCATCGTGCAATACCCTGAATGCCCTGCGTTTGATGGGTGTCAAGAAGCAAGTCCCAAGGGTCTTACAGATGGCCAGTTCCCCATTGCCCCTTCTAGCCAAGAATGGATTAAACACTGGTTTATATTAGAGACATCTGAAGGAATTTTGAGGTGTTTTTCCCTAAAAAGTGCATTTCCCAGTAGATTACAAACAGCTCTCCAGCACCAAATGCCACAAATCTGCAGCTTTTTGATAGGTCAAGAAGAGACGGAGCGACCAACCAGCCTCGGGTGGTAAATCACCACCCCAGAGCAAACATAACAGATCTGCCAGACCAAGAATACCCAGTGCTTTTGCCATGATTTACCAGACTTACCTTCTGGTAGGTAGATTTTCGTCTGTAGTGAGTCTGGTCTAGTCGTCTGCGATGGTGCACAGGGCTTCCTCCGTTACTGCTGCTGCTGCTGTTTGATGTGCTGCCATCTTCTACTGGGTCCGAGAGCTGTATGCCAGGCTGCCTCAGGATGACAAAGTTCACTCTTGATTCAGTGGTCTGCCAGGAGAAACAAAGAGAGGGTAAATAAAACGGATAGAAAAAGAAATCTGAAATGAGGGTTGGGCCTCGTCATTGTTTTGGGAAGAGAAAAGGGTTGGCATCGCTTCCCACAGAAGGTCTGAGACAGGGCTAGGCAACGTGGATTTTGTGAGGAGCCACAGAATGCTAGAGTGGAAAGAAAAAAAGGAATTAGCAAATATTAGTCAGAAGGCACAGGAAGAGAGACGTGCTTCACTCATGCCTCCCTGCCCCACAAACACCGCACTCGAGAGAGTGAAAAGGGGTGATTAATTCCTCCAGTTGGGCACAAAGCAAGCAGCGTGCTGGGAGATGATCCAAACTGAGCAGAGCTAGAACGCTGCCTGGGCCATGTGCTAGCTGACCATGGCACCACTACTGCATGCTTTTTCTTTTATTGTTAAAGCCCTTTCCTTCCCAGCTCACCTCTATTGTTCAACATCTCCCACACTCTTTCCTCCCCCCCACAGAGTACCTGCAGACAGGACCTTTTGTTTAAGAGTGCTTCCAATTAAACACTTAACCAGCTGGATGTCTGGCCTTGGCAGGGCTCCAGGGAAAGTCTTTGCTATTGTTACCCCTCTCCTGATGGGCTTTGTTCTTTCAGATCGCTTGACAAACCCTTATTGTGAAGGACTCCAGTGGGGCAAGGCATGTGTGCTTTCTTGGGACAGTTCCTGAACGGTGAGTGAAGCGCAGTTGCTGCTCTTGCTTCTTTACAAGGGACCCTGTTTCCCTGGTGCTGCAGCACCCTGGAAGCCCTGAATTCCCTGGCCTTGGAAGAGGGACTGCATCCATTGCTTTAGGTTTGTTGTTTGTTGGGTTTTTTTCTTCTTTTTAAACTAGTACAGGGAAATTTTGTTGCCTGAAACTGAATTTAAAAGCCTCTTGCCTTCAAAGTCACTTCAGATGGAGCAGTTTGGTTTGGGTTTTTTTGTATTTTCCAGACAGGTTATCACAAATCCAGGTCTTCATAAAAATATATTGTCAACATCGTGCCCCAAGATGGGGATTCGCTTTCCCCTTCAACCAGGAGTACCAGACTATGTACAGTACCTATGGCTGTGCATATGTAAAGTACCATCTCCAGCTCTCTCTCTGCCATACAGGTAGGAGGACTCTTCTGCAAACAGATGGCAATCAGAATTACATTTAACCAAGAATCTGAATTAGTCCTCAGAAAAAGAGGCAATGTTTGGAAGACTCACAGTTTTACACCAATGTCACTTCAAAAGGAATTCAATCCTCAAACCTAATACAGCTGGTTCTGAGGCTCTGGGTACTGGTTTCAGTGGGACCCAGACACAGATCCTCATGTGGGAGTTGTGTTTGCACACTGCAACAGAAAGACAGCAGTGCTTGTGGGACGCAAACAACATTCTGAGAGGCCACAGAATGGCATCACATATATATAGGTTATATATATATATAACCTAAAAAAGGATCTCAGTACTGGAACTCTGCCCTTTCTCTTCTCCCATGGCACTGCACTCCTCTGCTGATTACCAGGAAGAGAACTGCTCTCCCTCACTGCTGACCTCAGGTCCTTTCCGGGATATAAACACTATGTGATGAGATGTATTGTGTCAGGATCTTAACAGATAAAAACAGAAACTGGAGGTCATTGCCTAGGGAGCTAAAGAATTTAAACTGATCTCCATGATATCTGTGGCACACACAGCAATCCTTAATCCGTAACCAAGATTCCTTGCCCACTCCTTTCACCAAAGCCTTCAAGCGCATTCCTGCTGCACGGGAGAAGACCATCTCTCTGTTCTCCTGTTAGTATTGTAGAACATTTTTAGCTCAAGGTGCCTCACCTTCTTTTCTACACTCTCTTCACATTTAAAACGGGGAGAGGGCTTCAAATCACTCAAAATGGTTCTGTTCTATGCTGTCAACCTGTCACATCTCCCACCAAACACCTTCACTTGGACTGGCTGAAGCACAAGAGGCCATCCTGATCTCTCCTTGTACCTGCTGCAAGCACCTACACGCTGCGCACGAATGCTCCCCGTGCAAGAAAGACTCCACACGCCCCACACCGCACGGAGACCCAGTCGCCTCAGCTGAACTAAAGTGCCATGAGCAACCACCTTGCTTCAGACTTGTCAGAGGTGACTCACGAAGGATTCCCACTCTTCATGTTTATCTTCATTTGGAAGCAGTGTTTCCCACACATCCGCAGGGAAGTCACTTTCCCAAGGAGGTATTTTCAGGGAGCGCAGTGTGTTCTGTTAGCCCGTGGGCCAGAACAGGAGCCCTGCCACCGACGCAGAGAGCTGCGGAGTCGTTGGCCACACGACCTCGCCGTGGCAGAAGTTACCTGGATTATCTGCGCAGCCGCCTCGGGTGTTCCTTGCCTCAAATCCTGGCCGTTTATTGACAGGACTCGGTCGTTCCGACTCAGCTTGCCATTTTTGGCTGCCAAACCTCCCTCTAACAGATCTAGAATAAAAATCCCTGCCTCATCCGTCTTCCGGATCAGTTTGATTCCCAAGGGTTCGGAACGCTCTCTCTTTATCAAGGTAACGTGGATCACTTCTTTATTTGTAGCAGAAGTGGAATCCTGCTGGGCAGTCTTGTTGGAAAACCCCTTCTCCTGCAGGACCATGAGGTGGAGAACAGGACCTGGGTGGTGCAGGAAGGAGACGGCTTGGCAGTGAGTCACGCTGCTGATGTTGACGCCATTCACCTAGAAAGACAAACAAACCAGAGTCACTAATCAGAACCTACATCGTTCAGGCACTGTCCGCAATGCGGAACATCGCAGCGCTGGAGACAGGATGGGCAACTCCCTGCGCGGGGCTGTGACTGAAGCAGTTGCTCCTGATGCACGTTAGAGAGCAGAGTTTGCTAAAAAAGAATACAGGAGAAAGCAGATAAAATTAAACCATCATTGGTGGTGAATAGCTGAGGGCAGGGACGAGACAGGACAACTCCCATAACCAACGAATCTGAAACTGCAAAGCATTAAAGGGTCGCATCCATCCCGTGGCAATGCAGAACTCTTCCCTTAACTTCAGTGTTCAATACACACCTGGGGGAGAAGACTTGAATCGGGGGACCACGCACCCTCACTTTTACGTTGAGGAATGGTCCATAGTCTACAAGATTCTGGAATCACCAAGTCTAATCACGCTTTGACCAAGGTAACTCCAAAAAGCTGCTTTGTCTGTTGTCACATAAGACTCTGTTAGGATGTTAACCGGGCTACTAAATGTGGGCACCCTGCCCTATTTACAGCCAAGACTGGGACACGTGCAATTCAGTTGGATAACAGAGAAATTACTCTGCTGGTCTAGCTACGAAACCAACGCAGAGAACGTATCGGCCCCCTGCGCACATGGGGCTGTCAGTCCTTTCTGAAGCCCACAATCCAACGGGATAATTAGGTCTTTATGGCTTGACAAATAACTGGGCAGCCGTAGCTGGGAGGTGCTAACAGTCCTCACTGCATGGAGGCTTCACAGCTGTGGACCAGCTTCTGGCTCCTCAAGGAGCCCACTGCCGTGCAGCGTGATTCATCTGGAGACTAAACCCAGCCGTGGGTCAGCATGGTATGTGGCTGGGGCTCCTGATTACACACATGACTTATCTGATGCTTACTTCAAGTCATAAGGTCTCAAACTTTGGACCTGCCCAATGAGAATATGCAGCTTAAGCAACATAGCAGAGCAAGCAATTACGAGGCTTCCTAACTAGAGCACAGCCCTTTGGCAAGGAATGGTGCTACCGGGTGGAATTTATCAGGTAGAAATCCTTTTGCTTTATCCAAAAGGGTCTCAATTGCAAAAAAGCTATCCAATTTGCAAGGGAAGTGTATGTATGACAGGAATGAACCTCCAAAGTCTGCTTCTCAGCCCCAGCAGACAACAGCTACTGACACACAAGCCTGATCAAGGCTTTTAACCCCCCCCCAGCATTCATCTCAAGTCAAGAGAAGCAATGGGATGACCGGTGGGGTTTTACATACCTCAAGAATATGGTCCCCAGGTGCTATTCTTCCATCTGCAGCAACGACAGAATCCCGCAAAACTTCCTGAACCACAATGTTCCCTAGTGGGGTGTCCTTACCCCCAACTATCCTCATCCCCAGCTCCTCCTCCGGGTCTTCTCGGTGAATTTCAATTGTGGTCGTTTCAGCCACGAGACTGGTTCTCTGAGGAAGGTCTGCTTGTGGAAATTGAAGAGGAAGAAACCCCACATTAATAGAATTTGCTTTCACCTAGCACCACAAGATTTGTAACGCTGGCAGGTTGTATCCCAAGCAGTGTCTGGAAGGAAAGCAGCTCTCGAGAGAGGGAACAAGAAGTCAGATTAAAAGCCCCTGATTTTAGCTGCTCCAAAAATGTTTCCCATCTGCTCTTAGCTTATGGCAAATTCAAACTCTTTCATTATTATTTCTTGAGTTTTATTAAAGGGCGTTCATTATGTTCCACTTATTATTTAGAGATGTGTTTTTGTAGCAGCTGGCCTGCTGGAAGCACGCACATAACAAATGTCAAACTCCATGATGCCCATTAGGAAAGGGGATGAGTGAGCTGTAATTACTGCTCTGCTGTCCTGTGGTGGCTTTACCACAAGCAGCTCACTGCAACTTCCTTCCTCTCATTTCCTTTCCTCCTCTTTTTCCATCCCACCCCCCCCCTCCTGTAAAACAGGAGTCATGTTTACCTATTTCACAGCACACTGAAGACTAAGCAATGCTTCCCAGAAGCTTTGAAGATGAAAGTTGTTGTTAGCAACTGGTATTAAATCTACCAGCACTGCAACATTTAGGCAGGCTCAACGTTCCGCTGAAGCCGAGCTCACCTCCCGTCAGGGTGACCTGTGGTTGTCACACAAGAGATGCAAAACCTGCCCCAAGAGTACTTGGGGAAAAGCCAACAGAGAAGTAAACTGACCTGCGTATTAAATCTGGCACAGGCACAGCCGTTGCCAGCTCCACTGCCTGCATGCTTGGAAAACTGAGACTAACTTTGAAACGAGGCACTGAGATTTCCACCCTGCTGCCTTCTCACGGGGGCTGAGACAGGGGGCTCTGTACTGAAGGGGAGGTGGATACTTCTATCTGCAAGGGTTTCATAACTGACTATTAATCCAAAAACTAAGTTATGCTATAAATTTATGCTGCACATCATTAGGGAAATGCTGACCACTCCAGGAAAGCAACTGTATATTTGACTTTCTTAACAGGATTAAAAAGATGGAACATTTCCTGATTTCTAGTTATCTGGGTTCTGCAAGTGCTTTAAGTGCTGCACGTCCCCACTGCCTTTGTTTCTGCAGAGAATACTGCAAACATTCGCTGCAGTCTAACGGAGATTCTCTACCTCGTTTTGCACTGAGAATTTTGGGCTTGTGAGCAGATTCTGCCACACCTGACCCGTGTGTGTCCCTCTGCTCAAGGACAAGCTGAGGGAGGAGGTTTTCTGATGGCTACTAATGGCTGAACAGCACTGAGGATATCTGAGAATGTTTGGAACACTTTAAAAATGGAATTGTCTGAGATAATGAGCTCGTTTTTATATTACAAAAGGTAATTACATTTCTGCATCAAACTCTCACCTTCTTCAGTCTCCTCAAAAGCTGGGTTAACCAGTCCAGGCTCCGCAGTCCCCAGTGATACCACGGCAGCTGCAGAGCTTTCTGCCACAAGTGACGATCCTCCACTTGGTACCTCTGGATCCTTGGCTGTGTTCACCTCCACCTTGGCAGGAGAATCTTCCTTCCCCTTGGAAATGGGATTCTTTTTCCGCTGTAGTTCAGATTTGTATTTCTTGTAACCAGGACACCTAGAGAGAGATGGTCAGTGGCTGTAAGTGGCTGGTCTCTCTGCCTGCGTGGTTAACCCAACAAAAGCAAGCTCTGGCTGACAAAGGCATGTGAAGAAGCATGGTCAAGGTCTCCTCAGCTGCAAAGCTTGTATCACAGATGCTAGAATTTCTTCTCAGCTGACCTTCAGCTTCTGCTTGTATTAGTAACAGCTTAAGAGCAGGCTTTCAAAATTATTAAGCAAGTTATTTCAAAAAGGAGAATGTAATACGAACGGGAGTCTCCCTTGCTAAATATTTACCTGGCAAACACTCACCAAAGAAAACAATACCTCTTAAAATATTAGCAAATAAACTTAGCACTGACCTTTTCGAGATGACCATGAACTGTATCTTTATGGAAAGGAAGCGGCTCAAGTTTCAAGCTCGGCCTTGAATTAGGCTTTGTTTTTAACAAACCAGTAACATGCAAGGGTAGCAAAAGAGGCTTGCTTTTTTTTTTGGGTGAGACCTGACCCCCTCCCATCCACACAGGGGGTGGCTTTCCTGGAATGGGAGCAATCTAGAGGCTCTCATAATCCCACTGACTGCTCCCCACATGAGGGTTTAAGAACAGAACAAACCAAAACATGTTCTATAGGCAGCTACACCACAGCCAGCCCATCTCAGCAAAAAGGAGTGAGGAAAAACAAGCTCTTTTATCAAGAACACTTATAAAAAAAGGTGGCGGGTGAGGAGGGTGATGAATGCAAAAGCATCACTCACAGAGACAGGAGTAGTTTTGGGTGTTTACCAGAGTCACTTTTCAAATTAAACTCTACTATTTACATTCTGGCTAAACAAGTCTCATCCCAGTATTATTTCCTCTGGTTTATGCCTAGGCATATATTCTCCAAGCAGCAAGATGACCCCGAAACTGAAAGACAGAAGCTGACTGATCCACTTGCATGCACATCTCTCTTAAAAAGCTCAAGAAACAAATTCATTTTGCAAAGGGCAGAGAAATCCCCCATGAAGATAATCTTGCTAGATGCTTCTTATTTCCTTAAGTCTCTCACTATCAGTTAATCTCACTTAAATCAAAAAAACCAGGAACACCAAAATCCCAGTGTAATTCCACCCTCCCCCACCCCCCCTTTTTGTGTGTGTGTGTGTCTTTTGTTTTGTTTTGGGTTTGGTTTGTTTTGTTCAGTCTAACTATGCTCACTATGCTCAGCCTCAATTTTTAGAGCACACCCTCCCCAAGAAAGGGGGATACAGAACTATGAAACATAAAAGAATGATGCAGTTTCCATCCAGGTCTCTAACGTAAACACTTCAGGCTGCCTCCCTCTTCTGTGTTGAACTCCTGTGCCAAAGGGATTAATAAGTGACAGAAGTTTACTGATAACCAGGGTAGATTTACAGGGCAGAGAGGAAGGCCTAGCCCTGGCGTGGGCCCTGGCCCCAGCTACACCACAGCTGGGCAGCCCTGTCCCTGCAGGCTAAGAGTTCAGCCCTGCCTGGTGATCAGAAAGCAGCACAGAGGCAGCTGAAGAAAAAGGAGATTATAACCTTTCACAGATGGAGGGAAAGGGGCACGTGAGCATCTTCTGTCACTCCTCCTGGCTCTAACCCCAGCTCTCAGCTCATGGGTACCGAAGAAGAGCGAGAACTGCAAGGGTACGTCCCCGGCTGGATGGGATCTTGGTGTACCTGCTGCCTGCACACAGGCTGACCTACTGAAAGATGTATGATCTCCACAGAAGGCTACGACATCGCTGGAGGGAAACAAGCCTGCTGCAGTTCTCACAGCCCCCCGACAAGAGACACCCTGCCAGTGGAGGTTCATTTCCACCTGCAGCAGGGCTTGTACTTAGCTCCTTTTCCTGCAATCATTAACTAGGTAGGAAGGAGTGTTCCTCAAGCACCATGGCATGAGTTCTGTCACCTGAGCTTCTTTTAAAACTCCAAAATTCTGCTTGCCACCAGCTCCACCAGCAGCAAAACACATCTTTGCTGACAAGCACAAGGAGTATTTTTAAATGTCTCCCTTCCTCAGAAGAAAAAGTATTTTTCATTTGCTCCTCTTTCTCAACAAAAGAGAGGAGATAATGGAATTGTAAGTAGGTGATTCAGCAGCTGCATAATGTGCAGCTTGGAGGGACTTACATTATTTGGATCAAAGACTTATGTATTGCACATCTTAATTGGACCAATTAAACTGGCAACACTGCACGATCCCTTGCTGCCAGAGTGTTGACTTTGTGCCTGTCTTTCTTCTCTGCGCAAGTGAAACAAGAATAAGCATGTTTGTAACAATTTTCAGATCAGGACACACAAATTTATACACATTTGATAGGTTTTGTGTCTGCGGACAACCTGTGGGCAAGCACCTCACCCTTTGCCTCTGCTGAATATGCGAGCTGGCCTCCCTCACACACACATACACACAATTATGCTGTCTTCACCCACCCACCTCTCCAGCCTCACCCTCCATCATCCTTGGTTTCCCATCTTGCCCCAGTTTAAGAATTGTGCTGAGAACGGATCTTTCTGGTCAGAAGCAGGACAGATAGCTAGCTAAATAACATCGTGGAAATGGGAATGCACCTGTTCTGGAGATGAGCTTCTAGTTCGCAGCGCTGCATCGTCTGCTGGCACTCTGCCTTGAAAGGACACAGGACAATCAGCTTATCCAACAGGTTTCGGACTAGAAGGCTGGACTTGTGGCACTGCTGGAAAGAGAGCTTTTTCCGATCCATCGGACAAAAGTTATACTCCTGCATGAAGTTTTCCAGGCACTTGAAACAGTACGTATGGCCACAGGGCGTGTCCATCGGTTGGAGCAGAGGCTGGAGGCAGATATGGCAGATGAGTTCGTCATCCACTTCGTCCTGGAAGTTGTAGAGATGATTGTCCAGCAAGAGGTGGAACTGGCCACATTCACAGCAGAGTTCACTAACTTGAGAGGCGTGTTCTTCGGCTACAGGGTCAGCCATGGTAGCCAGCATCGGGCACTCTCAGCCCAGCAGCTCAGGGAACTTGCCGTCTGACTGAGGACCTCTAACAAACAGGGAGGGAAAGAGAGATTTCAGCCAGTTAACAACTAAATTGCATTCCTGCCTTAAGTCCCCCCCACCCAGTATCTTCACCCCTACCTACCCCCTGAGGGTTCTTCCTTCCAGAGCGACCCTGTGAATGATCAACCCGGGGATGAGAGCACAGGAGGACCTGATTCAGCAAAAAGTTTAAGCACATGGATAAACCAAAGCCGAAATTACTTCACACGCGCCGGTAACACAGACTAGATAAACCCTGCCAAAGAGGGGAGCTGAAAAAGCTGAGACAAAAGCTGCACGTTCTTGAAGGAGAACAGCCTGCCAAGGGACGGGAAGAAAGAAGCAAGTATAACTGAGATAGTCATTTTTAAATTCAGTTTTTCCCTCTGGCTTTCTGGATTATACCAAATATTTTAAAGCTCTGTGTGGTGAAACATGAGTTCAGGGACTCGTTTGGATTTTTGGTTTGTGTTTTGGGGGGTGTGAGGAAAAAGAAGAGGAAGAAATTTCAAAAGAAGCTTAAATCTAAACCACATTTCCTTCCTTTCAAGCCCACTCCCTTCAAAAAAAAAAACCACCTCATTTTAACAAACAATGCATTGTTCCCCACTCATCCATGCCTAAGTTCACCCCTGGAAACAAATTTCCTATAAAAAGACTAAAGCTTCCTAAGTGGAAACAAATGTAAAGAACTGTCCACAACACCGTTTGTGGTACCACTGCAGAGAGCCTTCAACTTCAGCTTCTTAGTTAGTATGAAAGTGGGCAAAATGAGGTCTTTGTAGGTGCCCCTCTACCGATTTTGACAGAGGTCTCTCCACTTACATCCTTTTTGAACTTTCTTGTTGTAATTAGATACAAAATTCACTTGAGTTTGGTAGCAGATGACTCTACAAGCACAGAGGCTGCTGCAGGGAGGAGCCTTTTAACCAGGCAGTTATTTTAATGAAGTAGGAAACGTGGTGCTTGGATGAAGCTACCACTGTATTACAGTGGAAGGGAGTTTGTTATTGTGGTGGTGAGATTTTGTTGGGCAGTTTTGCAGTTGGTTTTTTCTTTATTTTTTTTCTTTTTTTTTAAGTTTATGTAAAAATTCCCAGAGTCTTTTACAAGAAAACCAAACAATACAAAACAAAAACAAAATGAGAATTGCAGAACTGTGATGAAATGGAAAATTTCTGAGAGACAACATGGAAAATATTTGAAAACAATTGGTTTATCTGAAACAGGTAAAAGCCTAAGCAAGAGTGAACACCGGTCTGCACCAGTGCCTGGAGGACATGGCTGGCACGCAGCAGCTTTGGAGGAGGGTAGGCAAGAACAATAAGATCGCAAGAACGGCAAGAAAAAATTAGTCATGGGCTTCTAAAAAAAAATAAATAAATCATACATCACTCCAATTAATTGTCACGCAGAAGTCAGCTATTTAATTAAAGGGATAATGTATCACCAACGGAATCAAGCCATTTCACAGGCGAATTTTTACCTAGCCATAGAGACTGTTTCACTTCGAAAAGATTAAAACATAACTGTCACGGTTCCAGGTGGGTACAGGGCATGAGTTGTTTGCTTCTCCAGCTGCTGCAGTGCCAGAAAGCATCTTCCCCTTGAGGGGAGCACTTAGTCAGGATGTACAGACCTGGCTCTTCTCGTTGCTTTTGCTCCTTAACTCTTGCACGACTGACTCAGTGCTCCCCAAAAAGGCAAGCACAGTTCGCAGCAGACAAGCAAAGCAAAGCAAAGCAGGCGTGCCCTGCTCCCTTAGAAACAGCCCTGTTCTTCAGTACTTCCCTCCATCTGAAACGGGCATCCCTACTGTTTGCCTCATAAAAAGGCCTTTGCTTGGTCTTAAATTATTTTATAAGCCAGAAGGGAACATTTCAACATCAGCCAATCACTTCACACCCCCTACCAATTCTAATCAATCAGCTCAGCACCAGCGGGTTAGCAAAACACTTGAGTTTCCAAGGCAAACATCTACCGGTAAGAAACACTTGTGCTTCGGGTTGTGGTATTTGCATAAAGCTTTGGCAGGTGATTAAACAAATCTACTCTCTCAGCAGAAACAAACCCCATGGTAATTTTGCTGATAAACTACTTTTATATGGGGGGGGATTACAGATTATTTACCAAATTCATTCTCTGCTCTCTGTGTTTAAAGGTTATACAAGATGAATACCATTTATGAGTCATTTCAAGACTAGATTAAAAAAAAAGAATATAAAAGTCTTGACGCGATCTTGCCGCTGTTTTCTTCCTCTGCCACTCTACGCTCTTCTCTCAATTCTAGATCCTGGAGAACAAGGTGCGAAGATTTCATTCAAAAGTGCCAAAGCCAACGTTCCTGTCCTCTCACGGAAGGGGACACTCCTGCAGACAGCGGGGGAGCCAGGCCTGACACCTCGGCGATGGAAGCCAGCCCACAGCCTTCGGCGAGGCAGGAGGCCGGGAGCAGCCCAGGGACAGCAGGCTCAGACAGGCCTGCCGCTCATTCCGTGAGTCAGGCACCAAGCAGATGTTCTCTAAGAGGAAAATTGCTAACATCTTATTCAGCAAAGACGAGGACTTCAGCGCAACAAGGCAGGCTCGAAGCGTCTCGACAGTGTACGGTTTCACCAGAACAGGCTTGGTTCCCCTCGGCGTGAGCAGAGCGCTCGAGAGAGGGCCCATGGAGAGTGCCGGGGAGCCTAGCTCTGGAGGTGAGCTTTGATACCTACTCAATCTTCTGCAGTTACCACCAAACCTCAGTTACTTTAACTTCTGCAGGGCAGACCAACCCCAACAACCCCCTCCGTTCTTGCACTGCTCTTTTTGTTACACCATTCCCTCCCTCCCAGCTTCCTTCCAGCAAGGCCACCTTGAGCGGCACATTCTCTGCTCCCGCCCTTCTCCATAGGCCTGGGATCTCTCCCTCCACCTCACCCGTGTTTTAGCCTGCTCATATTATGAGGGAATCACAAAGTGAGGATCTAGCTTGGTCCCAAGTCGCTGCGTATTGACTACATGAAAATGTTAAAGCCTGATGTTGCTGCTCTAAAGGACTCTGCAGTTCTAAAAGCAGAACGCAAGGAATGCCTCTGGAGTCTGAACTGCCTAGGAATTATTCACCAGGTAATACACCCCATTCCTATCCATAAAGAACTGAAGGAAATAAAGCAGGAGAAATATCTTTATTTTTCCCCCATTACCCTGTGTGGACTAGAGAAAAGGTTTCTCTGGGATCACCTTAAATCACCTTAAAAAAAAAAAAATCACTGTTGGCTTTTTTTTAAGTAGGATTTCTTGTACTGTAACTGACTCAAAGAATAGACTTTTTTTTTTTTTTTTAGTTAAAAGAAGACTTATCAGGTTGTCTAATCTAATTCCCTGCCAAAGCAAGACTATTCCTGACAATATTAGCACATTGCCTCTTCTTGTTTTAACTCAGCTAGGGCCCAGAGCCTCAGATCTACACCCCCTCTGCACAGCTACCATGCTGCTAATAGCTCTAGTAGGGAGCATGCCAAGAACCACACTGAGAGCAAGCCACTCAGCACCATTCCCGATGGACAAACTCTGCTTGGCTCTCCAAAGCACCCTGGAGTTGTAAACAGAATCACTTCTACAGCTTTTTTTTCCTTTTTTTTTTTTTAAAAACACCGTAATTCTCTAAGAAATCTGTCCAGTGTCGTGCTCCCACTGGCACTACAGTGACTGGAGTGGTACCCGACTGCCCCGAGAGCAAGAGAGCAACATCCCTGCTTCCAACCCTGCGCTTGAAGCCTCAGCATCTCTGAGCACAACTCCTGCTCCTCGTTTTTAAGGCTTTCGCTCTGCCGCTGATAGCAGGGAGCACAAATTAGGGCAAAATTCAGTCCAGGCCTGTCTGCTCCTTCAATTGCAGCACGGGATACAAGTCACTTTCAGTCAGGAAGACATTTACCTTAATGGCAGGTGTAATATTGTTGCTATTCCCATTCAAAGACTGAGAAATTACATCACCAGAGGCTAAAACACAGACCCAGGGAGGCATCAGCTCATGGGAATTTAACTCTTTAGTGTGTCTCTGAATATGATCTCAGGGTAACATACCTGAGATCACACTGGAAGATCCTGGGGGGTGGTGACAACAAAACAAAACACCCAAACAACAACAAGAGAATCAAGAGTGTTGCAGTGAACTGATTTGTAAAGCCCCAAGTCAGAACACATTTCATATTGTAAAGAACTGTGGAGACAGTCCGTGGAAAGGACACACAACAGGGGTGGAACACTTCTCCTGACAGATTAGGAAGAATAGAAAAATACTGCTTAAGTTAAAAAATAATTTAAAAAACCCCAAACCAATAAAACAGACAGAAAACCCCACAACCAAACAACAACAAAACAACCAAACAGAAACCCAAGAAATCTGCCAAATAACTGGTTCTCAGTATTAAAAAAAAAACTACTTTTACCATGGAGAATATTTTGGAAATCCAACAGGTTTATGTTTTTGTGACCTGGAGGTTAGCATTTCCACGTTCACAGAGACTGTGATACTGAAAACCCCAATCCAGAAGCTGGATTTGGGACTGCAGGGCACGTGCCCCACATTTAGTGCTGTGGAATAGGTCACTGCAAAAATTATACCAGTTATTATATTTATAGCTACATTCCCCCAGGAGACTGGAAATGCAACATTCCAACTAAAGGCTAAACAATTAATTAATTGGGGGGGGCGGGTTGGACAAAACAAAGCCAGCACCTTCTGGACTCAGATGACTGAGGGCACAAACCCAAACCCCATCTGCTTGCATAAAAAGCAAGTTCCAGGTGGATTCTAATGCAGCAAAACCAATGTTCTGGCAATAAACCATAAAAAAAAAGTGGCAGACCGTTTGCTAAACTTTCTTCCAACAGCTTGCACTCAGTTAAGAAGTTTTGTGCTTCACAGAATGGCTATTTTTTTTTTCCCCCCTTTTATAAACAGAGTGAAGCACACTGCAGAAACATTCTGTAACAGGGGGATTGCCAAATCCCATCACCACTTCGAACGAGGAGTTCCCACAGGTGTAATGGGACAGGTTTTCTACGAAATCAGTTCACTGCTGTCCTGACCCAACTCCTCCACTGCGCTGCTGTTTCACAACCGGGAGTAAAATGCCCTTAGTTTACACTCGGGGCACAGAAAATGGTGTTGAAAGATCAGAGGGTTCCTAGAAGCAACACTTAAAAGTAGGGTTTTTTTTTTTTAACAAAAGCCACAATATCAAACCCAAGAACAGTTTCGGGTGGTGACACAATGTCCTATGATCTTTCTTTTTTGCTTTCTGATATTGCTGGAAATCAGGCCACTGAATGAAAGAGTAGGGAGTTAAAGCTTCTGCAAATGATCAGTTTATACAGCTAAATAAGAAGCAGCCCTTTCACTAATTAACCTGCCTTCAAGCCAAAGGGTTTCTAGTAAGGCATCTCCAAGCTCTGCACACACGTGAACGCTTGGATTGAGAAACTCAAAATCAAAGGGAATCAAATCCCTCTTTATTCCTTCGATAAAGGAAGATCAACCGTTTAAACTTTTCATTGTCCCCATCACTTACACCCATTCCTTAACCACAAAGTCGTATTCTAACACCCTGCTGTTTCTGTGCCTGTTGGACAGTTTCGTATTTAATCTGCTTGAGCTTCTTGGCAAGTATCCCTTTTCTCAGCCAGGAAACAGAAAGCCAATTGTATTTTCATTAATTATAATCAGAATCATTATCCTGTTAGAGTAGAAAAGATTTCTCATTCCAGGAAAGCCTATCCTGAGAGATGTGCTCCAAGGCGTGGTTGGCTGGAGCAAGGCTATCCCAAGGAGTTTGCTGGTTTACACCAGCAGCTCTCCAGGATGGTACATGCAATTTCAGTTTTAACATAATGCACTTCAAGATAGATTTAAAGAGGAAAAAAAACAAAACAAAACAACCCTGGTTTTTTTAGTATATTTGAAAGTTCAAGATAAGAAAAGATGTCTTAGCTTTTTATTACTTATTTTCCAAGTCTTACTAGCAAGCAACAGCTTAAGATGCAAACATACACCTCATTTCAGGAGGAAGAAAAGCTGACGTGAAAAATTAAGAAGCTGGCACTTATCATTCATTTCTCTCCCTACCATATGCTCTTAACATTTGCTTCTCAGCTCAGTTAATGGTATCACAGAACAGTGCCTCATCAGGGCCCCAGCGTGCTACAGTAGCTGGACTACAAGGTAATTTCAACAATTAATCCCAGGTTTTTTTATATATACAGAACAGGAGATTCTGGTGTTATTGTTCAATTAATATTAGCTGGGTAACAAGAACCAATACATTACCTCTCTCCTCCCTTCTTCTTAAGGAATTAAGTAGTGGTATAAAGTATCTTCCACCTACACTTTTCTCCCAAGGGGATGAAACAGTGACTATTTTAATGTACTGCTCTGAAAAATGGATACCTTAAATGCCAGCAAAGGGAAGTGAAGACAAGTGCTGCAGAAAAAGCTGGTTTATTTCTATTTCTTCCTGCTTCCTCGCCTTTGCTACATGCCTCTGCTCTATCCACCAGCCTTTCTGCATCCTGTCTTCCACACAGATGTGCAAGCTGCTGGTTTTGTGCTTGCAGGAATGCTTTTGGTGTTTAAATCAATGTGCTTCTCTGCAGAATTTGACTCAAAGACTCTTCTGGAAGTTCCACACTGGCAGCATAAGTAGATTTTCTTTGTGCGTTCTTTATTTTTTCCTATTGTGTCTTATCACCTCTCTCTAGGAAATGAAATACCCCTGCTTCCACCCCCACCTCAGCTCCATTTTTAACGCCGCAGCTATCTGCAATTCCACCCCTACAAATCAGTTTGATGGTTGTGGGAGTAGTTTTCTATAGACAAAGGAAGAAGGAATCCAATGCTATAATTTAAGGATAAAGGATCTAATCTGTAATTAATAACCAAAGCTTCTCTTGCAATTAAAGCAAAAAGCCCAAAACCAAAACAAAGAGGGATTAGGAGATTTGATGTTCAGATTTCAGTTCATCTAGATACCTAGGAGCACGCTTACTTTCCAAAGAGCTGCCTCTGCTTTCAGGACAGGAGGTAAAGATCCTGTGTCTATGTGCTATATGTGAGTAATACCAGATGCTCTTATCACATCATGGTCTGCATGACTACCTGTAAATTCCTTGGATAAAGAAATTAAAAAGCACCCTAGTTTACAGGATCTGAAAGGAGTATGTCCTGCGTGGAGGCTTTTCTTTGGGAGAAACCTTCCTAACCAGCCAGCCCCGACAGCCGTTACTCTTGCAGGAGTGTGTAGATCATTGTTCATTTGTGACCTGGGGGTTGTGTCTGTAACACAGGTCAGAAAAAAGCAGCTATTTTCTTATCACAGAATTTCTGACGCATGCAAGAGAAGCAGCAGACTGTGTGTTACGTAACTGTATGGTTTTTAAAGTCACTGTTTGAGTATCCTTACCAAGACAGTCATCATCATTGATATTTAAAAGTAATGTGATGGGGGGAAAGAAGAAGCCTGTTGCTTTTGTCGACATAAGTTATTTCTATAGCCATGAGCCTTGCCTATCTTGTGAGAAATTCTTACAAGTCTTTGATCTCTATCAGTCTGATACTTTAAATTAGATTCATTTCAGTTTCAACCTGTTCTTGGCTATTCTCAACCTTAAGCATGAAATAATTTGTTTTCAGAGTTAGTGGAAAAAAAAAACCCCAACCACAAAACAAACCCCAAACAAACCCCACTTGCAAATACTGTTTTCTACATAACTTCACCAGAAGGGACCCAGCAGCATGAAAGCAGAGTTTTGCACCTGGTGATGAAATGTTTCCCAACAACAGACACAGAGCTATAATTCTTAACATCAAAACTATCGTCTTAGGGCTTTGCTGCAGGATAAAGCAGTGCAGAACTTTTCATTACCCACACACCAAGTCCAATTCTGATCTCGGTTACAGTAGCAACAGGTTGGGTTGGGTTTTTTTTGATGGTGCTGTTTTAAGCCAAAGAGTTTGGCACCATCTCTGACAGCGTTTTATATCAATAGGCCCCTGGAATCTAAACTCTGAGAAAAAAAAAAAAGCCAATGATTGGTGCCAAACATAAAGCACGGCTCTTGCAGATGGACCACTACATTTCCCCCAGTCCTGGCTCTTTTTCCTCAAGTGCCCCAGCCTGTGCTTGATGCCAGCAGCAGCAGGGCATCACCCTGCTAGGGCACAACACCCCAGGCTCCCTTTCACCAGGTAAAAAGGGCATTTTATCAAAACCAGTGCAAAGCACCTTCTAGCCCAAGCTTGTTCCCACTAACTTAAAAAGCTGAATTAAAAGATAAATAAGTCTGTAATTCCCCTTTACATTCCATTCTACCATCAGATCATGGTAAAGGGGAAAGAAAAAAAGAAAGAAACGGAGTTATCTTCATTTAAAACAAACAAAAAAAACCCCAACACCTAATTCCCTAGACCAGGTCTCCTCAAAATTGTGGCTCCAGGTAAGTTTGAAGTTTAAACTCCAGCCAGTGCTTGTGGGCAGGCAGAGCTGCTGCACCCAGGAGCTGAAATGCCCTTCCCCACAGATGAAGCCAGCAAGTAAATCAGCACTTCACTGGGAGAAAAAAAAATAAGTATCTCTGGATTAAGAATGACATTCCCCTAGAGATTTGCAGAACAGTATTATGGTTCATTTCTAAAAGACTTGAGACACATTCTGCTGCTCAGGACATCTGTGATACTGGTTCACGAGCTTAAGGACAGTTGCACATGTAATTTAAGATGCCTTTTCATCGTAGAATTTCTCCTAGTCTATCTTTCTCTCTTTAGACTTAACCCTCCCAGGTAGGGGGAATCAAAACTGGAAGAGGAATTTTTGATTTCTTTTTTTCTTTTTTTTTCAGCAAGTCTTACCCTGATTTAAAGCTGTGTCCAAGCTGGTATCAGAAACAGGTCTTTAAGAACAATTTTTATCTTGCCTTACTGGGCACATATTTACAGTATGCGTAAAATGATAATTATGTTATACTTTCTCTTGTTCTAAAAATAATTTTGAATTGGGAGTGGCTGTCTCACCAATTAAAAGACCAAAGTCCTTCCACTATCCACAAATCCATGCAGCAATCACATTCTTCCTTAGGTACCCGTGAACGACCTCACCTTCCAGCATAGGAACAGGGCGACAAAATCTCCTTTCTCTGATCAGTTTTCCCTCTGTTGAGTAAAGCAGCCACATAGCCCCAGGTGTTAACCTCACAGGTTGGTTGGGTTTTTTTTTTTTTCCCCAATCCTAAATACAAAAAGGCCCAGAAGACCCATTACGTTTATTTTTATGTATCCTACTTGACATAATCATGCGACATTTTTTCTTCCCTATCAGTTGAGATCATGTAGAAGAGGATATCCTCAGATCTAAGGTTCCCAGGGCAGGGGTTGATTTATTTATTTATTTTCTATTTTGAGACCTGCAGCAGCACTCACTAGGCCAGGAAGAATTTATCTGTTATTTATTAGTCAAGGGGTGGGAGGTTAGTAAGCCTGAGAGCTTTACAAGCAGGGCTGATGATGATTTACTGGACTTTCAATAACTGTAACACAGCTGATGTTACAGATGAGCCCCTTAAACTCTGCAAGGAGAAGGGCAGGTTTTATCTCAACCCCTTTCTAACTGTCAGAAAATCAGCTTTTAGAGAGAAGAGTCTGCTGCAGCTGTTTACAAAACTTGCCTGAGTCTTGGCCCAGGCAAAGAGCAAAGATAGACAAAATGGGTTTGCTTTTTTAAACAAATACATAATACCTTCCAGTACTTCCAGAGTATTCCAAATAAGGAACATTACAGTCTCTAAACAAAATTTGCAGAGAGAGACCCTCTAAAGTCAGGGCACCCCTATACAGACACAAAACCAGCCTTCATCTATAAGCTGCGGATCTTCTCTCCAAATTCCTCCAGCTTTATTCTGTTTCCCTCTTTCCAGCCTTAAGTGCTTTTTCCTGGGCCAACACAGTAATTCCTACTACTCCTGTTCATCTAAATCCCCTCTAACGCTTCAGACAGTTTGACATACTGCCTCACGAGCAATTTCTTATCCAAAGCATCAAAAAGATTGCCAGATATTTTCACCTTTTCAAACCCGATTCGTGTCAAGACATTTCCAAGCCAAGAGCAACGTTTTCTGTGTTGTAACTCGGAGAAGATCAACTGACGAGGGACTGTCAAACACAGTTCCTACCAACTGCATGAACAGCAGCACTGGAGTAAGCCGAGAAGGAAAAGCCAAACAAGAGGGTTTTGTATTAAAGCAGCAAAAACATACTCAGGCCTGTGAGTAAGATAACAGCTGCAACCACTCCGCCAAGATCCACATGATCAGAATGAAAAGATGCAGCTTAATTTTCCAAGTGAAATCAATACAGCAGTTGCAGCAGGATTTTTTTTTTAATGCAGAAAACTCGAATGATGTGGAAATGGCAAAATACAGCAGAGGGTACTTTGTGAACCACAGATATTTTGTTCTGCAGCTCTCTTTTATTATTTTACATTTATTCTTATTATACTATTAAGTCTAAGACTCTACAATCTCATAAACACATGTAAATTCATCTATTATCCATACTTAGGGAAGTACAGCACTACCATGGCTTATGAAACCATTAATTACCATTTCTAATACTGGAATCGCCGTCCAGGCAGCACTAATTTTATCCAGAATAATCCTCAACCTGTTTGATCACGTATCTTTGAACTTCATGGAGTTAGGTATTTTTTTTTGGAGGTCATTTAGCTGCCAGGTCCCTTTTGGAACAATTTCTGCCACCTTTTACCGCTCTCATTCCCCAGGCCATAAGGTTGGGTTTGTTTCTTAACTCTTGCTCGCTTCCCTCGCTATTCATTTGGTTAGGAACTTCGTAAGAAAATTGTCTTTTGACAGACAAGGTTCCTTTTTGCTACACACCACAGGTCCTTCCCTCCATCCCACTGGGGTTTTATGCCAGTGCATCTCCGTTATTTAAATGAAGTTACATATGCATCAAGCTTGCATACTAGAGCAGACAGGTAAATAAGGCGAGTGAAGGTGTGGATTTGCGGCGCTGCTGACTCTTCCAACAGCTAGCGAACCCCATAAAAGGTTGGCCTCCTGTTTATCGTTCCTCTGCTCCATCCTCAGCCATATGACCCCTTTGTTTTTCCATGCACAAGCACTGCTGCTGTTTTGACTTCATGAGCTGGTTCAGGGAGCAAATCCCTTTGGGGCAGGGAATAAATATTAGCACTGCCTTAGCCCCTTTCAGCAGCAGACACACGGCATCTGCTTAGTCACACTGTAAAAGAAGGAGTTTGCGTGTGTAACTTAAGAGAAAGAAGTTTTGTTTTGAAGGAGCCATGTGCACAATCTGCCTTCTCTTTGCTGGAGAACTGCCAGAAGAGCTCTGGCCTTCAAGCATCAAGGACAAACGTCAGCACCGTCCCTCAAAGGCACAGCACACAACCGGCATCGCTGTGGGAGGATAACTACAGTGCTTTCAACTACACCACGGCACCCAAACCTTGGGCTGCTCTGGAGTCTCCAAAGGCTAAAGGATTAGACGAGACAACTCTGGGGTGGTGTGACAGAAACTTCCTTGGGCTGCTTATTATCTCCATAGGCTTGTATGACGTGACCCAGCCCCGACGTGCCCTTTGCACATCAGGGACCACTCCTAACACTTATTATCTGTGCTTCAGACGGGACAGCGTTTCCTACGGAGCCTTTCTACAGTTCTGGTCCTTTCGTCTTATCTAAAAAAACCTGGAGTGTTAAAAAATCTGGAGCAAAAAGTGAAACTATGACCCTTTTCGTTTTGGAAACGCTCATTTTGCATGCCTGACTTGACCAAGGTAAAGCAGGACCAGAAAAAAAAAACAAACCAAAAGTCACTCAAGCGCAGTTCCAAAGCATGGCTGAAAGCAAAGTGAGCCTGCAGTGCCACCGAAAGGGGCTGTCCCGCTCTCCCTGCCACCTCCTGGGCTGGCACCAAGCTGGCTGCTGCCTGGTGCGGCCGCTTTGGGTCCGATAAGGAGGCCAATGTCAGAGCAGGGACGCGTCAAGTGCACCCAAGCACGCAGCGAGGCAGAGCGGGACGGGCCCTTCGGCCGCCCGCAGCCTCAGCCCCGCTTCAAACCCCTCCTGGAAAACTGATGAATTAAATCATTTAAAAAAAAAAAAAAAAAAAAAGGCCTTCTGGTTACGCGGTAGCCCTTAAACATTTCTTTCCAAGTTTCTTCTACACCTCTCCAGCACATTACCTCATATTTAACATCACCTATAGTTCCTACCTTTAAGGCATTCCCAAAACGTCCACACAGTCACATTGCTCTGCTTCGCCTGTTATCTCAGCTTCTATTTATAGGCTTTATTTTTTTTTTTTTTTTGCATGAATTACCAGCACAGCAGCAGAAACTTGCCAACTTACTACCTCTCCATCTCCCAGCAAGGCAATCTCGCCTTCCACCCTCCTCCCGAGCCAGGCAAGCGGCCAGAGGAGCCGAGCGTGGAGTGTCCCGCACAGGCCCAAGCGCTGCTCCTCTGCGAGCCCGACCTTTGAGGAGCCAAAGCCTTCGGGGCGGGCAGGGATCAACCTTTCACCTGCGCTGCCCAGCCCCGCTGCGCTCAGCGCCCCCGTGTCGCGATAAACGCCCGGCATTTACCTCGGCTGAGAAGCGGGACGCCGGGAGAACTGAGCCGCTCTGAGCCCTCAGCCGCTTCCCGCGCTGATCCGCGATTCCCCCCCCCCCCCCCCGCTCCCCTCAGCCGCGGCGGGACCCCCGCGCCCCTCACCGCTCACCTGGGGACGCCGGGGGCGGGAAGAGGAGACTCGCTCTCCCCCGGGATAGGGAGGGAGGAGGGGAGGGAAGCCCGGCGCCAACTCGGCCTGTGACGGCGGTAAGCGCCGTTCGTCTCCAACAAGTTTCCGGGCGGGGAAGAAAGTCGAAACCTACGTGAGAGGAGGAGGCAGCGCAGCCGCCCAGGTGTCGCCCGCCCGGCACGGCTCAGCTCGGCCCGGCCCTCCCCCCAGCACCGCCGCGCCCCCTCCTCCTCCTCCTCCGCCTCCTCCTCCTCCTCCTTCCTCCCGTCCCGGCGGGGCCGCCCACACCCCCCGCAGCCCTGCTCCCGCCTCGCCGCGGGGCACGTTCCCCTTCTCGGCCGCCTGCCCCGGCTCCCCCTCAGCGTCTGCCCGACCCCAGGGTTGCCGGAGCCCTTGACGGGGTCGCCTCGGCGAGCGGCGAGGCCGCCGGGGGAGAGGTGCCGGGGGTTCTCCGCTGGGAAAGGTCCCGGTCGCTCGCCGCGGGCACCTCAGGCCTGTGGGGAACTGGCCCTCCTCTCGTTTAGGGGCATCTCCCCTGCCTGCCAAGGTGATTTGCGCACCCCCCGGGGATGTTTCCTCTGCTACCGGTGTCCTTAGGCCTCTGCTGTACCACAGAAAACCCTGTAAAATACAATAAAGAACAAAGCCTTGATGCTGTTGTGAGTGCAAGGAGCAACCTGTAGCTCAGCCAGCTGAAGGGAAACACAAGACTGTGCGAGGAACCTACTTTACACATTTACATTCTGCCCACTCTTTTGGACGATAAGCAGAAACACCGACTATTCCGAAGTCCCTGGCTTGCATTGGCATTGGATTTGTTGGCAAGGCAGGCTGTAAAAATCTATGAAATCAGGGAGCAGGGTGAGAGGAAGCGCTGCTTTGTGGCTGGTGGGAGCCGGGGAAGGGATGGCACTGGAGACAGCGGTGCGAATTCCTGTGCTTTTACTATAAACCATAAACAGGTTCAGCTTCCGGACTTCTTATTTAGGTAGCTCCCTGTCATTCTCAGGCTTCAAACCAGCAAAATGCCAGACCAGGTGAGGTCTAAAAGTTACCGAGCTCTGTTAGCGCTGCGTCCAAACTATGGATTGCTCCCAAAAGAAAAACATTCCTGGTTTTGTATCGTGCCTTTCTCTGTGACAGATCACAATTGGTTCCACACAGCGAACTAGGACTATTGCAGGCAAATAAAACAATCCCCCAAAACCACAATCTACAGCATTTTTCGGGGGTTATAATTTCTTTTTCTGGTTCATCATGCTACCTTGTAAAATCTTGGTGCAGTTAAGAGGGTCATGAAGTAATAAAGAAGATGATGCTTCTGACAATAAAGAAAAAGAAAACAACAAAAAATCCAAACGTTAAATCATAGTTTTAAAGGAGGATGTGCTAAGAAGGAAACCCCAATATCCTGATAACACCCTCCCTGGGTTAGTAGATCTGTGTTATTCAAGTAAGACTACTCAAGAAACATTAGTACAGTAAGAAGAGATTGTCTTTTATTTCAGACATGGCCTCATTTGGCTCCATTTATCCATCCTGTGTTGTTTCTGATGTAACCTTTTTGGTTCTTTGCTACCTCACTAAATCCTTCTGTTCTTGTTTTGGTCTGTTGAAGTCTTCCACTGAGGGGCTTTGAGCCATGCTGGTTAGTATGAGAGCTGTGCTGGTTAGTATGAGAGCTGTGCTG
>JANVCC010000073.1:1944140-2024982 GCA_025345505.1 Todiramphus chloris collaris
TGCTGGTTAGTATGAGAGCTGTGCTGGTTAGTATGAGAGCTGTGCTGAGTGTGAGATCTGTGCATTACAAAGGTCAGACTGTAGGAGATGCACCATGTACCTAAAACATAACGAGGCCCTTTCTCGTTTTCATTTAGGTCATTGTTGGAAACCTAATGGAACCAAGGCACCAATGAAACCAACGCCAACAACGCATCTTTGCTCAGTGAGATCCACGGTTCCAGAGGACGTGAAGCGTAAGGTATTTTTGTAGAGATTTGGATTTGCAAACCAATAGGTTTAGGTTAGACTAAACTGATGTTTGCTAGGATTTCCTCTGAAGCATCAAGGCTGAGAAGGGTGGATTGCATCCCATCTTCAGACTGCTCTGAAAGGAAGAAATATTTTAGCAACACAGCGTGTGATTGATCTGAGACTCTGTGAGATTAAGCTCTCGTTTGGGGCAGGAACAGCAGCGAGCGGCAGGCCGGAGCTGCGTGACGGCTGGAAGAGCATTGCCAGCTCAAACACGAGCACTAGAGCCTGGCGCAGAGACATCGGGCTGTGTCTGCACTGTCAGCCAACCTCACACCAGAGCCTGTGCTCATTAAGCTGGAACTCATTTATACTGAGCGCTGGCTTGTGTGTGAACAGGCAAAGGCTTAGGCTAAGCTCTGTGGAGCTGGAGCAGTCGTGAGGGAAGAGATTTAAACCCGAGCACAGCACCAGTCTCTCCTTGGTGCAGCCTGCAGCTCAGTTGGTGAGGACAGGAAACGTGTGGGTGAACTCTGGGTGTTAGGAAGACAAACCCCAGGGAAATTTCAAATGGATGCAAATCTTTAAAATGAGGAATTCTGTCTAGTTAGCACTCGCTGGAGATTTTTATCATGTACAGTGACCTGTTTTTCCCAGTGGACAGTGTGCCCATATGTAATTAAGATACGGTGAAAGTTTATTGTATAAGTGTGCTGGAATTTTGGTTTGGCTTTGCAATAAAGGAATCCCACTGAGTCATGGTTACTAAATGGAGTCATGGAGGATACAGGTCTCTTCTGCAGAGTGAATGCAAATGTAAGGAACTGAAATTAATTTCTTTCCTAGTCCAGGCAAAAGCAGCCACATCATAAATAAGGCTGTGCCTTGATGACACGAAGCCTCTGCCGTCTTACTGGTTCCTACCAGCTCCCTGTTCCTGCCCTTGCACCACAAAACACCAACCCTTAGCTGTGTCTGCAGCTCTTGGTGTGGCTGAGCGGTGAACGAGGTCAGGATGCTGATCCATCTGAAAAACAAACCAGGTGAAAATCTCTAAAAATAGATTTCATTTAAAACAGGTAAACATATTTAAAACAGATGCATCTATTTTGTAAGCTGGATAGATCAGTTCCCCAGTCGAGTTTATAATTGAGAGGAGATGGATGGGTGAGATTCTTCCCTGCTAGTGTAGAAGCAAGCAGTTAGAAGAGCAAAGTGGCTAAATATGGAACTGATCCTGGTGAGGAAGGATCCTGAACCACATCTGAACATTCCACCTGCAAAGCATAAATGGATTGCTCTGCTGGGTTGCTGTGTGAGCAGTTCATATGATGTGTAAATCCAAAGAGCAGCTCCTGCAGTTCCAGATGCAAACATTTTGCCTGAAAAACATCACAACATTTGGGAGAGAAATAGTTTCTCAGATGACACTCAAATTCTAACTTTGATTAACTTTATCTCCATGAGAAACTCAGTCTGCTGTCTCTTCACTGTCACCTCTTGCACACCCAGCAATCTGTTGGTCCTCACTCCCTGTTGGTTTAAAACACCAAAGTTCTTCTGCAGAACTCGAGGGCTTTTTATTGACTAGCAGTCCTGATAAATTACTTGTGTAGCTTTTGGTAACTGAGAAAGCACTCTGTGTAAAAATACAGCAACCTGAGTTCCAGCTTTTATCTCACTGCTGATAACTTCCCTGCGTGTGTGATGGTGTAATTTGTACAGTAACCACTGTGATGCTGTGTGGAGAAAGATTGTGGGTCACATACCTGTGCAGTGCATATGGCAGGATTTAAACAGCACTTTCTGACAAACACAATCAGATATATCAACTAAATATACTTACATGTTTACAGGCTGCTAATCACTTTTGTATTATTATTTCACATGAAGATTTAGAAACACTTTTTTTTTTTTAATCTGAAAATAAAATATAAAATCAATAAGTAAACAATAGGAACAATAACAGCAGGAAAACTGAATGAGGAAGCAGAAACACACCATGCAAAGGTTTGCAGATTAGTTTAATCCCATTAATGTTACGTAAAACGGGGTAACTGTGTGTGTTTCTGTCGTCCTCTTGTGGGAAGGTGCAAAGAATAAATGACTGCACAGTATTAATTTGGGACTCAGTTTTGATGTTTCATCACAAACAAACCTAAATTCCCAACCCACGCACAAGAATGTAAACACAATTAAAAAACAAATCCCACAAACAAGGAGCGAGAGTCATCCCAGGAATTTATGATTAAATAGCCTGGAATCTCCCTTTTGTGGAAAGCAGAGCCATGGAAGTGCACGTGCATGAAAGCAGAGGGGATTCTGGTAAATCCAAGGCCCTAAGAACATTGTTTGGATTCATTCCCCCAGAATCTGTGGGGCTTTTGTTCCTTCTGCACTATATTGTTACGTTTGCTGCAGATTATTGCTCCATATGCCCAGCACACTGCATTTATATGAAGTAGTCAGAGTCTCAGTATTTGAAATTTATGAATGTGAGCAAACAGAACATTAAGACATGAAACATAAGTATCTTGTATGTGTTAGTAATGACTGAGGGCCATTTTATATTCTGGTGTTTTATTAACAGCGGTCAGTTATTAACAGAGTTGGAGTGCTTTATTTGATGGATCTGTAGAATGTTTTCATTAGAACTAAACAGATTGATTCGCTGCTTGTAGGAAAGCGTGTGTTGGCAGATACCAAGAGGGCATCTGGCTTTTCTTAGGAGGGGAATAGCCCATCTGGCTTTTTACGGTGGAGCAGAGACAATAATATAAATTAAAAAGAAGTCCATGAAGCAAATCGCTTTCCTGAGTTGCTGTCATGAATAATATTGATGGCTATTTCATATTTTTTTTAAATGATCCTGTTGAAATGTTGCAGCTGCTTTGTAACCAACACAGATTCCTTTTTATCACTATGCTTCCCTTGCAGTATTTGAAATGAGACTGCAGAAATACAACACCTCTCAAGAAAGATATCGCAGCAATAGGTAAAATGGCATTTCGTTGTTAATTTTCTGCTATTATTTTACAGGGTTGGATTTGACCTTTTGAGGTGCTGGCCCCAACTGCCTTGACTCTCCACCTATATTAACTTCCTGAAGAAAGAGATGAGGTACCATCAAGTTTCTAGAAATTGTTTTTATAAAGCAAGTATACTGTTCATTTGACTTTATAGCCCACAATTGCAACACTGTTCCCTTAGTTAACACCGATAACAGATACTAAGTAGACTTGACCCAGTTCAGGAATATTATCTGCATAATTTTGCACCAGGGAGATGCTGCTGCTCTCTGATGCAGAGTAGCAACTAAATAATCTGTTTCGGCAGGGTTGAGATTTTGACCTCTAGCCCCTTTTGTTCTGTTAACTGTTTAAAAACAAACGCTGACTTTCTGCCGTCTGTGTTTATGGAGACACTGCTTCTTGGAGAGCTGGGTCAGAGGAAAAGGCTGCATCTGTCAAGGGGTATTATCCTGTCCCTAACAGGAAACTCTTCCCCTTCAAGTCCCAAGTGAGACTGCTGCAGCTTGCTGCAGTCTTCCGGGAGAAGCAGGAGTCACAGGAAGTCTGCAGCACTACTCCTGGTGTCCCTCAACTCCCTGACACAAGGGTTGAGTAGCAGCAGCAATGAGTATGTATGCCTGGGGGATGAAATACAGAGCACCATGTGGTATTTCTGGAGTATGTTCAGGTCTGGTTCATTAATTATTTCAGGTTAATAGACAGAGCACCTTTATTTCTCCAGCCTAAGCATAAAATACTCAGGGGAGTATGAATTTGGGGGTTTTAATTACCCTTCATTTTGAATTATCAGCCACTGGGCCAGTCCCCTTCCAGTCTTATGAGGTGTACACCCTACTTCAGCAAAGTTACTTTTAGGACAGACTGTTTGTATTCTGCTTGGCCATACAATGTCCTGTGCTAGGAAGACATCTACATTCAGAAAACTAAACCAGAGCTCCCCTTGGTTCATGCCACCACAACATCTTTCAAATATTTTTCAGGAGCAGTATCTTTTCAGTTATATTTCCTCCAGCTGTACAGCTGGGACCTACACCTGGATTCAGGCAATTACTACATGTGTCAAAATAGCCATCATCAGTGGGACACTGTACTTTGACAGCTATGCAAAGAATGTGAAAGAATCAAAACGAGGATCCTAAAACTCATAAAAAGTGGCAGATCCCATCCATCAGTTCTCTCCCAACAGCTTGCTGCAAGCAGTGCAGCACAGCATGAAGTGATGTCCGTATGTATGTAGAAAATATCTCCACGGGGACTGCTGCGTTGCTGCCTGATTTGCACCCACTTTTGGCATGGGAGACAAGACCCAGTGTCCAACTCTTTAATGGTCTACAGCATCGTCCTACAAGGGTGTGAAGGAGCACCTCAACATCAGGGTGTTAGAGAGGCAAAATGTACCGAGACACCGTGGAATTTTTCTCCCCAGGGCTTTTAGTCACTATAATTGCCCTGGAATACATTTGGTATTTACAACAATCAATGTTTAATAACAGCAGTATACACCCAAAAGGATTCAAAAGATGAATGTGGGATGGCTGCAAGTCTCATCAAGATCTAACACAGACCTGTCCCTGTACTAGTTAAACATCCTTGTTCTTCAAACTTCAGGCAAAGTGACATCTTTCTAACGAGACTGTTCGGTCTACACCAAGAAAAAGACATGGCCTGAGGAAAAAACAAGATCCATCCAAAGTAATTGCTCTGTGCTGCAGCTGGAGCTCTGCTTCCAGAAAATAGCTAAATATAAACATTCTGAACTGAATGGGTGGGAAGCCAAGACTGCCTTGCAGCAAAGATACCCACTAAATAGGATTATCCATTAACAAGCTAATCCACCAGAATCCATTCAGCCACACAGTACTGAGAAAGAGAGCAGAGAAATAAGGAATATAGCTGCTTAATTATACCATTAATCAGACTTTTCTGAAAATGCCATTGTGGCATCTGGGATGAGTTACTTCTCACATTCCTAGACCAAGCTACACCACATCCAAATCACGAGGTTACATTTGTGTAGCTGACACTTTGGAACTTTGCAGACCATCCCAGGGGCCCTGCAACTCTCACTGTTTTCTTCTGCTTGTTGCAGTGCCACTGGAAACAGTGTGAGAGGGAGAGCTTACGGCAGCACATACAGTTTCAGTGGCTGTGTCCCAGATGGTAGCTTGGAAAGGACACTGCAACCCCTGTGATAGTGCTTCCTGTCATCTTTGCACCTATAGATCACAAGGTGAACCCTAGAATAGAAATCTAAAGTGTCACAACAATCGTACAGCTGTGAAAAACCTTTCCTAGGAATACTTTATTTTTTTTAAATCATTCTCCCACTACTTGAAACTGTGACCAGGTTGGTGTTTGGCAGACCCAGCTGTGAAGTCCTACAGGCTTCTGTAATATGAACCTTAGATTTTTTGTTTGTTTGTTTGTTTTTCTTTTTTCTTCTGGAGAAATATTCTGCAGAGTTGCTGCCTTAAATTTTGGACCAGATGCCTCAGGTGTTCTGAGAGTTTTCATGGCTGCAGTACAGAAGTTTCTTGGCTGTAATGATGAATCTTTGCAGCCATCAAAGTCCTCTTGTTCTGAGTTCTGATGTACGGGACGGTGATAAATGCAGAAAAACAAAAGGTACCTCCATTTGACACAGAATATTCCAGTGTTAAACTCTCTTCCAGACAGTTCTCTTCCTGAAGACTCAAGTCATCATCTGGGGAAACCAACCCTTGTGTGTTTCTGTACAGAAGAACAGCGACTGGTGTTCTATAGGCTCATCTTTCAAACAGTGTAAGATGCCCTGAGGGACTGTTCGGACCAGTTTTAGCAGCCTGCCTTGAATCTAAGCTATGCATGATTTAGGAAGAAGGACCTTGTTAAATACATTCCAGGGGTGAGTTAACGTAAGAAAACAAGTATCTTCTATAGAATGTTAGCAAAAGTGCTACTAAGTCAGGGTTTTTTTTTTACTATGAATAATTTGCTTGACTCACATTCTTAAGACTCTGCAGTCTGAACATAATAAAAGAGCTCTGAGCAAGGTGTGACTCCCTCCTGCTCAATCATCCTGACTTGGGTGAGCTTCAAAATACTGAAAGAGGTAAAAATATTTTTACCAGAGAAATGAAGGAATCTGGCTTTGATATGAAACAGTTGCTTGAAGAAATAGGATATGTCTGTGACCACAGCTAGATATTTTAAATAGACCTTCACCGGAAGGGCTTTTGTTCGTGTTTTGACCACTATGCTTCTATGATGGACCTAACTCTGAAAGGAGGCTGTTCTATGCCAGTTGCTGATATCTGTCATTCTCTCCTGAATTAGATGTGTTAGTAACACAAACCTTGCTGCCTGTACTCATGAAATACCTTTAATAATCCTTTTAATTAAAACTGAGATGTCAGGTGAAACAGAATGCAGATCTCTCATCTAATATGCTCTGAAGTACATACCTCGGGCTCAAATTAAAACTGTTCTTCTGGTCATAGCCCACTTGAACTGTATTTAAGAACCAGCTGCTCTGGGAATATTGTCTCCTACATATCCTGGTGTGTTTTCTGACACAAAGGGAATTGGTATTAGAGCTATTCAATTTTCAGGACCAGAAACCAGCACTCACTTCCACTACTGTCCCTTTTACATTTCACAGAAGGTTTAGTGGTCAGTGCAATGATCCTTGTATATTAAAAAAACTAAACAAACAAACAAAAGCCAAGACCATAAATGCTGCATCCCTGCTTGAGTAAGGGACATCCACATTATTTGCCTGTATGCCAGTGTTTAGCTAGTTGTGAAGAATTTCTTCAGCTGTGGGACTGAAATGTATCACAGAATGGCTTAGGCTGGGAGGAACCTTAGAGCTCATCTAATCCAGCCTCCCCACCATGGGCAGGGATGCCTCCCAGCTAGACCAGGTTGCTCAAGGCCTCATCCAACCTTGAACACCTCCAGGGAGGGGGCATCCACAACCCTTCTGGGCAATCTATTCCAGAGTCTCACCGCTCTCATACTGAAGAACTTTTTCCTAAGATCCAATCTAAACCTACTTGCCCTCAGTTTAAAATCATTTCCCCTTGCCCTACCACCGGACGCTCTTGTGAAGAGTCCCTTTCCAGCCTTCCTGTGGGGAAAAAAATTAATTATCTCAAAAAATTAATTACCAGAATCAATACTTTCAACTGGCTGCTCCATCTCATGGATACAGCAAATTCTGTCCTGGGGAAGATGCTTTTCTTTCGGTGTTGCAGCTCACATGATATCTTTTGATTTCTGGTCTAACTACATTCCTCCCCTTCTGTGGAAGCTCCCCTCTGCTGATGAGTCCACTAGCAAGTTTGCCTTCTTTACTTGGTCCTTCTTAATTTCTTTTCACCTAACCATCAAAAAGCATTTTGCAGATATTAATTTGCAGCTTTGCCTCCTGGCAGTCTCCCAGTTTCCAAGTCACATTACTGACTTGGAAATGGAGCCATGGAGCAGTTTAGTCACTGTAGCACCACAAAGAGAGCCTGTGCTAAATAGAACTCCACCGGCTGTTTTTGTTCTTCTTTACATCAGCTTGTATTTTTCTTTCTTCTTTTGATGATTGTGAAGATTGATCCAGCAGTCGTCTTGCTCTCGACAAAAAGGGAGGCTTCCTGAACTGTTTCAGTCGCTGCTGGGGAGAGGAAGGCTTACATGTGGAATTTGTTGGAGACTTTGCCAGATAAGGCCCCAAGTCAAAGACAGGCATGCTATATTTATCTCTGATATGACTCTAAGTTGCAGCAGTGATGTTACAGTAGCAGTTAAGTTGGTGCTCAGGGTCAAAACGAGGTAAAAGGCAACAAGGTACTTAGTCATTTTGCATTAGTAAATACTGGTTATGAAATGTCACTTCTTAAAAGGCTGTCTTGTAAATACATCACAAGGAAACTCCTTTTTCTAGGGATTCTGGGTGTCAAGATGTTGCTTCCATGTATCCTAGCTCAGAGCAGTGCATATCTACTGTGTTTTTGCAGCCCAAAGATGGGGAGGAGGAGTCCAAGTAGTATTTTGGCTGAAGTAAAACAATACCATTTAAAAAGGGACAGCTATATTAATTATGGTTAGCTGTCTGTGCCCTGACACTAAGATACTTCCCTGCTCTCCTTTCCAGTACTGGGATATTCAACAAAATTCTGCCACTTCTACATTAGAATTTGCTGAATTGTTCAGGGCAGAGCTACCTCTGCAGCAGGCATGTTCTCTGCTTGACTAAAACAGACTGTGAGTACCTCTGGGGAGCACGTTAGGGAGCAGGTGAGATACCCATCCCTAGATGACACCAAGCTAAGTTAGAAGGGGCCAGACTACAACAAATCAAGATGAGAGTGCTCTAAATACAGCAGCTAAAGTCCAAGTTGCTCTTAAAGGTATAGATCAAGTGATAGCTGAAGCATGAACTGTTCTCACTGCTCTTAAGCCATCTTTATAATTAAAGAATCTCAGTGCTTCATTTCCCTTTCCCCTGAGGAGCAGCTGTCTTGTGGGGCTTGCTTTGTGCTGAATATCCTGCTCCTAGCTCAGCACCTAGCCTTGTGGTGGAAGCTGAGATGTCACAGAGAATGAGCCCTGCTCAAAACCCAGGCTCCGTAGCAGTGTCACTGCATCAGCAAAGAGATTTTGGGGGCTTTTTTTTGGTATCAGTTAATGTGTATAAGCATAGGCAGGTAAAGGGTGCTTATATCCTGCTGGTTATTTCCCAGTCTTGTATTGGTATGAGCATATCTGCACTAATAACATTAATTACACTTGGACTTGCATCCTAATAGCTGTAACATTTTAGAGACAGGAGCATAACAAATAAGTTTATGATAGCTTCATCAATCTAGCTGTTCTGTAAGAGGTATGACCTTCTGCTTGTCCTAGAAGACTGATGGTTAAAGAGCAGCTTTTTGGAAACAACCTATAAATCATTGTCTTTGGCAATATTTTCAGAGTTTGATTTACGTTTTTTTTTTGTGCTCCATTACTCGCAGCTGCTCCCGATGAAGCTCTTCAGTGACAGGAGGGTGGTTAAGCAGCTACAGGCGTTCTTTCAAGCACTTCAGTGCTTCACTTATTCTAGAAGGTCCCCTGCTGTCCTCCAGCCTTCAGGAGCTTTCCAGTAGACATCGGCACTGGGATGTTCAAAGTGTGAGTACCCTCTGCTGGCTTGTTGCTGTATTGGGTTCTCTCCTGTAGCTCTTCAGTCTGGTTGTGTTAGTGTTATAAAACATTAACCAGTTATCCTGATCTCCCATATATTAATTGTGAAAATTTAGTTCAGTAGCAAAATCCTGTCTAAAGTATGCACAGTGAAAAGCTATTTTCTTTCTTAACTTCTCATCATTATTTAAAAAGGAGGAAAAAAAACCCAAAAACATTTTATTGCATGAGTTCAAAAGGGGCTGGAGCATCTCTGTGCTGGGGAAAGGCTGAGAGCCCTGGGGCTGTGCAGCTGGAGAAGAGAGGACTAAGAGGGGAGCTGAACAATGCTGAGCAAGAGCTGAAGGGCCCTAGGGGGCAAGAGGATGGGGACAGACTCTGCTCAGTGGTGCCCAATGACAGGACAAGGGGCACTGGGCACAAACTGGAACCCAGGAGATTCCATCTGAGCAGGAGGAGCAAGTTGTTTGGTGTGAGGGTGTGGGAGCCTGTGCCAGGCTGCCCAGAGAGGCTGTGGAGTCTCCTTCTCTGGAGAGATTCCCACCCTGGCTGGACCCTGCGCTGCTGGGCCCCTGCTCTGGGTGCCCCTGCTGGATGGAGCAGGGGGTGGCACCAGAGCATCTCCAGAGGGCCCTTCCCACCCCCCCATGCTGGGATTCCACAATTCTGCGAAAAGTTTGCCGATGTCTTACTACATTCTGAAAGATGCTGTTCAAAATAACATCAGTGTCTGGACACAGAACACTGTGATGGATAGGTGTCCCTTCAGAATCATTTTTATACTTTATAAAGTTTTACTATTATGCCTAAATTATTCTTTTATTTTCTTCCCCCATCACAGTGTGACACACATAGGTCATTATAAGGAATTTCTTTCCCTTCTTGGTGTTTAGATCCTTGATGTAAATATTTTCCTCAACAGCCAGCACTTGACAAAACATACTATCATCTGTTCTTAGATACTAAAACACTTGATAAAACATGTAATCCATGCAAAGCTGGTAGTTGCATGGAATTTTGCAGGTAGTTTGCAGGGATGACAGATCAACCCTGAGAGTCTTGAGGGAGAATCCGACAACAGAAACATAAGGGGGGGTGGGTGGGAGATCTTGCTTTCTACCAAGAACATAAATAGCAAAGAAGAATCACTCTTCTGCACAAAAGCTGAGGAAGGAACAAATGTCATGGGCTGGAGATCATAATTGGTTGGTGGCTCTGAGCCCTGTTTAGTCACTTTTAGCTGGAATTCAGAGGGGAGACCCTGGGATCTGAGCCCTTCAGTGAGTCAGAGACAATGGAAGGTTTGCAGAGCTGGATGCTGCAAGCCAAGATTGGAAATCCCCTGCAGAGCAAGGGAGAAGGAGACAGAGCTTGTGCTGTCTGTAGCTTGCCCTGTATCTGGTCCTGCCCATTCTCTCTCCTAAACGGTTCACTGTCTTTAGGAAAGAAAAGCCCAAGTTCCCTTGGGCCTCGTCTTGTCCTGCTGTGTTTAATTTGCCTGCTGTCTACTCATCTGTGGCATATAGGAGCCAACTGTCTTCCCTGCGGCCTCTCACAGATGTTCTGTAGGCTGCTTTATAACTGGACAGCTGCTGGAAGTTCATGGAAAACCACGTACAGCCAGGACAGTTGCTTTTCAAGTGACTTCAGTGACAATTGTCTAGCTCTCTGGTGTCTCTGGTTTCCAGAAAACATCAGGCCCATATAGAACAATAAAACTATCACTGAGCAAGCAATGCAAAACAGGTTCTGAAAGAACACTTAGGCTGTAGACAAAATAGTAAATGGATGTATTTATTCTGGGTATTTATCCCAAATACTCCTTTGGAGGTCTGAAACAAAACCAAGGCAGTGCTTGATAGGTGCCAGTCCTTTGGGACTCATTCCATAGCTCACCACCTCACCCATAAATTGGTGACAGCCAAACTGAAGAGAAAACCAACACAGCTTGGTTTCCTTTCCTATCCTTGACACCCAGGGGATCTCTGATGAGTAGCATGGCTGTGCTTGGCTGTGTCACTTTATGAGACAGCACCCTTCAGAGGGACTTGCACCCAGGAGGAATTCTGTTCTGGATGTCTGTGTTTCTACAGGTTAGTACTGGTTGTGAACGCTAAGCCATCACTTTACAACTCATTCTGCAGCCCCACATGGTGTTGTATCCCCAGTTCTGACAGTAATAACAATTTCCAAATCCTTTGACATCTACTTTGCTGGAGAAGTGAGATCTGCTTTCTTTTCCTGATAGCTCTTGTCAAACTGAGATGTAGCTGTGAAATACCTGGCAGTTTACAAACCCGACACAGCAGTGTTTGCAAGTCTGCAGCTGGGTGATTATTGCAGGCAGAGGAGTCTGCTAAACTAACAGGTTGGAGTTTTTGTTTCCCTTGGAGGGCAGTTGCACTGCTAGGTTTGCTTTGCCTTGCTGCTCTGGTTCACATTTAGAGCCAGACATCAAGCTTAGCTTGCCTCAGCCCCTTTCTTCTTTCAGGGGTGATCTTGGATTCAAAATCTTAATCATTAAAGTTGCAAGTTATAGACTTAAGATCATTGGGCTTCTTTTCTAGGGTCTTCTGATTTGAACTGTATGTTTTCAAGAGTCTTTATCTGTCTTTAATGGTACTTTGTAAACTGAGCGGTCAGATCCAGCTGAGATCAAAAGGTTCCCATCAGATTAAGGGAGGTAGGTAAAGAGCCATTCTGAGACCCCTTTCAGAATTCAGAGACACCAACAAAGCTGAGTCATTAGCAAAGCAGACAGTTGGTAGGATTTCTCTTCTCCAACCCTATTGCCCCCTTCACGCTTGCACGCGTTTATCAAACGGGGGCCTTGTCCCATATTATGGTGCTAACATCTGATCCAGTGTCCTGCTGTCATTTATATTGGACAGTTACAGAGTACCTGGAGCATGTTCATCTGAAGCACAGAAAACAGAACTATCTGTTAAGGTGTTGGTCCAATAATGCATTTACTAGCACTTTGTCAGAAGAGGGTAGAAACAGAATTCGGTGCATCTTGGCTTGACACTTTCTAAAACCTCCTTCCATCTCACCTCCCAAAGACAACCCTCGCATCAAAGTGCTCCGACTGCAAAAATCTGCAAACTTGAAACACAGTTCCATGATTTTCGCATCTCCATCTCCAAAAGTCTCATCCAGATCACCCAAGTTGGTTCTTCAATGTATGCAGCTCCCCTAAAAGTACGAAGTATAAATACTGTACATGTGGAGCACGTTTGGAGTTTTGGATCAACCTGCACTCTCTGTCCTTGTTCAGAATACAGTGTCAACACTACAGTCAGTGTTTATAGTTTATTTTCAGCTATCAAAAGGCAGGCACGGTGCTTGCCCGACTTTTTTTAAGCGATTGGAACCGTTTCAGTGCCACATATTGGGTACACAGTAATTGAAATACACATAATTGCATTGCCTCTTGTCCCAGAGCCTGCCACCATCACCTTTACATTAAACAAGTGCTCAAGGGAGGCTTCAGGCGGGAGACAGAAAGCGTGTGTGTGTCTGGGAGAGGGTGGGGTGGAATATTCATGCCATTGAAAAGACTCACGTTGTTACTTAACAACTACATTAACCTCGTGTCACAAGTCATGGCCTTGTGCTGACCCTGGCTAGGGAAGCAGCGCAGCTCTGAAGTACAAAACATGAAAGTGGGAGAAGCAAGAGGCAGAGGAGGAGAAAAGATCAGCTCTTCAGGGCAGAGGCTTCCAAGCCTATTCAGACAGAAGGCCAAACAATAGCTGCAGAGGGGCTGTGCATAGGCCATCTCCACCCAGCCACTCGCTCACTGCTCAAGTATTTTCCTGGTGAGCCTTTCAGAGCCAGCTGCAGCCTGACACGACCTTTCCACCATGAGATGCCTTGTCATGGAAGGCACCCTGGTACAGCAAAGGGAAGAAGCCTGAGAGCACAGAGGCAGCAGCCTTTAGATCTCTTGTTTCTACCCTTTGCCTTGCCACAGAGCCCTGTTTGCACAAGTGACTGCATCCAGAGATGAGCCTGGAAGCTCATCCCGTCTGAATGTTGAAAATCTGGGGAAGGGAAAAACTTCACTGGCCAAAGATGCTTTTTCCTTAGCTTCCTGGAGTCTTTTAGGTAGCAGTGATGGGATTCACAAGCCCTGCTCTGCACTGTCAGCAGTAGGAAATGGGCAAAGTGACCCCAATTTTAAGTGAGAAGGAAGTGGGATCTGACTGGGGAGCAGAGTAAGGGTGGTTGGTCAACAGGAGTTTGTTTTGAGGTGCAAGAACTGTTGCAGAAGTGCTGTGTGACCTGTAAAAGGTACTTTACAGGCAGGCTGTCAGGCTGAGTGAAGCCTGCAGAGAAAAAGTTGTTAGCACAAGGAGAAATTTCTCTTGGTGAAGGGCTCAGGGGAGAAATTTCAACTCACAGAAGCCCAGGCAAAGTGTTTTTGTTCCCCCCCCCCCCTTATTTTCTCTCAGAGTACCAACAGAAGTGGTGACACCACAGGGTTGACAGGGGTGGCTTCAGTGAGACTCTTGAGGAATTATTTGCATGTTTTGCTGACCACATATTTTGGTCAGCAGGAACCTGGAGGCTCAGGGATCTGCTAACGCATCTGACCAGTGGCTCATTTACTCTTGTTTGCCATCTCCATCAGGCATCAGCACGGGGTGTTTCAGAGGAATTTCTATAAAGAGCCTTTCAAAAATAACATACTTCAAAAAGAGCCTCTTGGTGCAAGCAGAGATTGGCTTACGTTCTGAAGCTTGAGGTTTATGAAAATTGGTGTTTCTCTTTGATTTTCCAGTAGTAAATAATTATAGGTTGGACATCCTCAAGCTTTTAAGTACCATGAGTCAGGCACCCAACTATGAGATGGTTCATAAAATTCTCACTAACCTAAAAATAATAAACACTGGGTTAATTTTGCTTTCTTCCTTTATTTGCATCCTTTAGGGTCACAGTTTTTGGTATTTTTTCTTTGGCCGTTTAAAGCACACTCCTTATTACAGAGGCTGAGGACTCCACACAAGCACAGCAGATTCCAGGCGTGGAGTCTCTCGGAGACAAGTCTGAAGAATTGGAACAACATCCCGACGGCAAGCAGAGGAGATCTGGTGTGAAATCCTATACAGTAACCTTGTGCCAGGCCAGGAAGTTCCCAAATGTATGTAGCCATATATTCTCAGAGGGGCTGTATCTTTTGTTTGATCTACAGGGGCCAGCACCAGATAGACCTTCCCGTTTGACAACAGCCAGGCCAGGCCAGCTGTGCCCTGCACCCCTCCCACTTCCCTCTCTGCAACCTGCATTCAGCTCAAGGCTGCTGGCCCAGCTCTCTGTTTACATGTTTCCAAATTCAAGGAGGAAAAGTGAATATCAAACAGACCTGGGCTCTTTTGAAGTGGCTAAAGGATGCTATCAGGTCTGGGGGGAGGTGTGCGTGTTGTGCCTTTGAGGCTTGTTTGTCTTTCCCTGGTCCTTCAGTGCAGGCCTTTAACCGGCCATTTGAATCTTCAAAGCTGCCCTAACCCCAAGAGCGCAGCTTCTCCGGTGCTGCCACCACTACCAGGGCTAGAGAGGTTTGTGTTGAGCCACTTCTCTGTCTGGTTGTCAGACGTGGAAGTTTCTATATTCTTTTGAAATAAATACTTGGGCTGAAATTAGTTACTGTCCAACAGGAAGAAAATAAGGGATTTGTTTTGTTTTTCAAGTGGTGAGCTTCCTTCTTTTGCTTCTTCTTCCTTCCCTTCCTTTTATTTTTCTTTGGTTTTCCTCTTTCTTATGTAATCTGCAATGATCGCCGTTTGGAGAGCTTTTATCAGACTTACACATGAGTAACTGATGGTCTTAAAATGCATCCTACTCCTTTTTCTCAGTTTTAGCAGTTGAATTAACCAGAAGCTCGCTGAGGCTCCAGGGCTGTAGCCTCCAATTATTGTCAGCGTCTGCCCTCTGCTGGTAAGCGCTTGGAACTGCCACTGGAACACATGAAACCGTGTTGGAAGGAGGAACTCGAAGCACTGGGGATTTTGTGTGTTTTAGTACCATCTTATTTTGCCAGATCTCTTTTAATGTGAAAAACTCTTTCCTTTTTATAAATGAAAGAAGGGCTTTTGCTAATTAGAAAGTAGCAAGAAAAATCAAATTTTGACACTCCAAATTCTTGAATTAGTTATATTTTTGAGTATTAATATTAGAAAAAAAAACCCAAACCAAAACAAAACAAAACATACTAAGCAAAAACAGCAAATAAAAATCTTTTCAGTTCTTATAGCTTTTTTTTTTTAACCAGGATCTTATTCATTGAGTCTGTTTATAGGTTTTCTGAGAACTGGACTAATAGCATATCAGACATAGAATCATTGAATAATTAAGGTTGAAAAAATTAAGCTCTTCCAGTCCAACTGTTCCCCCAGCACTGCCAGGGCACCACTGCCCCCTGTCCCTCAGCACCACAGCTCCACGGGGGACTTGGAAACCCCTCCAGGGATCACGGGGACTTCACCCCTGCCCTGGGCAGCCTGGGCCAGTCCATATAACACAAAGTCATAGTCTGGCTATATACAACTAGCAAAAGGTTGAAAGGCCTTTACTTTGATCCCACATACTGCTCTGTTGTGCAAAACAGCTGCAAAATAAAATTTGAAAACATTACAATTGGTATGAAAAAATATAGCTCAGAAACAGAAATATCAACAGTAAAAAAGGAGGAAAAATATCAGGACATTTTTCTAAGTTTAATTTTTCTCTTTTTTTTTTTTTCCTTTCACTTTAAAAATATCAGAAATATCAGTTCTGTTTATCTGATTCATCTTAGGTGGGTTTGTTTTCTAGACAGCTGCAGAACTGCTCTTTCTGTTTGTAGGTCAGTTAGTCCCTCAATGGAGAGCAGCAGGAAGTTTTGCATTCTTTAGTATTCTAGTCGGTGAGACCAGGTGATCAGGAAAGGTGGCAGGGTTGGAGGTTTAGAAAAAGAGAGATAGTTTCATATCTGGGCTTTAACCTTTTTGTGATCAACCTTTTGGTTCTCATATCTGATAGGCCTGGTGAAGGCAAAGCTGGCTTTCAGATCTCTTTGTGCCCTGACTTCTGGAGCGTGCCTGATTTGCAGAGCAGCAGAAACCTGCTTTAGATCTGGCAAGTCAGAATGAGCCCCTGAAAGCCATTCTCAGCCCCAGTGATCTATTGATCTCATTTACTGTGGCAAGACAACAGTTTTCACGCCTGGCCAAATCCCTTTGCTGTGGAGGCTGCATGTGAACATGGTTCCTTCATGGAAGGGGAAACCACTCTCCTTGAGAAAATGCCCTTTTAATGAATCCTCCTGCACGTGGCTCTTTAGAGCAAGCAGGGCAGCATATATGGCCCAGAATACAGGCTGGAACAACAGGTCTCTACCTTCTAAAAGATCTTTCTTCTTTGTTCACCAGACACCTTGGACACCTCTTTGTGTCCAAGTTTGTAGGACAGCAACAGGGAGAAAGCATCTTCCCACCCTCTGCTAAAATCAGTTTCCATTTCCCTTTCCTTATGCAGCAAGAGCTTCTCCTGTTATTAAAAATCTGTTGGGTACCACTCAGGTGATTTTCCTGTAGGAACAATTTTATAAAGGTTTTGAGCCCCAGAGTGTCCAGGACAGACACAGTCTGCAAGATTTAGGTGTTCAAATGGTCAGAAACCTTAATGAGACCTTCCCATTCTGGTTCACCGTGTCCTTGGGTTTTGGTGGCTGATGCCGAATGGTCGGAAGCAGCCTGAGATGGCCTGACCAGTTTTCCACAGGACTGCATGGGCTGCTCTGTATTGAATCCTGCAAATCCACCACCTCCTGTGGATGTTGTACTTGCCTCGTTGTAAGGAATGGGCAGAGATTAGAGGGTGATCTTTGATTGGATGCCTTTTAAGGGTGCAAAAATGTCGGGTGAATTTTTTTGCCTTGTAAGTGTTGTCTTATGCCAAAATATTCTCCTTCCCTATCTCCTGTAATTTGTCATAAAACTGTTATCCTAGTCTTAGGGACATGGTGATAATTTCCATGACAACACAGAAAGATTCCAGAAACAGAGATTTCTGACTAAATATATGAAGGTTGTCAAAAAGCACAACTGCAAGGATTCTCTCCACCCCCTGGAAACAAGTTAAGGTTACATGATCTCAGCTTTTGAAACTGAAGCTTCCTTAGCACTGTGTTGCTTTACTTAATGGATTTTTCTTTTTAATTGAGTGACCACCATTTCTCCAAACAACAGCAGTATGCCCTCAATGTGCAGATTCACAAAGCTGAGCTATGTGTTGTAATCTGAAATTGGTCCTGGTTCCACATAAAAATGCACAGAACAAGTGCCCACAGAACTGAGGCTTTAGGAAAAGGTGGTGAGAAAGAATTGAAACTCTTTTAACCCAACAATTGGATCCAAATGTCAAACTGTGCTTCAAGGGGCCTGTCAGAAAGATGGGGACAGTCTCCTGAGCAGGGCCTGTTGGGACAGGACGAGGGAGGATGGGTTTATACTAAAAGAGGGAGATTCAGACTGGAGAGAAGGGAGAAATTGTTGGTGCTGAGGGTGGGGAGAGCCTGTGCCAGGCTGCCCAGAGAGGTGGTGGCTGCCCCATCCCTGGCACCATTGCAGGGGAGGTTGCCCGGGGCTCTGAGCACCCTGCTCTAGGTGCAGATGGCCCTGCTCCCTGCAGGGGGGTTGGACCAGGTGACCCTGAAAGGGCTCATCCAACCCAAAATTATTCCAACCCTGTGATTCTGTGATCTTAGCCTGCAGTTTAAATCTCTCCATAATAAACTAAGTGAAATTGTGTCCCGTTTGGAACTGCTGAAGAGACTTTGAAGAGACTTTGTGAAGAGACTTTGACCCTGAGCTGTTGTTTCCTGTATTTGCTGATCTGCCTGTGACAGAGTACATGATGTCCTGACATCAGATGGGTTTTCCCCCCATATTTACAGTGGTTTTCCAGGATTTTAACCATCCTTCTCTATTACACAAACACCAACAACCTCATTCTGAGAGAGGGACCGAGACAAACCCAAGAGAGGGGTCGAGACAAAGCCTGGCTTCAGCAGGGAGCAGCTTAAAAAGAGAAAAAGTCACCGTGCCCTGCCCAGGGCTGGTGGCAGGGTCAAGTAGGTCCAAAACACCGACTCTTTGTGCCGTAGTTCCAGCATCGGGTGAGGAGCTACCTTTTCAATACATGTGTTTATTGGGTTTATTGAAAGTGATCCTGATTACTCCCCGTGTCCTGCACCCACACATTGCAGTGACTAACAGCTGCTAATTCATCCTCACAGCTTCTGGGAGGAAAATGGGAATGGTTGGCCCTTCCTACTGGGCTGCTTTTTCTTGTGGTTCCTCTTCACACACCAGCAAGCGACGCAATTTAACCTGCCGCGCGTCGTTCCTTGGAGAGAGTTGGCTCTTCCTACCTTCCTGCTGGCTTGATAAACACTCCATTTGCATGGAAAATCATGCAAATTAGCTGTTGAACCTTCGCCTTCCTTAATTGCAAAGCTGGTTGCTGTTCTGTGTAAACAAGCTGATGGGGTTTTGTTTGCTGACAGAAAAAAAAAAAAGAAAAAAATAATTGGGACAGTTTATATTTGGCAATGTTTGGGGTTTTCTGTGGGTGGCTTATGGCCTAATCCTGGTGGAGACATTTGGTTTCTATTGTATGCTCAAAAATAACAAGATATTAAGGGAAAAATCCTGAATTGTCTTGGTGTGAGGTGCTTGATTCAGCTCTGAGCCTTCTGCTATGTTAATAAAAGCTGAAGCAGCAATGAAAACAGATGCATTGCGTGGTGACATCCAGCAGTTTTCACTCTGTTTTCCAAAGCTTTCTGTTGCTACTTAGATAGGTAAAGGGCTGCAAAATGCCACGGTGCTGTGTTGATGAAATTTCATTTGCTTTGCCCTTCTTGATAGAGGTATAAATAATGATAAAAAGTGGAGAAAAGGGGACTTTTTCATGTTAGGTTTCCCCGTGCCAAATCTTGCAGCCTGAAGGAAGTCCAGAGACTGCACGTCTTTGTGTATGGCAGCACCCAGGGACACCATCCTCCTGTCTACGACAAAGTGAAGGAATACTGCTGGGGTTTGAGGGGAAAAACCCCTGGCAAGGGTTGGAGGCCATGTGTTGCACCCTGTGAAGAGCTCACCTTTCCCAAGGAATGTCCAGTTCTGCTTCCCAGCCTTGCCTTGTTTGTTTTCACAGCATGCCTCACGAGGCTTTGCTCTATTGCCACTAATAAGACCTTGCAGAGTTCCTTTGGAGGTGTCTGCCACGTTCCAGGGCATTATGCAACAAGGAACATACTCCTTTTCTCTGCAGCCTTTGTGTATGTGTAAATTCATGAGGTTAGCCTCTCCTGGTTGTCCCAGTCAGGCGCAGGGATGGTAACTGGGCATCCTTCTACTTCCGTGCTTCAGGAATAGATTCAAAGAGAAACGCTTTGGCAGAACTTGCATCAAGAGCTGAGGGTTTTTCCCTCACCCAGCTGCTTTCACTCTGCGACAGCATTTGTCCCGATGAGTTTTGTGCAAAGAATATTTCTCTCCTAAACCCTGAGAACACGGAATTCACATCTAGTAGATCTCTGGAAGTAAGCTTTTCAGGATCTTCATTGAAGCGACACCGGGACTAAACCCGCTCTCTTTTCAGCCCCCTGAAGCAAGGAGCTCCCTGTCATCCTCCATTTCCCTTCACATTTATCCAGAGACCCCTGAAGTGACAGCAGTGACTCGTGCAGGCACCTGAGCTGGCTGCAAAGCTACCCCATGCCCACTCCCCACGCTAAGCTGTACTCCAAATATTAGTTGGTCCTTTAAGCTCACCCCAGCAAGGCTACAGGAGAGGGGGATTCAAGCTCAAGTGCTGCACACAGTGGGGATGCAGCAGCTCAAGCTGTAACAGCTCATCAGCTGCTAACTCCGTAGGGCTGCTGATCTGTGTTTTTTTCTGTGCAGTTAATCAAATCATGCTGTGTATCTTTAATGGCTTTGGATGGTGACTGCTCATTTTCGAGCCAGGTGCTGCTTTGAAAACAAGCATTTGAGCTCTGGCCATTGGTGCAGGTGAGATAACAGGTAAGGTTACTCTTGCACCTTTCAAGATGCTATCTTCTTATGTGGCTAGACAGACTTTAATGATAATGTGATTTGGAAGGGAAAAAAGAAATCCATCTTTTCTTAGGACAGACTCTTAAATAGGATCAGACTCTTAAATTGGATCAGCTTCTCAGATTTTCAGTGATCCAGAGGACACTGGCTTAGCCTCATGGCTCCTTTTCATCCCATAACAGCTTGTGGTGTTTTAGTGATAGGGAACCATGGGGAGCTTCATGAGCCTTGTCATTCTGGGCCAAAAAGTATTTTCACAAGAAGTGACTCCTGCCAAAGAGCTGGTTCTCTGAAGTCACAGACTGTGGCCTCCAAGTGTTGTGGAATGCCATGGGCTCTAAATGCAGGAGGAAAAGCATATTTGCAGGCAGAGTTCTCGTTCGATTGTATCAGTGGGGACGCCGAGTAGTATAAATAACTGAATTTCAAGAGCAGACTGTGTATTTAGCTCTAATTAAAGGAAGATTTAAAAATTGGCCAAATTAAGTAAATACTATATTCTCTCTCTGTATAACCACAGACAAACTAGTCCATTTGGAAGCAAAATTATTTCCCAGAGATGCATAAAGGGATAGGGTGTTCTACATATTATTTTACCATAGAAAGTTTTGGATGAGCCAAATGCTACTTATGCCCAAATTAAGGGCTCAGCTGATGCTTGTAGTCTGTGATGGATTCCTCTGTGGGGTGGGAATCACCCCTCAGTGATTGCAGGTATATAGTCCCCAGAAGAGCTATGCTTAAAGTGAGGGAAAATGTGTAGGAACTGCTGCAGGAGGTTACACCTGCAGCTGACTTTACTCCCGATGTCTCAGAGAGACCCTTAATCATGGGGTGATTTAATAGCAAAACCAAAAAGGATGCATATGATGTAAACAGAATGGACTCCTGTAGTTGTACCCCTGATGAGGCACTGTGGCAACTCACTGGTACCCCCTTGGCTGAGTGGTTTCGTGCCACTGTAATGCCCAGTGGGGGCTTTGGGTACCCAGTCATGGACTATCCATTGTTAGGGGTGTTACTTGTTCCATCCAACTTATTAACCAAAGAGGTAAAGCTAAGTCTTAAAATATGTGGGCTAATGTGACCGTAAGATATCACAATGCAACCCCTACCTCAGCTGAAAATCGAATTAAACATCCCTTCATCAAAGGGATTGTGCCTTTGCAGTAGAAGTTGGTGCTATGTACAGCAAAGGCTGCTGCAAGTATCTCCCTTAATGTGAGGGGAGAGAGTTAATCTCTCCACACCAGGTATTTGTCACTCCAGATTCTTGTCCAGACAATCCTTATAGGATCTTTTATACAAGGTTTTCATTTGTATTGTTTAAGGTTAATGTATGTGGTGTCTCCATAAAAGGGAAAAATAGGTTCTTCTCTGAGACACAATTCATCTCACCCTGGCAGAGGTATTTCCAGATGTCTAGGATGAGACGAAGTGTGCCCTTCAAGTGCTCATTTCTCTTAGTTGGAGAGAGAAGTTGGAAAACTAGCTCTGAGATATTCCTGTCTACTCTGCAGATATCCAAAGTGAATGAGTACTCTTCAGAGATGCCAGCAGATAATCCGTCTGTCCAGCTCTTTACCTGTGTACAAATACAGAACATTCCTGCTGTGGATTTACTTTAACTCAAATGAATCATTTCAATCAACTGTTACAGTCTTAAAAAAAAATGGAGAGAGCTTCCATTATTCATGTGTGGCTGTAAAGCCAGCCAGAAACACGTTAGAAAAAAGACAAAGGAGACAATTTAAACTTTGGGCCAAATCCGAGGAATTCAGTAAGAAAATCTCACGTGGGATTCCCGAGTCTAATGACTTTATTTCTATTTTTCCCGTAATTTCTGGCAGCCCGTAGAAGCGTTAATCACTCTGCGGTGTTCCAGCGGGCTGGCAGAACCCACAGCAAAAGCCAGCCACCCTTTCAGAACAGATGCAGCTCCTCCCTCGCTTTCCACGCCGTTTCTTCCAAATTAGACAGCCCGACGCTAACGCTGAGCTGCAGATGGAGGCTCTTCACAGCTTGGTCACATCTCCTGCCTGCCTTTGGTTTGCAGAGTGCCTAACATGCCAACAGTCCTCCACAGACTGGGTGGATATGTTTTGTCCAAGATTTCATCTTAAGGTGAAGAAACAAAGGTTTTGGAAGGAAAGGCGCTGTCACTGGCTCTGCAGTTTTCTGGTGTTACGTTCTAAACCAGGACCTTTATCCAACGTTGGCTTCTTTTGGTGTCTGCACCAGGGCTATTTTACTTGAAGTGAAGCCTGCTTCGTTTCACCCTTTCACTGGTGATCTTCCAGGTGTTATTGCTGACAACAGATAAAGCCTTGCAGGTCACCTTGCAGGGCCTTCAGAGAGCAGCTGACAGGGTTTAAGGTTGAACTGCAGTTTAAGGGCAACCCCTATCCTGTAGGATAAGAGAACTGTTAGTGTGGAAGTATAGGAGCAGTCCATGGGAGGTCTATGCCATATACACTCGACCGACCTCGCCAGCGGTGAGAGGAGTAATGAGTCCCCAGTGCCCACAGGCATTAGGCACACACACTGACATAGCCCAGCACAGTTTATTCAGCCCAGAAGAGAGGACAGAAATGGTAAACGAGTGGTTTGCAAATAAACCAGGCTCAACAGAGCCCAGCTTCCTGCACTGGGATGTACAAAACCACTGTGGGCAACCTCGAGGATGGGAAGCTGGGGCGTAAGAATGAATCTCTTTGAAGTTTGGAAGCAAACAGGCTCCCGCTGTTTGAAGCAGGAACATCTTTGGTTGGTTACCAGTAGGTGTCATTGCAGGTTTGCGATCGGGGGGAATTAATTGAGGCCCCAGCACTTGTGACACGCCCCAGGCAATGGCCATGCTTCTTGGTTAGGTGTGCACTGAAGGAATCCTCTGCATCAGCCCAGCTTGAGTCTGAAGAAAATCCTGGTTTATTCCTCACCTATCATTTTGAGTTGAATTTTTCTCTGTTTAGGATCAGTCATCCTCATTACAAACATTTCTTTTTGGCCAGCTGTAATTTCGCTGTGATAATTTTGCCCGACAAGTCCTCAGATCTCATTTCCTGCTTCGTAGCTGCAGCACATTGATATTCATACAAGCTACTGTAATATGCTTGGGCCTTTCTCTTCCTGTGTTGCTTCTGACTGATCAGAGAAGAAATTCTTGTTCTGGGTCCCTAGGCGTTTGCTCTTACATCCTACCAGGATGATTCAGTTCCCCAGAGGAATGCCATTCCTTCTGTAGCACACTCTGGCCCTCCTGTCTACTGATCGTGCCTCCCAGCTTCACATCAGCAGCAAGTTCTACTCGCATGTTCTGACTGTTTGTGCCAGGGTCATTCATAAAAATATTTAACAAGATTGCCTGCAAGTCTGATCCTTCAGAAATTCTAGTGTTTGGCCCATACCAGTCAAGTCCTCCACAGTCCCTTCTGTTACCATTTATCTTTTAAATAATTTTCTATTTTCTACAGCAAAATCCTCATACCACACCTTGTTTTCTGTGGTTAACTACTCATTTCCCAGGTCATACCATGCCAAATTCTACACTGATGTCCATATAGCCTAGATCAACTAGACATCCACAGGCATCTGCTGGACAGCCATCCTCTTCCATTAAATCCCCAGATGCTTATTGGGCTGCCTGAGTGGAGGCAGCTAAAGCGCATCATTTGGGACTTGGGTAGTGGAAAAAGTTGGCCTCGAAGCCTGGCATAAAGCATTGCCCCCTGCACAGCCCTTCTGTCACTCAGAAGTGGTACAGTATAAAACTGGCTTTGCAGTGAGACATTATAGACGCTCCACAGAGCACGTAGAGAGGATTTCAAGGCATAATTCAACAAGCTGGCCCACCAAAATCAAATAACAAAATCTCATGCACACAGTAGTACCAGCAATGGAAAACCAGGCTTACAGTAGACAGAGCTCCATGGTTTTGCTCTACATTCACTTGAAATACGTTGGTACTAACTTTATGTTTTGTTTTTAAGATTTTGGGACTTCATAAAACTCACCTAATGAACTCCTTATAGTTCATTTTATTTCCTCCTTCTTAACTTATGTGTTTAATGGGGCATCTGGACTTGCTGGACCACTGGAAGGTAATTTGGGCACGGATAGGAGAGCACTCAAAGCTCTTGATGCTTCTGTAGCTGCCATTGCCACTAAAAACAACAGTAGAGCACAGGGAGGGAACATCACCATAAAACTGAATGTAAATAGCGTGACCTACATTTTCCATGCCTGGTTTCCTCCGTATCTTTTTAATTGCTTTTATGCCCTGCTAAATAACTGGGCAGAGAGTCCTGCTTATTGTTATGTGATAGCTCTTCCTTGGACCTGGATTTCTGGGCAGGCACCACGATGGCATTGGTGTTGTAATAAACGAGCACGCTTTGGTGAGCCTCGACGTTTCCAGAATGCTGTGTCTGTCACATCTCCGAGCGCGCAGGGATTGTGATGGCTGCTCATACCGTGCAGCACTTGAACTTTAAAGGCAGGGAGATGACACTGCTGATGAATTTCAGCTTTGTTTTGCTCGTCGAATTCTTGTGGTATGATTATTTACGTGGTTTTGGGTTTTTTTTTTTTTTTGCTGCTCTTCAAAAGTAATTCTTTTTCTGTGTGTTTCTCCAGTGATGTCGAGCAGCGCTCTACGATTAGAGGGGTTGTGCTTTGTTAATTACAGCCACTTAGGGAAAAAAAAATGAAATAAATCACATTGCATTGTTTCCATGCTGAGTGGGTGAGCATCCAGAACAAATACCCAGCTGTATAACTCTAAGGGCATGTCCACATCACACAATAGAGCGTGGGGCAGCGAGCCCTCGGTTAATGCCGACCAAACCAGCTCCAAAACTGGAAGCAGCAGGGCTGCGTTAGCACAGTACCACATTTTTTGCAGTTAAGCAGGGATTATCAACTAAAATGCAGCTTTGTGCTCACAGAGCTATGCTGCTCTCAGCTCTGGGTCTGGCATGGCTGCAGAGGCAAGAGCTGTGCTATCTGGATGGACCAGCATGGCCAGTGGCAGCTCACCACCTTCTGTACCGTGCTGGAAGGGACTGGTGCATCTACAAATAATCTATTTGGTTGTTGCTGTGATGTTATGTTTATTTTATGATAGTCCAGTAGCCCACAGGTGGATCAGGACTCCCACATGCAGAACAGTAGCCTGGGGCTGCACAATGGGGTAGCTGATATCCTAAAGGCAGCCATCCTGGTCTCTGGAAACTCTTGTGCTGGGATGAGCCTCACTGGGCTATTCCTGGAAAATGAATGCAAAATTTGCCCCTTGTCCTGTCACTGGGCACCACTGATGAGAGTCTGGCCCCATCCTCTTGCCCCCTGCCCTTTAGATACTGGTTATCTTTGCTCAGCTCCCCTCTCAGGCTGCTCTTCTCCAGCTGAACAGCCCCAGGGCTCTCAGCCTTTCCTGGACACAGAGATGCTTCAGGACCTTCAGCATTTTCATAGCCTCCTCTGGACTCTCTCCAGTAGTTCCCTGCCTCTCTTGAACTGGGGAGCCCAAAACTGGACCCAATACTCCAGCTGTGGCTTCACTGGGCTGTTCCTGGAAAGCGAATGCAAGATTTGTCCGAGGAGTTCAAAGCTCTAAACGTGCAGAGCTTCTGTTTACACAACTCTCCAGACTTCTTCTGTGTGGCTTCATGGGGACAAGAGGCAGACACACAGGCCACCTCTGCCGAGAGGTAACCTGGGCTTTGAAAAGATGGCTGGCCTGCTTTCTCTGCACATGTGAACCTACCTGCCCAGCCTCAGAGACAGCTTTTGCTGGGAGTGATTCCTAGGCTGGGCTGAATCCCCAGCTAATCAAAACGGACAGCTGGATTTCTGTTGATCCACAAGTCTCTCGTGGCGCTGCAGCAATTTACACCACTTGAAAAGGTGGCTTAGGCACAGACACAAACAAAATCCCAGCTGCTTGATGTGGAGCCTGCGAAGAGCGCTTGCAACAGGAAACCCCACGTCAGAACAGTTACGTTCCAGATCCATCCCTTGGAGAATATTCACAAGGTGAAGAGGAGGCAGCCTGCCAAGCCTGACCTGGTTTTAATTCAGCTTCCTGTGAGACATCAATCTGGGTTTCTCCATCTGGGATTCACTTGCCTTAGAAACAGTTGTTCATTCCTAGGTTTACTAAAAAGTTACAGAGTTCTTGTAGCTTTTGTTTGTAATCAGAGAGCAAAGTTTAATCCCCACTTCCTGCTCCATGAGTAATGAGCTACCAGCTCCTCTCCACGACAAGGGAGCAGCAACAGAATATTGAAAACTCTCTGAACACCTGGTTTACACACAGGAGGTTTAATCCATAGCTCTCAAAACCCAAAAAATAATTTTAATATTATTGTAGCCAAACCATAGGTGTGGGATGACCTGAGTAACACTCTGTGGTGTTCTTGGTCCCATCTATTCCACGATGTCTTGCACTAGCAGGAAATCGTGCCCGAGAGACAGGGAGTGTGAAGATAAGGGACTAGAGGAACTGGTAGTGTCCCACAAAGGACGTTCCAAAATACACAGAGTAACATTATAAGACAGCCTCAAATTAGGAACTTTCCTAATTCCGTTTGAAGGCTGAAACTGCATGTTGAAAAAGGGTTGGTCCCACCTCAGGGAGTTTCCACAGAATCAGAGAACCATTCAGGTTGGAAAAGCCCTTTGGGATCATCGAGTCCAACCATTAACCCTGCTCTACAAAGTTCACCCCTAGACCATGTCCCTCGACACCACATCTAAACCACCCTTAAGCACATCCAGGGGGTGACTCAGCCCCCTCCCTGGGCAGCCTGTTCCAGTCTCTGACTCCTCTTCCTGGGAAAAATCGTTCCCTAATGCCCAGTCTAAACCTACCCTGGTGCAGCTTGAAATGTGGCTTTTTTTAGAATTAAATCATGTGGCTTTTTTTAGAACTGAAATGTCTGGAGCTGTGGGCAGGAGTTGGACCTTTTGCTAAATCGTAATAGATTGTTTTCCTCTGGAACTAGAAGGAGTTTCTTGGAGGAGCCTGCATCTTTATCCTGAAATCATTAGAAGCCACGTTTGCCTGATAGCCTTAAACTAGGATTGGTACCCATCAGCCCACTGCAGTGCTCCTTGACCAGCTCTTCAGGCTGTATCATTCACCACTCAACATCTACTGGTAGCAGCTCTGTTAGTTAAATCTTCCTGAATCCTGGTGACAGTCTGGCCTGAGGATTTCCTGCCATGAAAGGCATTTGGGTTTTTTCATGCCGTTTAGGAGTGATATTGAGCAAGAGGATTTGTCAGCTGATTCCCTTCAGACATTTGTTATCATTTGGTGGGAAGATGCAGAATTTAATATTCTCAGGAGCGGGCTGTTCTGCCAAACCTCTTTGCGTTACTGCCATCTTATGGGGAGGGGGTTGTCCTCTTTGCTACTGGGGAGGAGGGTACTGGGCATGAGAAGCAAGGAATTGAGAGGGGCTGAATGTAACCTGGTGTGAAAACAAGGAGGTCAAGCCTTAAAGGGGAGGGGTAACAAAATCCATTTACTTATACGTTTGTGTAATTGTTTATCCCTTTTTTTCTTCTCGGTCTCTGTATCAGTATCAGTGATTAGTTTATGTGAATAAGAAAGAAATTAAATAAGTAAAAATACCCCAAGTAGAAACTTTAGCCTGGCAGAGGAAGTGAAAACTAAGAAGGGAAACAGAAAGACTTGGATACACTGATCCAAGGCAATATATTTTAACCTCACGACAGTCACGAATGAGTGATTACTTTGTCCAGGTAGGAAAGCCCACAAAGAAAACCAGCCTGGGTCAGTCTCTCTTTGTGTAAGAAGTGATCTGAGACCAGGTTGCTCCGAAAAATCAAATTAATTTGAAATCTGATGAGCTTTTAAATTGAAGTTTGCCACGTTGGGTAGAGCCCTTTGGTGTACGCAGCAGATCTGGTAGCCTAGGAAAAGATCCACACAGGCAGGAAAAATAAATCTAGCGAGGAGTAGCCCCAGAGCAGCCCCACCTCCTGAATGTGCAGGGTGCAGGAAGGGCTGAAGCTACAGTTTGCGTCCGGGCAGAGATACTGTGAGAAACTCAAGGCTCCTTGTGCAATGTGGCGTGGGAACCGTGCCCAGAGCAGCAGCACTGCACACATGGGAGAATCGGAGGCAGGCTGGAGCAGGAAGTCCTTAAAGTCATACACACTTTGCCTATGGCTCCACCACAGCCCTCCCAGCTGGGATGAGGCTGCTTGAGAAACCATCCTTTTTCTTTCTCTGGGTTTACCAGCTCACTACTCCACGCTCCCCCTCTTTTCTCTCCATCTCTCCCACACTTTGACCTCACACCATGAAACTGTCAGAACAAGGAAACAGTTTGAGCTGAAACATTCATTCCCCATTACGTGATTTTAGATTAAAGGCAGGAAGCATTTAACCCTTTGACAGACTTCTCCCCTCATCCTGTGAAGCCTCGGTTTCCAAGCTCCTTGGAAACCATGTGTAAATAGGTGGTGGTTTTCAGGTGTATGTTCTTGTCCTTACCAGTAGCCACAGCACAGGGATTGAGGGGTCACAGAATCACAGCATGGTGTGGGTTGGAAGAGAGCTCTGGAGATTATCGCGTCCAAACCCTTCCTCAAACAGGATCCCCAGAGCAGGATCCCAGGATCTCATTGTCCAGGCAGGTTTGGAATCTCTCCAGAGAAGGAGACTCCACAGCCTCTCTGGGCAGCCTGGCACAGGCTCCCACACCCTCACAGCAAGAAGTTTCCCCTCCTATTCAGGTGGAACCTCCTGGGCTCCAGTTTGTGCCCATTGCCCCTTGTCCTGTCACTGGGCACCACTGATGAGAGTCTGGCCCCATCCTCTTGCCCCCTGCCCTTTAGATACTGGTTATCTTTGCTCAGCTCCCCTCTCAGGCTGCTCTTCTCCAGCTGAACAGCCCCAGGGCTCTCAGCCTTCCCTGGGCACAGAGATGCTTCAGGGCCTTCAGCATTTTCATAGCCTCCACTGGACTCTCTCCAGTAGTTCCCTGCCTCTCTTGAACTGGGGAGCCCAAAACTGGACCCAATACTCCAGCTGTGGCTTCACTAGGGCAGAGTGGAGAGGGAGGAGAACCTCCCTCGACCTGATGGTCACACTCTTCTTCACACACCCCAGCAGTGTCTGGGCTTTGCAAACTGAACGTATCCTCTCAGCTCTGTTCTTGGTTTTTTCCAGTGTTGGGACATACTTGCAGCGTGGGGAAAATGTGCATTGCCAAACATATGAAGAGATGAATCTTTGGCTCCGTTTGTTTCGCTTCATTCCCCACTGTGAGGTTCACAAGTGCAAATGGCTAAAATTAAAAATGCCAGAATAGATAAACTGAGGAATCTCAATGATCAGCTCTCAGGATTTAGAAACAAAACTTCTTGCTTGCTGCCTTTAAAGCTGCCTAACAAATAATGCCTGCACAATAGCACTTGCATATAAATCGTATCACTTCACAGTCCTGACACAAGTATGTACTCTGGGTTTTGAAAGCTGCTCTTCTGGCAGATCACAGCTCTCCTGGGAGCCAGTTCCTTCTCTCCAGCATGGACTGATGAACACTGGTCAGATAGATTTGATATTTGCTACCAGCTCTTGGACTCTGGACTTCATAGGTGATCTTGGCAGTTGAAAGGGTGGGTAAGAATGGCAACTCAAAGCCTCTGCTCCTTGCTGGAGCTGTACCAGTATTCACCCTGAGACCAGCAATGCTGCTGTGGTCCTTTAAGAGAAGGAGTGACTTCGACATAGGCTTGCTGGTACCTGAGGAAGATGTGGGGGTTTCACCACTGCTCTGAAAGGCAGTAGATGGGAAGTGCTAATGGCTCTCCAAGGCCTGGATTCTGGTTTCCCATTCCAGCAGAACATCTCCAGGTGTATAGTTCACGGAGACATCATTTCAGTCCCACCTCAGAGAACCCATGGTTTCCCAGGACCCCCTTTTTGTGCACTTGGGAGGTTCCTCTCAGCAGTCTTGACAAGTGGAGGGACGGAAGGCCAGACTGTTGAACCAGCATTGCCATCTTCACTTCCTCTATACTCAGCCCTGCCACAAGCCTACTACCTCTCCCAGTGCTTGAGGGAGAGTCAGGCTCTCACACTGAAAATCAAGTGCACACAGGAGCATCATTTTAACATTTTGTGCCCCTCTTTCATCTCCCCCTTCCAAAAATAGGGAGGCAAGAGAATAGGCTGTTGTGCTTCAGGGTGATATTCCAAAGTTATTTCCCTTTCTCATCATGGCAGAAGAAAATACTGAGAGTTTTGAAGTGAAAACAGAACACTGTGAAGAGTGGTGGCTCCTGCAAGCATCTGGAAACCTGGGTCACTCTCAAACAGTGGCATAAATTCAGCTCACTTTGTGAGAGTTCAAAAGCTGCATCAGAAAAAGCCCAACCCCTGCTTATCTGGTGAGCTTTCTAACCAGCAGAGAAAGTACAGCCTGTCTCCCAGGTCAGCAAACAGGACTAATATCCTTCCAAAAGGAGCAGTTGCTGATTGCTAGAGTTCTGCATTATTGCCCAGAAGGAAGAAAAAACATTACCCTTAGGAACAGTCTCCACAATCACCCACAACAACAGCCCAAGGCACGCATTCTTTCACCCAGCCTGTCTAGAAACTCGTCCAGCTTCCCCTTGGCCTGCTCCAGAGGAGACAGTAAGTGTCTCTGTGATGAGATCCAGAGCCTGTGTCTTGAAACCCATTTGGATCAAACGGAAAATGTGAGAAATGTATCCTCTAAAGAGAGTAAGATTGGTATGGCAGCTCCTGAATGAACTGCCTCCTAGGCTTTAGAGAGCCCATCAACTCATCTCTCCTTCATATCTGGTGGGTTTTCCATCTGCAGGAACCCCTGGTGAACACTACCATTGAGAATAGACTTTGTGGTGGATTGTCGTCACTGCAGGAGGCTGACAGATGAAGGGAGACCAGAACTGAGTGTGCTGCATCGCTCTCCATGCTCCTCTTTACAGGAAAATCTTCAGTAACAGGCAGAAATCTGACAGAGCAGAAAACCACCAGCTGTTCTGAGCTCATCTACTGCTTGCACCGCTGCTTAAAGAAGAGAATTTGCTTGATCAAAGCGAAGAGACTTTAGAGAAGAACGGCGAAACTTTAGAAGAGCTAACCAGGTTTAAATAAGCAATGAGCACACAACACAAATGAGCTCAACATCCTAAGTGCAAAACAAGGGAAGGAGACATCAGGCCAGGCACTTGTAGAGAAATGGCACCAATTCAAAGGAATGTCTAAATACAGAGTTGTACTGACTTCATTTAGAGGTTCTTGAAAATGCTTTAGGTAAATAAGGTCACAAGGCTAAGTAGACACTCTCCTTTTGCTATAAACCATGGCTGGAGTTAAAACATTTGGAACGATTTTAAGCTAAGCAGCAAAACATATATTTCTAAGCCTAAGGAAGAACAACTGCCAAAGTATTTGCTTGCTAAATGAAATGAGAACAAAGGCATCAATGGAGAGGGACAAGGAAGAGCAGAGCCAGTGAGGACAGGGGTGAAAAGCTATCAAAGGATGAGTCTTGCTTTGTCTCCAGAGTTGCTAAATTGGCTCATCTTTTTTAGCAGCGTTGTCCCCGCTTTTGACGTTTTTAGAGTGAAACTGGAGACTTTTTAACTTTTAATTGCCTGGCTTTCCTGTGCTAGCCCCAGAGGAGACTGGGACAGCTCATTAGAACTCTGAAAATACACGAGCAGCTAAATACTAGCAAATATGTCATTTTATGTTCTGCTGCTTCAGGGTCAGCTGCTGGCTCTGCAAACAGAAATGCAGCTCTCGCAGAGTCAGTGTGGTTTTGACCCAAACTCTTCTAGCTCACCCGTGGGCAGAGGGAAATCCAGCAGGAACAATAAGCTGGCAGCCTTCTAGTTTGTCTTGTAAAACAATTAGACAACTGTTTTCTGGTTGTTTCCATGACTCAGAAAGTTGCTTTTTCTTCCTCATTCGTACACCTGACATAAATCCTGTGAGCAGCCATGTATCCTGGATACAAATACTTCTTCCCGAGCCCTTTCTTGAAATCATGATCTGGATTTTTATTTCTGTGTTTCAGGTATAAATGTGGGATCCAAACAACTCTTGAGTTTAAGAAGTCTGGAATCAAGAATTCAGATGGTAAGGTTTAAGCCATCCCTACCGCAATTCCTTTCTTTCTCACTGGGGATTCTCTCCCGCGGATGCTGGGGTTGGAATAGGTGTCTGTGTTCTGCCTCTTATGGACACAGCAACTCTGAGGAAGAGATCCAGCCAAGATCTTCAAGGAGAAGTTAGAAACCAAGCCTGATTTTTCCCGTCTCCCAGCTCACACCGTGTTTCCATGGGGAACCACCAGCAACACGTGAGAGACGCAGCTGGCAGAAACGCCGCAGAAAAGAACCATCTACAAACATCTCTGGCAACTCACAAGCCAGTCTTGGTGTTGCTGTAATTGTGCAGCACGTCACCGTGATGTCAGCAATACTTTGCTCAGCCAATGCCCACCACAGCTTGTGCTTTAAGTAACTTCTTCCAGCTTTTAATTACATTCTTGTGTAATGCAGCTCACTGTGCTTTGCGTGTACCTTGAGGGAGGTGGTACGGCCTGGTAGATGCTGTAAAGGACTGGGAATTAATTACAAAGGACACAGGGTTTGAGTTCCTCTCAAGTACCTGCTCAGCTGTGTAACCTTGGGGCAAATCACTCTGCTGCTTTGTGCCCAAGTAAACCCAGATGTAAACCTTCTTGAAAACCAGATGGTGCACGAGATTTGAATTGCTGGGGAGAAGGAAGAGGGAAGGGAGAAAAAAAACCAAGTGAATTCTACAGCTCGTTACTGTTGATGTTGCTTCCAGCGAAGTTAATCTGAACTTAACTAATAAAAATGAGAAGAGAATTTGCCTTGGTAGCTAGAAAAAAACCCACAAACACCCTTCACTCTCAAATCCTTTTTTGCCTTTCTCTCTTGACTTCATGTCAAGTACCTTCTCTTCAGGGGTTTAATTTTAAACCTTCAGTAGAATACACGTTTTTCCCTGGCAGCCTGAAGATTCTAATTCAGGATCAGGTTCTACATGACTAATCTTTGATATTTTACATGATTATTTTTAGGCAGTTAATTCTACAGCTTTCTCTTCTCCCTGCTTTTCACGCTACCATTCTCCTTCCTCAGCCTTGCTTAGCTCCCATGGCACAGCAGTGTGTGTTCTGGCACTGAAGTACTGCCCTGCTAATAGAAATGCTGAGTTTCATGGTCTTCTGTAGATGGTATGTCCTGGCTTAAAACCAGTATCAAAGCTATTACAGGATTTGTATCACTGGGCAATGAACAAAGGAAATGCTATACTCAAGTTTCTGTAGCAGAATAAATGTTTGCCACATGTTAGTGTTTAGGAGAGGACTTAAACGTTTCAATATTTTTTTGGCTTCAGCTGAAATGTAGATATTTTTTTTTCTTCTCCCCACCAGCGCTGCAGGAATGTGGGAATACTTGCTTGTGTCAAACGGAGGAATCCTTGTGTAGGCTTCCAAAGCAGGGTGTATTTGGTTGTAAGAAGGGAAAATATCTATTTTTAATCTGCTATAAACAAGGAGCATTTAAAGACGTGAGACGTCAAAGAGTCGTTTTCTACACCACTCAGGAAAGACCTTGCATGTTTTTATTAATCGCTGTTGAAAATAAAACACTGACAGGTTTGAAGTTTGTTGAACTTTCCTCCCGGATCAGAAAGAGCAAGTTACAAACCATTTTAACAAAGTAGAGCACCTCATTGTCTTAGGGTCTAGTGAAGACAAACGTCAGCAAATTGTCTTCAGCAAATTCAGCCCTTGGTGTACACTGCTGGGGTGATAAAATATTTAATTGCCCTACAGAATTGGTGGCGGTATTTCCAATGCAAACACTTTTCAGTTTGTGTGCTTCTTCACATTCACGAATCTTCATATTTGAGCTGTGCTCTTAGCAATGCAAAATATTGAAGTTCTGTGCTAATAAACACCGTCCCAAAGGGCCTGCCCTGAACAGGGGCACTGCTCAAACATCACTTTAGTAATTAACCGCAAGCTAAAGTAGAAATCCTCTGAGACTGTTCGAGCCTCTGGATGATCTACATTTCCTTTTCCCCTCCTACCATCACTTGAAACTAATGCTCTAAAAAGGTGCGGTTCTTTTGTGTGAACAGAAGGATTTTAAAGTAGTCAGAACACAAGACATTTTCGGCTGACCAGCTGTGGAAAACAATAAATAAAACAGAAAGTGAGCTGCAGGTGGAGCGAACACGGGTGATAAGGAAAATCATGTCTGGAGTTGCCTGGTATAGTGACTAGGAAAAGGTAAAATACATTTTCAAGCCCTGAGCTGTATAAATACTCATCAGCCTCAATTTACATTTTGCTGCTCATAATGAGTAAAAGGCCGCTGTAGCTCAGCACTGCCAGCTGAAACTGCAGCTGGGAGTATTTTTCTGTATCCATCAAACTAAGGTTTTCCCTTCTGTGTCCCTGGGTGTAAATCACTGAGCTTTACTCCATTTCATGGCCCTGTGAATTGCTCATACGGTCTCTCCAAAGGAAAGATTGTGACTTCATCACTTTTACATGGTCCAGCCCAGTTTCTTTCCACTCTCATTGAGAACGGAATGATGGGTGTTTCATCTTGATGCTATTGCTACCATAAAATGGGTCAGCTCGTGGGATACACCTCCAAATCCCTTTGAGACACAAAGCTGGTGAAATATGTATCCATAGATCCGTGATTTGGATGCACTGTGAGGTAATGAATAAAGTCTGGTCTTAAGGCAAATAATAAAATGATTAATTCCCAAAGCCAGAAACTTCAGGTGTCCTAAAACCTTTTCTTCTTACCAAAAAAAAGAAAAAGAAAGAAAAAAATTCTAATGATTTCAATATACTTCATGTGAAGGTTTTGATTCTTTAATACAGTATCCTGAAGTTGAAATCTAATTAGTCTGGGGGCGGGGAGGAACCCCAAGTTAAATAGTTTTAGGTCACCTCTTTGCTTTTGATTAATACAGTGCATTTTTTTGCAGGTTTTAAAGCACGCTGCTCTATTTGTCCCCCTCTCCTTGCCACGTAGGAAACCTACAGAAAAATGAGAACTAGGCCATTGAGAAGCTGACCACAAAATGCTGCGATAAGTAAGTATGTTGCCCATATGCTCACTCCCAGAAACAGTCAATATGTGTTTAAAGAATATTAATCTGAAAAAAGAAAAAAGATATTTAAAAAAAATATCTCTCTTTAAAGAGCCACGGTAAGGTCAGAGCTTCCATGGGAACAAATCTCACCCCAAGTTGCTTCGTACACTTTCTAAACTGCGATTGAAAAGCTTTCAGTTACTACTTTTCACTATTTATGTACATTTTGCCTTTATTTTCCAGTCTTGTCACTAAGCAGATCTGGTAGATTTTGCTTGCTCAGTATGGCTCATGTCACTCTCCTCTTGTCTTGTGGTAGCTTGTTGCCTACTTTTGGGAATGCAACCATACCCAAGAGAAGTCACTTCTCCTAAAGTAGGATTTAGTTCTTTTTATTAATAAAATCCACATTTTAAGCCCCAACTATTTGACTGTGTCCCTTTGAAAAAGGAAGTACTTTGGGAAGGTCTATTTTTTAAAGCACAGTTCCTAAATTGTTGCCTCGCAGAGCAAATTCTGCAAGTTCCTTTGCTGAATGAACAGAGGATTTTTAAGATGAGATAGAGGGCCTCTCGCACAACGTGACTGCTGAATTTCAGTGATTTTCTTATTTTCTTGCCGTTCTTTTCAGGGCTGTGGAAAACAGTTTCTGTCAGCTACATCAGAGCGTAGTGGCAGATTTCCCTTTGGAAGTCAGAGCCTGTTTCAAACGTCTCTTTAAGTCCTGCATGTTTGGAGACTTGGGTCGGACAAGGTGGAGGCCTCTTCGTTTCTCTCCGTTGCAGCTCCCAATCACCCTGCTGACCTCCTGGCAAAGCTGCTGGAAGGCTTCGTGCACTCCCTCACAGTTCTCCCGGGCTGAGACTTCGTAGTAAGTACCTCCCAGCTCACTGGCCAGCTGGAGTCCTTCTTTGGAGGACACCTGCCTGGCTCGCAGGAGGTCTCCTTTGTTGGCCATCAGCAGCAGGGGGATGTTAGCATTCGGGTGAATCTTGCGGATGTGCTGGTGGAGGGGACGGATCACTCGGTAGCTCTCATAGTCTGTGATGGAGTAAACAAAAACGAAGCCGTCCGCCCAGTAGATCGACCGGTTTATCTGCTCTTGGCAGCAGATGCTGTCGCTGTCATCCTGCCATCAAAACCAAGAGGTGTGAGATTAGAAACTCTGCAGGGCAGAGCAAACAGCCCTGTTAGCTCCTCGGAGCTTTGTTTTCATGCGTGGCTGTTTCTCAGCATACAGGCAGAATCCTCCTGGACTGCCAGGGAATGTGCCAGGGACGGGAGAAATTCCCATGGTGTCAGTAAGATAGGACAGGTAAGCAGGAATGAGGAGTGGAGAGGGGTCAGAGCAAACTGGTTGAAACTAAGAGGACAGCCAAAATACTGATAGTGAAAAGCTTGTTCTGTATTGTACTAAAGCAGTGACGGAAACCCGCTCTTGTATTGCGGATAAAACTGTGATGGGCACGGTAAGAGCATTACAAAATTCAGCAGGCTAGTCACACTACCACCAGTGAACAGTTGTCCCTCGAGGTGGTTTTTTTTCCCCAGCTCTCTATTCAATGTCTCCCTGGACAGGAGTTCTCACTAACTCTGTTTGGTGAAGCCTGACAGGTTTTTTTCTGCTCTGTAGGTCTCCACACAGTCACAAGCAAAGCCCCTTCAAAAAAAAAAGCAATTTGTTACAAATAACCGATTACTGGAGCTGAAAATGAGGTGAAATCTTGCTCACTTGCAGAGCAGCAATGGATTTACATGATTGTTTTGCTGGTCACACGTTTGTTCAGTCCATCACCACTCCTACTACAGACAGCCAGAACAACTGCCAGCCCTGGGAATATCAAACTGAATACAATACTTGGGGAACTTGAAAAGAGATCAGCTCACTTTTCAGGACAAAGCTATTTTCAGCTAATCCTCTACTCTTTGTTATCTGTGCTGGCGTGTAACCCAAGCAGATAGGGAGATCCCTGCTTCAGTTATTGCCAGTAGCTTGCTTTGTAAGAGCCGGCATTCTTGGCAATATTACAGGCTTTCTGGAACTTGGGATTTTCTTTCATATCCAACGAGGCACTGAGGATATTCAGTATTCAGCTCCTGGCGAAGGTAGTAGGAATTAGAGGCTTTTGCCTAGCTTAGGGGGAGCTCAACAGCATGAATACAGAGCCCAAACATTTATTATCATTGATAAATTCTAGTCAAGAAATCTTCATCAGCTTTGGTCAGATTATTAGAACACATGCTCCATTATCTATTTATCTAGAGTATACACATCTGCCATTCACATTCCTTTTAACAGAACTGGCGTGTGCTCAGCAATCTTCCCAAATGGATTCCTTTGATTTAGACACCTAAATTTGAATTGTAAAGCCTAACTCAGGAAGCAGAGGTAGAAAAAAAATGAGTAAAGCTCATCAGTTCTCTTATAGTAGATCAGAGAGTGAAAACAACAACAAAAAAGGGACTATCGACGAGGCTCTTCTGTAAGAAGGAGGAGGCAGAATTTCTGAAGGCTCGGAGTATAAAGTAGGCTTACAACTTCCAACAGGAGCTCTGCTCACTAACTGCCCTTTGTAAATATTTCAGCATGGCCAAGAGAGACGCCGGCTCATCGTACCTAGTGCTTCTCTGCCCTTGCCAGCTCACAGTAATGCTAAATCCTGTGAGCAAGGAAACTGTTTAACAGATGCTCTTATCATGCCTCTCTCTCCCCAAAACCCTCAAACCCCCAAACCCAACCGAGCTGCACATGGAACGAAGAGGGATCCTCACCAGCAGCCTTCTTTAACAGATTAATGTGTGAACTCCAGCCAGGCCAGGGCAGCCTGTGGGAAGAAGGGCAGTTTGCACTGCTGGTGTCTGGGTTTGTACCAATCTGTAGATAATTAGCCACCCTGCATGTCCTGCTCGCCTCTTTTCACCAGCAAACTCCTTTCATGGGGAAAAAAAACAAACCCTAATTACTCTGGCAAGCGTTTGAAAATGTTTTTGGAGAAGGTGTATGTTCAGAGAGCCCTAATGAGCAGGAATTCTCAATTCCTCCAGCTAGGGCCACCCAGTAGTGAGATGGATGAGTGGATGGATGGATGGATGGATGGATAATCCCCAGCGGAATGCTTTATTCGGGAAAATCAAAGGCTAATGGGCTACTTTTTAAATGGAAATCTCTGCTGCAGAATGAATTCTGAAACACACAGCAGTCATTTGCCATGTATAGACTAAGCAGCAGTGAACTGCCTCCCAAACCCCGTTATCTCTTTGCTTCTGTTTCTCCCTTAAACATTAACATTTCCGGTGGGGCTGGGATCTGGAGGGATTCCACAGCACTTCCTCCCGAGAAACACTGTACTTAGCCTGCAGAGTGCAAGAACCTCTCTTCCTTAAGGATTTCAACAGAAAATCCAGCTGATTCTCAGTCTTAACAAGCCCTGTTTAGGAACAGTCCCTTCAAGATGCATCACTTGCTGCAAACACAGATACAGGCTAAGATAAGTGTGTCTGTGGGAAACAGCGCCCTGTTGAAACAGTGCAGACCTCGGAATGGGACAAAGAAAATGAAACTCCCTCCTAACTAAATTCAAATCGTTTCTGAGACAGAAACCTCAGCTGTTGGCATTACTAAACTTCGTGGAGCTCTGGCTACGGTCACAGAACTATAGCCCACAGGCTTAATTAAAGCAGGGAACATATTAAATAAACATATATCTGGTGTGAAAGAGGGAGTGAAATTCTTTCACTGCCTCTTTTCTCCATGGGGTAGAGCAGAGAGGGGATTCCCTTTGTTAAGCCTTTATCAGGCAGTCCCAATTGTGAGTAATCACCACCCACAGCTTCCCACTGCAGGTCCTCTCCAAGCAAGCTGGCACTGGGCCTTTGTACCAGTAAGTCCCACTTGAATATCTGGAGGACTTCCGTAGCAGCTTTTGTTTGCTGTTTAGCATCCAAATTAAACGAGGGGTCCTCTCCTCTGCTCTCTGCATCCCCAGCAGCAGCAGAGAGCGTGGACCTTCACCAAAGATTTTGGTTAAAATAGACCTCCAGTCATCAGAGAAAATGGCAACGGGAACTGAGGCTGTGGGAGCTTTGCTTTTCCCACTCTGTAAACTCCATCCAGGAGCAGTTCTACAGCACAGAAATGAACCCAGGCACACGTGGGTCTGTGCAGACAAAACGTGGCGTAGAAGCTGTCCAGGGCTAGCCTGGAGGAGGGTGAGAGCAGGTGGTGTCCCCATCCAGATGTTTATTTGGCCAAGTCTGAGCTTAGACTGAGGTTAAGGCCAAACCTAGAAGTTTAGGTTTGATGGTGACAAGAGGCTACCTCTTTTATCTTGAAATCTCCGGCATTATTACGCTCTTGAGATTCCCACCATTCACCAACAAACAAATCTCATTGCAGTTCCTGCTGGTTTGGCACTGTTTTCACCCTCTTGTTCTGCATGTGAAGCAGATCTTCTGAAAAAGAGACATCTTAATCTTAGGTCTTGTTTGGAGAAATATTTCTAGAAGCAGGTTCCTGGTCAAATACTAAATCTGGAAAAAGTAAAGAAACCAGAGAGAAAAGCACCCTAGTGGGAAATGACAACTGCTGTGAGGCCTGTCCCCTTGGAAAGAAACACCTTTCTAGAGAAGAGGGCTTCTGGGTGTGCAGAAGGTCTAAGGTGAGCTGGCCGGGCATCTGGGCAGGTGAGTTTTCTGCCATGAAGGGACAGAAGCCATTTGTCAGGAAATAAAACAATCAAGGAGCTGGCAGGAGCGAGACAGATGATGGTTTTACTGCTGTTTAGGCTCCTGATGCAGTAATGTGTTGAAAGCAGGTTTTTGTTTTGCCTTACTCTTAAAGGAGCCTGATTTAACCTCTTCCAAGGCTCGTTTTGGTGGGGTTAAGGTACCCCTGTTAGTCTTCGTTTGGGTTTGAGCCCATTGAGGTATTTTTCTGGAGTTACTTACAGGTGGAAGTGCTGGCCACAAACAAGAGACAAGAACCGTGCGGTAAAGTAGCAGTGCACTGAGCAGATGTTTTACCTCCAGTGAAACAAAGGGAGTATCCTGCACCTGCAGAGAGATCTGCTCCCCATCTATGGTGAACTTTCTTGAATACAAAGCACCTGGTGGAAAAGTAAAATCATTCGAGTCAGTGACGGTAGCACAGAGGAAGGATGTCAATAAAGGCAAAATGGAACTGTGGAAACCCCCATTTTTGAGGCTTTTGATGTGCACTTTGTATTTGCTGGGTGTTTTGAATGTGGAGCTGGGATGGTACGTGGAAAGGTGGCACTTTGTAGTGAAGCAAATAGTCAAAGTGGGCACATAAATCCCATCCAGGTTTTCAGTCCATATTGTTAACTTTATAAATGTGGGCTGCATATATATTTAATCTCAAACCAAGATCCCCAGGTGTTGTCTGTAAAAGGAGTGAGCTGTTTCCTATTGCATTTTTCCAAAAGACTTTTTAAAAAAAGGCAAGTATTGTAGTTTGGGACACAGAGTCAGTGACTATATACAAACCACCCAGATGCTCTTTGGGATTTGACCTTAGCAGCCAGGGTTTGGTTGGAATCCCCAAAGACTGGACACTTTGAGTCTGACTTATGATTAATCTGAATGACATGTATTCAGGGCCAAGCACGAGTTCAAACCAACTAGGACTGATCCAGCTCTTAAAAGACCATCATTATCCTGAGCTTGAACTTTATTTCATTACCAAGTGTGGGTTAAGTGAAAATGAAAACTTAAGTTTTGATCTTAGGAACAATCCATGGTTGTGATAAGGACAGCTTCAGAGATTGATGCCATCATCAGTTTCCTTCAGAACTTAATACAAGTCACACAGACGTGTGAAGAAATGTCAAATCCACAGCTCTCGTGTACAAATACAATTGTCACTGCTGCATCTAAACCCATGTACTTCATCTCAAAGGTAGAGAAATCCCATCTACTGGAGAGCAAGGAATTTGGGTTAACAGTGACAATAATGCCATGACTTCTGGCAGTCATCTTTGGCTCAAGGAAACAGGTGGGTTTGTTCCAGCAGAAAAGAGCCTGGGCTCACAGAAACAGTTACAGTACATGGAAACTGAGCACAGCAAAGTGCCCTGCTTTCGGCTGGGATAGAGTTAATTTTTTCCTAGTAGCTGGTACAGGGCTGTATTTTGGACACACAAAGTTTGCTGCACCTGAATCCGACACGATCATCTTTTGTAAGGATTCTGTGAGGTGATCTAGCCCTTCTGAGATAATTTTTTTGTTTAACTTTTGAAAACAGATCAGATTTTAAGCTGAAAAGATGGTTCTGTTTTATGGGAAGACACCGCACCCCCAAACCAGGACCAGACAACATTCCTGCTGTGTAGTGCACTGCAGAAAAAAGAGCAGGTCCCTCCAGAGACGGGCCGTGCTCTGCCTTACACCCAACTGCAGGAGAAGCATGGTTGGATGATCACAGATCCACTGCCACCTGGTTCTTATTTCTGACATATTTGTTTCTCCTACAGCATGGCTGTTGGGCTGGTGGCTTAATGAGAAAAGCATGTGGTTCTCAGCAACGTCTCTGGCAGCAATCCATCGCAGAGCTCCCAAGTCTAACTTGATGTACGGTCTCCCACAGAAGAGATGAAGGAGAAGAAAGAGAAATAGTGCAGCCAACCATCAGGGTTACTTAGGGTCAGTGAGAGGGAGCTGGAAGGAGGAGCTTTCAGATTGTGTTTCATCAGACAAGCAGAGATCAAAGGTGTCTTGTAGTGCCATCTCCTCGCCTAACTCATCATTCTGAATTCAGCCCGCATCTCCAAAGTGAAGCAATCACTGCTTTGAAGCCTGTCCTCCTTCACCCCAGCACTGCAAGATGGCCTACGTGTGGGATGTGCTAGCAGGTATGAGCAGGGTGTACGGAGATCCTTCCTGCAACGCTGGGCAATGCCGTGCGGCACTTTCTTGGAACAGAGGCTGTGGATTAAGCAGTTCAGGTGAACACATCCTCTGAGGTGTCGGGATTAAACAAGAAATGCAGTAGAAGCAGTTTGCACAGTCCCTTTACTTCTCTTATGGAAAGAAGATTTTGTTTTGGAAAGCCTCCCTTATCATAAAAGCCACTGAAAAAAAAAGGGGGGGGGGGGGAATTATGTAGAAAAAGTTCTGAACTCTGCTTCTTACGCACTTTGGAATTCCTCTGGCTTCCCTGGGGTTGCAGAGAGAGCAGCGTTGGGTTTCTGTGGTTTGGTCGATATGCAAGTTGTTCCTTGAGTCTGCATTTTAGTATAGGTATGTCCCCAAGCAAACCTTTTACTCTGATCCTTTTCCATCCAGTTGGAGGGGGGGAAAAAAAAAAAAAAAGCTAAAAGGATCATAAATAATGAGCCTTTGATTTATTGCTTTCATAGCTTGAGGCTATTAACTGAAAATATGCACCTTATGGACATCTAACACTGCTTGGCTTTCCTGTGATAGGCGCCAGTCACAAAATAAAGTAGCTTTCTTTTCCAGCTATCTGCAGTACTGCAGTAGAAAGAGAACTCACCAGTATTGGCTTCATAGTCTCCAATAAATCTCTTTGTGAGAAAGCGCACAACCAGAGCTGTAAAGCAATGAAAAAAGTACGTGTCTTCAATCTGAGCTCAAATCAATCTTTGCAGAACACGTGTAACATCTTACTGGAAGAGTTAGCATAATGTGACACCAAGTGAACCTTTGAATTGCTCACATATTCTTCTGCAAGTGCTTTCTCTCAGCACTCAGAGCAAAGACCTGGGGCCAGGCTGTGATACCTAAAGCAGAGGTTTTTTTACAGCTTGTGTTGGAAGTGAGTGCTGAGATTCAGTGTGGCCGTCGAGGGTAGCGTGTGGAGGTTTGTTTGTCGTGATCCCAGGTGTCACAACCTGACCTCTGGTTTGAAATAACTCAGAAAAAGAGCAAGTAACAAGCCAGTAAACCAAAACTAACCCCAATACCACATTTAAGACCTCTGTGTTGTTGCAGAAGTGAGGCTGATGGAGGTAGTGATTCTTCCCAGCCTTAAAAATCCTCCGTCGTCCTCATCAAACCAATTAGTGATATCTAATCACATCTAGCAAACAAACACAGAGGTCGTGCTGCAGCACCCTGGGCCTCCTTGTTCACCTTAACCTGTGGTGCTTTCTTACGCTGTTGGATTCCACGTGTTCCTTGTTCTTGATCACTTTATACCACGTAAAATCCCATCGTGGCAACAGTAACTTATATTCCTGTAGTGCTTTGATCTTGGCAGATTCCTAACCATTTGCAAAGCCACTTGGTTAACAGCTCAGTAAAAGGGCTTATTCTGCAAACAATCCTATCATAGATTTAATTGGAAATAATCATCTTTCTCACAGTGGATGCTGGGTCACCTCTTTGGTAGCCTCACATGAAACTGTACAACTACCTTCAACAAACCTCTTTAATATGAAAATGTGGCTGCTTCAAATGCAAAACAATCAAACATTTTACTGAGTCCTGTGGAACCTCAGATCTAGGAAAACAGATCTGGTCTTAGTAATTTCTTAACTCAGAAACCATATATTCACAAGCAGCAATGCTCCCTTTACCCTCTTTCCTTCTCCTCTCCTTAGGAGAATGCAGGAAGGCACAACTCGCACGCTGTTATTTGTCTGCAGAGCATAAAACATTTTCAACAGGAGACTAAAACCCACTAGTCCCATTTTGGGGGTGTGGAAATTTAGACACGGTTAAATAATTTGCACAAGGCTGGGTAGAATCATTCGTGCCAGTGCCCTGTCCTCTTAACTGCCACCTCACGTTGGCTGCTTGCACAGACCCACAGCACATCTGCCTCACAAACAATTCAGTGCTTTTTCAGAATAAAATATTAAAAAAAAAAAAAAAAAAGATTAAAACGTTCAAGCTGCAACAGCTCAGACTTTTCACAGCCTTGGGTCTATTTGAGCTGCAAATGAGCTCCTAAGTACAGCAGGAAGAAAAAGGGGGACTACACCTGGAGACTTACCTGTCTTCCCAACGCTGCTGCCACCCAGTACCACGAGCTTGATGATTTTGTTGGGCACGCAGTCTAACACGGGATATTCTGGTATGGGGAGCAAGAGAAAATTAGTAGAATACTGTGACATAGTATCCTGAGAGATGAGACGCATGCCAGAAATGAGAGCTGCTCAACTCCAGGAGGAGTTGGGGGAGAAAAGAAGGAAAACAGCTCCTCGGCGTCTGGTCTTGGCTGCGTCTTCTTGGAGAGAGAAGCCTTCTCATTTCATTTCAGTAGCTTTCCTGGGGAATGTTAGAGCGGCCGGCCTCCTCTTCCCGATGCCTCTGCTCAGACAGCAACTTTGGAAGGCAAAAGGAAACTTTTTGATCAGCCCCCGTGAAAACTGACTCCTCCATTCCCCAGCCAATCACAAGTGAAACCGTGACATTCCTCCGGCCGGGCACCAGCGTGTGCCTCCATCAACCACGCTCCCTCGCTCCCCGCTTTCTCTCTCCCCGCTGCCTGTTTTATGTGCTGCCCCTGGGCTCTTTGCTAAAACCAGCTTCTTCTGCTTCCCAGTCATCGCGGCGGCGGTTTCGGCGAGATCCAGTCGCCCCCCCATGCTCTGCTCTAATTCCACCCTGAATAATCCCGTTCTGCCTGTCTAGTTTCTTTGCATTTTCAATTGGCTCCCACTCCACGCTCTGTTGTTCTCCCCGTCCTATTGTGTCCTGCAGTTGGGCCCCCCTTCAGAGCGCTGAAACTGGTGGGACGCTCCTCTTGGGGAGAACAAACACATTTCCCATCCTCCCCCTCCCCCCGTTTCCAGGCAGCTGTGGGCCATTCCAAAACCTGAGCTCACATATGTATCCTCCAGGATACATCCGAGCCGCTGGTTCATGGGGATTGTTTGTTTTAACGGCCCACCGGAATGTTGGGTTCACTTTGAGTTGGGACGCTGCCGTTTCTCCAAACACAGGAAAGTGAATTTAGGGCTGGCAACAGCCTCGGGAAGGCTGAGGAAGGGCTTTGATATCCTTCGGTGGGGCGAGCCAGACAGAGGGAATGAAGGAAGAACGGCTTCTAGAGGAAAACTCGGCATAGTTGTGAGACAGCTGGCGGCCGCGGGGTCTGTTGGGATGACAGCACGTAACCGTACACTGGCTACAATCAGCTCTCACTTATCAACGCTAAAGGGGAGGCAAGAAAAAGGGAAGAGCAGTGGGGAGGGAACGACCCAGATAAAGCAAAACTGCAAATAATATAAACCAGATGTAGATTAAACGACAGAAAATCTGGTTAGAGCATTCATCTTGGAAAAACTTCTCAGAAGAGGTGCGGGAGGAGCTGGGGCAGCGCTAGGTGGCAGGAGCAGAACCATACACATCGAGCTCTCCCCAGCAGGTTTCACAGGCCAGGGGTACAGTTGTGAGCTGGCACAAGAGGACAGGAAATCAGGTCAGGTCAGGTCTCTAGGTGACTACCCCTTCCCAAAGCACTGGGGACCAGGTTGTCAGACTGACCTCCGTTTCCACTCCAGAGTCACAGAGGATGTGCTGAGTGTGAACTGGCTTCAGAAGAATCCAGCCTTGGTGCACAGCAGGCCAGAGGAATAGGCACAAGAGTCAGCAGATTTACGGCTGTGTCCTTTCCCTAAGGTTCCGTTTCCCCTCTGAAAACACATCCTGAAGCAGGACTTGTGCGGAGTTGCTGCGTAAGCACCAAGTGTTATGACTTTGACCATCATCACAGTCAGCTGATGAAGAGGTGGAACAAAATGTCTGGAGGGCTACCCAGCTCATGGTACTGGGAAGGAGCTGCCAGTTCCTGTGTCTCTTGGGACACGGCTCCGATGTGAATGGTTTTCCAATCTTCCCGTGTAAATTGGCTTCCAGATTTTTTGCAAACACTAAAAAAATATGTTTTCCAGGAAATTGCATTACCAGGGTGCTTCAATCTCACACTAATTTTGTAAGGACAGGCAAAAGGAGAGGAGGAACAGGAAAACACTCGAGATCTTGTGGTCAATTAACAGGGGGCACTTTGAAATGTGTTATTGAGCAGGACACGTGATAAATCTGGGGATTAGCTAGCAGCAGTATGTAACTGCCAGCATCCCTAGGTGTAGGATGTTGCAACCTTTCTTACCACTTGCTATTAAAAGCATATATTAGTGAGTAATATAAAAGTATTCATCACAATAGTCCTCCTATGGAAACAAACAGCTATATACCTATCAGCTTCTAGATGGCTTTCAACCCAGGAAAAAAAAAAAAGAAGTTAATCAAGATCATGAAGAATATTCTACATGAGCAAAGACATCTCTAGAAGAACACAGCTCCACTGACGTGCTCCAAAACACAACAGAAACAAAAGTTCAAGTCCTTCTGGGTCACCAAACGTTGTGCCAGTGGATCTCCAAAGGATCTCACAAGAACGAGCGAGTGCCGCAGGTGAGCTTGAGTCTAGATGGCTGTAAGGGGATGCATCTAGGGAAAAGTATAAACTGTGCTTAGGTGCTGCTGCATGTGGGTGTGGGCACTCAGAAATTAGGGGAGAGACCGTAGAGACCTCCCAGCAGTTCACACCCACCAGCTCTGCCTGCAGCAGTGACCAAAAAAAGTCAACAAAATGTTGGGTGTCCTCAGGAGGGGAATGGAGGAGACACGGGGTAGCATTTCACTGCTTACATCAACCCTGGGATCATCCCCGTCACCAGTACACCAGGGATGTTGTCCTCTGCACCTCAGAAGTGCAGTGGGGGCTGCGAAGGCCCAGAGCAAGGCACCAACCCTGACCACGGGTGCGGAGCAGCGGCTCTGCGAGGAGAGACTGGAGAAGCCGTTTGCCACGTGCTCGTAGCGAGGCTGGTGCTGACACGAGAGAGGAGCTGCGTGGGGGCAGGAATGAAAGAGCAGCGGTGGAGGAAATGTTGAACTGCTGCTTTTGGCAGCCGGGATGGCTTCTGGTTGCTTCAAACAACTGTGGAAGCAGTTTTCAGGCTGCATCTTGGAAGCGGACCAATCGATTGCTAGTTCCTTTGCTAATACGGTTCAATCTCAATCTCCAAGCCCAGGCTTCTTCTGCTTCTACCCAAAGCTTGGTTCCACTGTGTCTGGAAATCTTTGTCCAGAGAGGATGGCTCACAGTGAGAATTTAAAAAGCACCATATTCTCCACAAGTTTTACATCTGGTCTCAAGCTCCCCTCACCCCCAAATCATAAATTTTAGGCTCTAATTCTGAAAGAACTGGCCTGAGATCTAGAATCAAAGCCAGAGGCTTCCAAACGTGATCCCTGTCAGTCTTTCCACCGAGCGAAACCGTGCGGAAGGATTCACGCTATTTGTGCTCGCCTGACCCTTGGCACGGAGAAGAAGAATTGTTTTTAAAAGAGATTTTCATTGTTTGTGCACAATGGACTTATATTTAGCTAAGCAAGCCGCGTTGTAAATTCAGATTCTCTTGGAAAAACAATAGCTTAAAATGAGAGGGAGAATGTTTGCAAAACTCAGAGCAGCTTTGAAAACATTGGGATGATTCTGGAGATTTCACTTGGGTTGCTCCACGGGAAGATACGTGCCTTTGCACGCCACGCAGCCATGATGTTATTTCCACACCAAGTCTATATATATATATTTTATGGATTTATTTATTGGTCTCTATTGCTTTTGGCTACGGTTTTGATCGGGTTTTCTGGCTGTATTGTTGTTGGCACTCTGACCCATCTTCAGAGATGAAGCGTTCTAAAAATAAAAAAGCATTTGCCATCGCCACAGTGCTTTTTGTGCGAGGATGTCAAACTGCTTTTAGAACAGGGCAGAATTAGTCCTCATGCATTTTACAAAGGGAGTAACGGATGAGCAGAGCCGGGGTGATCTTGCTGAGATCCCAGCACGCTGGGGGATCGTTGTTACTCTTTCCCCTCCTGCCCGGCGCCGGCAAAAAGGATCTGAAAGCCCCAGACAAAGCTGCTGGTTTAGCACCACGATCGTACCCAGCGCAAAGCTGATCCGATCCTGAGGCCGAAGGGGAAGGAAATGTCCTCAGATGCTGTTGCAACAGCCGTGATAAATCCCATTTGAGTCTATTTTGGGACCGAGGGGAGGCAATCATTTAAATATATTGTTCAGTTCGGTCAAACATTGTGCAGATTCCACTATTTCTGTATTTCCTGTCCCTAATTTTATTGCATCGCCGTTCATGGCAGCCCTGTGAGCAGCACGTGCCCTTTTTCCCTTTTTAGCAGATTTTGTGAGGATTTTCTTTTTTTTTTCTTTTCTTTTTTAGGTTGTCGACCACTCTCCCTCGGGAGCCTGTAGTAGATGACGTGGAAAGTACAATGTGTATAAGAGAACATCGCTGCGGGCGAGCAGCTCAAATAGAATGGAAACATCTTGGCCTCATAAAGAAAAAAAACAGTTTGTGCTTTGGAAACCAAACCGTCCTCCCTTCCCCGCAGATATTCCCACAAGGTCAGGGCTGGAGTTCGGGGTGGCGGGTGGAAACCATCCTCTCCCCGCTGACGTGTGTGCTTCACCCACAGCACCAGCAGAGACCTTCCAGCCACCCTCAGCCCTTCTGCACAGGGCTCAGTTTAGAGTGACTACGAGATCTGAGCCAGTTCTGACACAATTCTGTAGCTCCTCATCAGCCAGATGACAAACGAGGGGTGTTTGCTGTCTCTTTGCTTTCGGTACAGCGCTGCGTGAAGCGCGAAGCGGCGACCGGGCAGCATTTTTCACTCCTTTCCCCCCGGGTTTACAGTAGATGCTGTTGTCATTCCTAATGCTGCGTTCTGAAAGAGCCCTTTTTTGTGATTTGGCTGAAACGGGGACACCTGGTGCAGAACAGCAAAGGATTACGTGGTGCAAAACCACCGTCCCACTCCATCGTCGCCCTGGGCATCGTCGTAAAAACCCGTTTGTAGGTGCCGGCAATCGCTGGCAAGAGTCTTGGGAAACACGGTGTTCCAGCATTGCACCTACGAGGTGTTTTGGTGCTGTGGGGTGGCTGTGGTTCCCCTCGCTGAGGGGTTTGGTGACATCCGTCCCAGTGGGGATGGCGTCTTCCTCACACAGTGCCCATCCCGCTGGGCACTCCTTGCTGTGCGAAAGGGATTGCCAGTCTCTTCTTCCAAGGAACAAGGGACAGGACAAGAGGACCCGGCCTCAGGTTGCCCCAGGGGAGGTTTAGTTTGGAGCTGAGGAACAATTTCTTCCCCTCCAGGGTTGTCCAGGGCTGTGCCAGAGTAGAGTCCCCGTGATCCCTGGAGGGGTTTCCAAGCCACGGAGCTGTGGTGCTGAGGGACAGGGGGCAGTGGTGCCCTGGCACTGCTGGGGGAACGCTTGGACTCGGTGAGCTGAAAGGTCTCTTCCAGCCAAAACGATTCTGATTCCATGACTGAAACACCTCTTGCCTCCCACCACCCTACCCCACAGCTGCACGGACCGGGGCATCCCCAGCCAAAAAGGGAAGCCACAGTGAGCCCTGCGGTGACCCCGAGGGAGGCCCGCAGGATCCTCCTGTCCGGGGTGGAGGAGGAGAGATGTGCGGGGAAGAAGGAGGAGAGATGAGCGGGGAAGAAGGAGGAGAGATGAGCGGGGAGGGGAGGAAGGAAAGGCGGGAGGAACCCCTCGGGGTGGGTCCCCGCGCTCAGCCGGCGCCCTTTTCTCGGCGCACCGGCGGCGCCCGGCCCCGTTTGGCGGTTGCTCCACCTGCGGCTCCGGCTGCCGCTGTCAGTTGGGCGGCTGCGTCCCAACATGGCGCCGGCGGCAGCGGGGGCGGCCGCGGGGCGCGGGGCCGCGTCGGGCGGATGGAAATACTGATGACGGTCCGGAGACTCGCCTCCATCTGTACCATGGTGAGAGCCGACGCCGACGGCTGCGGGGCCCCGGGGAGAGAGCGGGGAAGGGGGCCCCGCTGCCGGCCCCGGCGGCGGGAGCGGCCCCGGCCCCGGCCCCGGGGTGAGGAGGGCCCGGGCGCGGGGAGAATTGGTCGGAGTTAATTCAGCCCCGGGGTTTCTGGGAGGCCTCGCCCGCCTGTCCGGGTTGTAGGGTGTCTGGGGGAGGCGGCGGGGTGGCTCGGGAAGCCGAGGGAAGGCAGGGCCGGGCCGGGCCGGGCCGCAGCCGGCGGCGGGGAGCGTGCGGGGGTGTGCGGGCCGCGGCCGGAGGGGCTGTGCCAGCGAAGGGGCAGGAGAAGCGGTACCAGCCGAGGCCGGGCTGAGCGGGCAGTGCCCGGCTGGGTGCTCAAGCGCCGCGGGTTCGAGGGGTCTGCAGGAATGAGACTGAATCCCGGGCGGGGGGGAGCAGAGACCCCTCTGCCGAGCTCGCTGCGGGGGGCAGGGGGGATGCTTTTCAGAGAGGGAGGAACTGAGAGAATTACTGAACATTAATTCTTTCTCCGGCTCGGATCACTGTCATTTGTTGTGATAACTAAGGTCAATTTAAAGATCGTTATACTCGTTTGCAAAGGCTCTGTAATCGTTTCACGTGCGTGCGTATAGCAGGCTGTGGTCCGTGTCGCTGGGGAAAGCCTAGCAAGAGGGAGAGGGATAATTGCATGATTTTGCAGAATTTTTAATGAAGTTACGTTGCTGTGTAAACAGAGGCCAGCGAGAGGTTTGTCTGGCACTGAAAAGCAGCTGACTCATAATAAAATATCACATCTTGTTAAGGACACGCCATCTAAACCTTCCGCAGAGACTCCTCCGGTAAGGAGAGTCATCAGGATAAACTGTGACGGGGGGGTCTGAGTTGCCAAAATCCAATTTAGAGTCGGGCAGAAGTTACTCAGTTTTAGCATTTGCTTTCCACAGCCCCGCGTGGTAATTGCTCCAAGTGCTCAAACTTCACGTTTAGGTTTCCTTTGAAACGGCAGCAGACCGGAGCGTGGGCTGGGGTGCCCTTCCATACCAACTTACTGCCGCTGATTTCCCGTGCGGGTGTGTTCTGCTTCTTTTCTGTGTGGGCACTGACTGCTGGTTTTGATGAAGTGCAGATCCAGCTGAACTGAACCAGAGTGCTGCTGTACAGAGCTGGGTGTTTGGAGTTTCACAGTAATACTCCTAACAAAAGAGATGAATTTTTTTTTTACCTTATTTTTTTTAATTTGTGACAGTAGATGCTTGACCTTAAAGTTTAAAGTATTGCAGAACCCTTCCCAGAACTTCGTATTTCACTAATCTCCACATTGTTTGTATTCTTAATTGCCCATCACAAAGACAGGTGAAATTAAGGTCAGGAGAGGTGGCTGAATCTGACTTTGCTGTGGAGTTCTGCACCAAGTGACTGACTCAATCCCATCCAGTTCTTGAATGCATTCTGGAGATCAGCTGACCGAGCCTCAGGTTAAGAGGGCAAACGTAAGGCAGTGCATTTTCCTCGGAGTATGGAGCCGTGCACTGTTTGTTCCAAGCAGAGAAGGTACTGTTCCATTCCCCTGCAGGAAACGTTGAGCAGTGCTGCTAGCACTGACCAGTTGTGTGAAACTTGCTCCCAGTTTCTCATGCAGGTGTTTAGTGCCATGGAATTTTTCAGCATGGGTGTTTTAGGTGCATCTATAGCTCAGCTAAACTTACTGCCAGTCTCACTTTTTCTTCAGCTAGCCTAGGAAAAGTAAGGTCTGGGTGCTGTCTGTTAAAATTGAATCAATTTATTTGCATCTCCTTCATGTAATATCCAGGAAAGAAAAAAAAATATGCTTGCTTTGTCATAATGGGAGAATGAAAAACCTAACCCTTCTCTATAAAAGCATTTAATTACAGTACCAGCATCCCTTGGAGAACTCTTCTTCAGGCTTATGCTGATCTGTAGGGATTGTACAGTACTTGACATCTTTTCAGTACATTATACAGGTTTTTAGCAGTGCTTCTGGTCATCATCTGGGCTTCAGGCTGGAAAGCTGAAACAGGTTTATGACAATCTCAGACCTCTCAGTCAACCAGTGTCACAGGGCCTGGCGTTCCTGCCTTTCCATCTCAGACACCCCGCTCTTCTGCAGTAGCTCTTGAACAGTTAAATTCAGCACCCAGTCTCATGAGTAGACAGTAATGTAGTTAGAAATTTCATCCCACCCCCTTCCCTCAGATAACTTCCAGGGTGTTGTACTGTGGATCATCTGTCCCGTGCCTCACAATCGTTCCACTTCCTTTCTGTGACCATCCCTTTCTCAGCGATTGTGCAACATTCACGTGGTCTTTTGAGGCTTAGAAACTCTGAGGAACATACTTCTGCCCTGGGGTATGGTTCAGTGCTTGGTAAGGCTGCTGGCACCCTATGGCAAGACACAGTCGTAGCCAAGAGCTACCAACTAGAGCTCTGGTTCTCTGCTCTGGCCCTTTGACTTCAGTTTTGTTTCCCAGCCCTCACCTTCACCATGGACTGCAGGAGGTTTTGTTTTCTTTTTGCAAGCAACTGCAGAATTAACTGGGAGAGTGAAACAGAAGAGCACTCTTGATGTTACTCTTCATGAAAAATGCATAGCTCCCATTTCCAAAATATTTAAAAGTGGTATCTTTGTAGTTCTGTGGTCAGGGATGGATGCAAATCCCCTCCTGACTGAAGAGGGAGAGCAAGGAGAGCTGAATTTCCATGAACCTGCATCATCTAATGCAGAATATTCCCACTGTGCTCTGTAGGGCTGGCACAGTCAGCTGTAGAACAGAGTTTTTGAGTTGGGGGGGGTGTGGGGTGTGTGTGTTGCATTGACAATAACTTGTTTTGTTTTGCTCTGGTTGGAGAAGCAAAGCAGAATACTAGAATGGAGCACGGTGTGAAGCACAGACCTGATCTTTTCCTCGCTAACAGCTCGTTTTGTGCCAAGCCTGTAGGCTCATTAGGGACACTTCCCCTAGATTCACGTCTTAATTGTTTGCTAAACCAGTAAGACATGCCTGAGGAACTCCAATCCAGTCTACAAATTGGTGCAAGCTGGATTCTGCTCCTCTGAATCAATGCGGCGTGGGCAGAATTGGGAACTGCGGTGCCAGAGGAGAGATGATGGCATCGTTTGTAAGCAATACATTTGCACTTGCCACCTGAGTAATTCCCACTCCCCAGCTCCAGCAGGGCTTTCCTGTCACCCATGTGCCAGGCTTTTCCACGTGCCGTTTGCACTCGACTTCAAATGCCACGGGTGGGCTGGGTGGTTATTGATGCACTCCCCAGATGGGGGGGCTTTTAGTGGCTTGGAGATGTAATCCTGTGCAAAACCTGCACTTAACAACCATCTCAGGTGGGTAGGACAGGGATTTTCTTGGAATGAGAGTCCTGAACTACCACATGGATGAGTTTTTTCTGCTGTTCTGGTGCCTGTTTTGGTCACAGATTGTTTATAAACTGTAAGATTTCATGAACTTTGCTATCCCTGGGAAGATGGGAGAGCCTCACTGTGTTGTTCCATGGAACACCGAGGAAACTACGGGCGGTATGTGGTTCATTAGTTGAAACTAGATCTTAATTATACCAGAAAACCTCTGCCACGGAGCTGTTAAAATTGAAAAGTGAGGAACGAATGCCTGGGAAAAGTTGTTAAAATAACAGAGTGTAGATTGTTTGAGAGGTGCCCCTGTTATTGAATCTTGCTGGGTTCGTTCTTTAATCAGGATTTAGAGCAAATGTTTTTGATACCTTGAATTCAGCTGTGTTTATGTACACATTGCTTAGTATCTTGTTCCTATTAAAAACTAAATGGCTTTCAGTGTTTGCCTCTACAGCTGTGACTTTGGGAGATTCCTGGACTTGTTGCCAACAGAAGGAGCTGCACTGTAGATCGTTAGGTTTTGCTTCTTGTGTCATATTTTGTATTTTCATCTCCTTTCTTGATGGACACTTAAAGGGGTCTTGTAAGGAAGATGGGGACAGACTTGTGAGCAGGGCCTGTTGCAGCAGGACGGGGGGGGATGGGTTTAAACTAAAAGAGGGAGATTTAGACTAGATCTAAAGAAGACATTCTTTACAGTGAGGGTGGTGAGAGCCTGTGCCAGGCTGCCCAGAGAGGTAGTGGCTGCCCCATCCCTGGCACCATTGCAGGGGAGGTTGCCCGGGGCTCTGAGCACCCTGCTCTAGGTGCAGATGGCCCTGCTCCCTGCAGGGGGGTTGGACCAGGTGAGCTTGAAAGGTCCCTGCCCACCCAAACCATTCTAAGATTTATCTACTTAACCTCTCCTGTGCTGAGTTGTAACTATGTACGTGTCCAGATCCACTGATGGGCCCCATGTCTGAATTTTCCTGCCATACCCTGTGCCTCTTTACCCTGTACACGTGTGATGGGCTGAAGTTATAACCCATTCCCAAATCTGTAGCGTTACTTTTTGCTTTCCATCAGCATCCACTCCCTCACTTTTATATGGTGTCATTCCTCCCTGGTTTGATATGCAAAGGTCATGCTAAAAATCACAAGAGAAGAACACCAATCTCGTGGAGCTCTTCTCGGGGGGCTGACCTGCTGAGAGTGCTGTGGGAACCCCAGGGGTGCTGGCGAAGGAGGGGGACACGGGTCGATCCTTTTGCCATAGGTACCACATTCCAAAGGTCGAGACTCTAAGCAGTAGTTTCTGTACATCCTGCCCTTAACCCAACATCCTTTCCATAGCTTCTCTTTGCTGGAGCCTGGCTTTATTACCTAATGTTAAAGAGCAGAAAATGACAGAATTTCACCAGTGTGTGTGACTTGCTTTGCCTTTGTGAGCTGTAGATCCTGTGGACCTTGCAAGACCAGCTCCTAATCGAATAAACATTTACGCGGAGCAGTTTACAAAGCATTCGGTTTTCATTTACTTAATTATCTAATTAAGACCAGGTTTTCAACACTCCGTAGTAGCAAGCTTACTTTGGAATACAGCATTTTCTAATTGCACTGTGGTCTCTGTGATATTGGTGGTAGCCAGAGCGCTCTGTGAGCTGTGCTCCCAGCTGAAGAGCGGGCCTGTCCTGTGTGCGCCGAACGGTGACATGGGTTAAGAAGATGATTTCTGCACTATTTGGAAGCACGGGATCTTGGAAAGCCCGTGACACTGTTATACCTGCTCCTTTCAAGATGATCAGTTTGGTTTCCCTTTGCACCTTAAGCACTGGGGGCCAAAGTTCAATTTACCATCATTTGCCATGCCTAGGACAGCAGCCCTCCTGCACGTGTGGAAAGGGGTGGTTTCAAACCCTCAGCTGATAGCTGAGCTGACAGCTCTTTTTATCCATCTTCAGTGCTGCACAACCAAGGAGTTTTCACAGATGGGGAAGCAGCATCTAGTTTTGTGTTTAGGAAATCATGAGTGTGTTTTGTAGGCTTTCAGGATCCCGGCTCTATTCCTTCCATCTCTCCCCCACATGGTAACTGTAATAGTCCTGAAGCTGGAACTCTTATCCCACCTAGGACAGCAAAGTAAGTCCAGGCAGACTTTATGAAATACATCATCTCCTTCAGATTTTTCCTGAAAGGTTTTAAGTAGCTCCGGCTTGGCCTACTTGTTCTTTTCTTTCCTTTGTTTTGCTTTATTTGTTCACTTTTTAGCCTGCAGCCATGCCGTGTGTTTAACCATCTTCTTTAACCCAGAGTGCTGTGTGATGATGGCCCCTGGAGCCTTTCTGCACAACTTGAAAGCTGCTTGGTTTTCAACCAATAACTTGGTTTTCAAACCATCCTACTCTCGTTTGTTAAAGAGTCAGATGAATAATTAAGAGACTTCAACAAGACTTTTGTACCAGATACATTCTGGACACCAAAGTATCTCCTAGACAGCTTTTCCTTTTTCTTTGGGTTGTCTTTAAGGGGAAGTGCCTTTTGCAGGCAGGTGTGTGCCGTGTGCTCAGTGGGAACAAGCTGGTTCCAGTCCAAAGCCCGAGTTAACACGGTGTTGAGCCCAAGGGAACAGCTCGTGAGGGGTTTTGATTTCAACAGGCTGTTAGAGCAGCCGTGCTCCGTGGCTGCTGCGGGTGTGTGCAGCTGTAATGAAAGTTTAGAGAGAGCCTGAGCTGCAATGCTTTAATTACTCCATTTGAACTGAATGGTGTAAATTGCAATGGGAGAAGGGTTAAAGACTTGACTAGAACGCATATGATGTGGAAATTAATATTTTGCACTGAGATTAAAAGAAAAAATAGTAATTTATCCTGTATCTTCAGATTCCCATGGTGGATTCAGAGAGTGTTTTAAGTTACCTTTCCCTCTAGCTTCTTAAAAGTAATGTACTGATGAGATTAGTCTTGTATGTTTTAGGTAGGGCTAAAGCAGCTGAAGTCTATGGGCAAGCATAAAAGCTACAGGTTAAATGTTTTTACAATGTACAGGTAGGAATTTTTCTGGCATTTCAGGAGCAGTAATACATACACATCCAGATTTTAATAGTTCTCTTCTGAAAATCTCCTGCTGTCCAGAAATGAGCTGGAAATGGGGCATTTGAAATGCTGGAGCCCTCCCCAAAATAGCCACAGCAGTCACTTGCTCAGACTTCCTGTAGATTTTTGTCAGGATCATTAGTATTAAAAAAAAGAAAGAAGCTGCAAGTTTGGGACTGTATTTTCTGAAAAGATAAGAAAGGCTTCACGGTTCTACTTGCTTCTTTTTCTTGCACTTTAAGCAATAGCTTCATCCTTGTTTGCATTTAAAAACCCCTAGTAGCATTCGTCTGAGGAGTGCCCTGTCTGTTCAGCTGTCTCTGCATTTCCATGTCCTTCCAAGAAACTAAAATCTTTAGTGTTTCATCTTGCTACGTTGAGCTAGTAATGAATGGTTATAGAACAGTTCTAAATCCATTGGGAATCTGCTGCTGCGTGGACTTGCCTGTGTAGTTTCGAAAGCACCATAACGAGAGCAGATCAGAAGTGCTGCTTGCACTGTAGCCACCTTTAATGACTATTTTAAGGGTTATCTTTTTTTTTTAACATCTTCCCTTACTATCTCTCTTCCTTCACCAGAGTTTCACGTTCTCTGGCTGTCCTTCTTTCTCCCTTCCAGCCTCTCCCACCAACGCGTCGCACAGCCGCCTCTGCAGCGTAGGAGGTTCACCCGAGCTGCTGGACTGTGCTAATGTGAGACACTCCACCCTTCAGGCAGAGCAGCCGTGAAGCCAGCACCCTCCAGAACCCACGGGCCGGCTGCCTAAGCCAGCTCTCCTTGTTTGCTCTCTTAAGCCTGGAGAGATTTGCAGTTTAGCAACATCCCATGCCACAGCCGACTCTGCTTCCAGGGAGGACGGCGGGATCTTCTCACTCGTAACCCTTCCCCATCATCTGCTTTGTGGATCCCTCCCCCCTCCCCATTTCATAGCTTCAGTGCCTCTGCTCACACGGTTTGCTCAAGCAGCATTGACCTGATTCTTTTTGACAAGAGCTGTGGCGAGCAGCGAGGATACTGACCCAGTGTTCTGCTAATTTTGATCCCTGCTGAAGCTAGAGAAGCAGCTGCTCCGTGCTCAGCAGCTCTGCTCATGTGCTTAGCCAGATAGTACCACGGGGCTTTCATGACCCTTCCCACAGCTGCAGAGTTACCTTTGTAGCAGCAAAACGTAGATACTGGTAGATCAAAAGTGTGAATTCCTTCAAAGAGTGAAGGTGTTAGTTCAGGATACAAAAGTGTGACTGGTAACCCTGGTTAGTCTGTAATAACAGTCTGCTTATTTGCTTATTATTGGCATCTCCCTGGCATTTAGTAAAATTCAGACTATTAAAAAGGGAAGAAATTACAACTTGAAGGGAGAGCTGGACATGTGGATCTGCCTCATCAGCTGAGTTAGCTCATGTCCTGAGCTGTGTGGCTGTTGTTAATCACTCCCAGCCATTCTTCTGCTTGTTGATAGCTTCGGAAGAACTCTTCAGCTCTGGGCTGTGGCTGCTGGAAAGCTGCTAGCAGAGGGATTGTCTCAGGCTCTCACAATATTCAGTGAGAGCCCTGCCTTTCTCACACAAGGTATGAGAAACAGTAGAATGGTTTGTGTAAGCTGGACCAACACCTGGTGTTTTGCTGAGTTCTGTTCATGGTACATTGGAAAAATATTTTGCAATGGGTGCTGTAGGACTGTAGCCACTCACCCTGGGAGATGGGTGATCACTGACCAATCTCCCTGTGGGGCTAGGGGATAGAAAATGGGGTTAGAAATTAATAAAGTGGCTTCTTCTTCCTCTCCTGGCTCTCTCTTTACTGATTCTGTGTTGCTGCATCTCTTGGCTCCCGGGATAAACAGCGATGCTGGGCCTTCTCCTTTCTACCACAAAGCTACTCATGTAGCGTGAATAGCAAAGCAGTCGCTTTCTCTCATCTTCCACCAAGAATTTCTTCTTGTCAGATAAATGAATGCAATCTATGAGCCATTTGTCTGTAAGAATAATTACAAATTCCAACAAATTTAGGGGCGTAAAAGTGTTTGATCCCCTGGAAACCGCTGACACGTTTCCAGTTTCTGAAATCAATTAAATCTAGAGCAGGCAAAATACTGGTTTTCTTTGCAGGAATAGTCTCTCACTCTTTGTAGAGCTTCTAAGAGACAGTAATGCCTAAAACTACTTCTTTTGTATCTCATTTTGGGGATGCAGTGAGGTAGTGGTGTAACCTGGCTAAGGTATACAGGTTTACTACTGTTTTTTCCAGTTGTGTGGTGTATTGAACTGGAAATAGGGCTTTAAGTCTTCTCTACTGAGCAAAAAGGATGCACAGCTTACAAGTTGGAAGGCTTATTGTTACCTAAAATTTCAGCTCTGGGATCATTTCAGCTGATGACTTAATTAGGCAGCTATCTCAGGTAGGAGTATTTGAAACTAGTCTTTTTACTTTCCCATCCCATTTGCTTTACCAAACTTGACCAAACCTGCCTTAGAGAGAGCTTAGTGTTCTCTGGGTAATTCTTAGCCTTACCCAATTCATCCAGTCTACCCCTTAGCTCATACATCTCTTAGCTGGTGTGATGGCCCTCACTGAGTTGGTGTGAAGAATGGAGAAAAGCCTGAATATTATCAATTCCCTCTGCTTTTGTTTGATACTCTAACATTCAGTATATGGGATTTTTTTAAGTGTTCTTTTATTTTTCCCCAATGGACATCAGTGAGCACAAATATTCTTGGATAGGTCCCTTTTTTAATAAGCCTAAAGTACAATTACTGCAGCTATGACAGAAAATAGTTTCTTGATGGCCTGTTGGGGTCATCTTGGCAATTGTTATCTGTTTGAGCTGCTAAAAAGGTGATAGTTCAGACAACTGCCCAGTTCTCTATTTGGTGGAACTGCAGAAAGCCACCGGGCTAAGCTCGCTCTCTGGGTTCCCCTGAAGCCTGTTCTGGTAGTGGAGGTGAGAACGGAAGAGGGGAGCTCTTGAAGAGTGCACCCAACCTCTCAGATGACATCTGAAACCACAGTCATTTCTAGAAAATTCCAGCTCATTACAATTTGCTGAAGTTTGAGTTGTCACCTCCCCCGCCAGCGTGGAAGTGTCAGATCCGCATCTCTCGGAGTGTCTAATTATATAAGTAAACCAGTGTTACCACTTCAGGAGGATGTTTTCCTCTTTGGGTAATTATGTGTCTAAATTGGTGCTTTGTTCCTGCTCACAGAGCCACCTACAGAAAGTTTTGTCACCTCTTCCTGAGCCAGAGCAGTTCCTTGAGAGCATTTTCTTGGACCTCCTAGGAGTCTCAAGGATGTGCTCGCGGGGTTTTTATTAGATGTATTTATTTGTCTTGCTCTCGCCATGAGAAGTCAAGTCTAATCTCGAGCTTTATGTGTTTCAGCCTACATTATTAGCTTAGGTTTTACATGCCAGGCAAACTCAATTGGTAGGTGTTAGTCATTTTTGTTTCTCATCATTTTTATTGCTCCCACAATGTGTCTTAGAGTTAGCCAAAGAGTGCTGACTTGCTGGTGGTTTTAGCTCTGTCACATCCTGGAAGATGCAGAATACTTTGTCTGTGGCACCCTGGAAGAGAGAAATCTATCTTGATTCTCCAGATAATCAAGAATAAATTTTCCTACTTGCCTGTTTGGACGCTTGCCCCTTTGGGTAGATTTTATTTCTAGATGAGAAACCTGACTTTTCTGTTTCCAGCACTGTGAAGTGTGTATTGTTCTTTATGAGTAAATATGTACATGATCTGAGGCGGAAGTGTTTATCCAGATGGAACAACGTGTAGAACACCTAGCAGTCTGAAAACAAACCTGCTTCTTAGGCTTCGGTACAGCAAAACACCACTAGATTTGCTCTCCAGTTGGCTAATTTGCTATCTCCAGACGCAGTGGCAAAGATCATCGTGAGGAGCTGACCTTTGCCTGGCGTTGTGCAGCCTTACAGCCTGAAACGTGACCAAGGGCAATTTGTGCTGGCACCATAAAGTGCTTTTTTTTCTCCATACCGGTTGCCTTGTGTAGTGCAGTTCAGCTGGACATTGACTCCGGGGAGGAATGACTCTGCTCTGCTTGCAGCGTAGCTGCTCTGTCGCGGTGTGCTTGGCACGTGTGTTCCTACAGCTTCTCCAGGGTAGTATTTAATGAGCCAGTTTGCATCTTCAGAACTACTGCTGAGTGGTTTGTGATCTCGATTCCTCCCACAGTGACTTTGAGTCCTGGTTTGGGTTCTGTAATTTTGGTATGCTCATTTAAAACGCTCTCTGACGAGGAACTTCAGAAACGCTGCCACTAAATGTTAGGTTAATGTAGCTTCTGGGGCTGATTGACTTCAGCATTTAATTAACCAAGGAAACTATTTTTTTTTTAGCTGCCTCTGCATTTAATTGAACCAAATGTGCAAAATTTGGGCAGTGGGTACAAGGCAGTGCTTGAAAAACAAGCCCTGTGTAAGCTGTTGGATTCAGTGGGTAGGTGGATGTGGAGTACAGGCTGTGGTTTAACTGAACTGTAGCACTGGTTTGTGGTAATGTCCTGGTTTGAGTGAAAAAGGAACTAATTCTGTTCAGTAATTTTACTTTTCAGCTCAGTTATAAACTCTTCACAGCTTAGTTTGATTAAAAATCACAATTCTCACGCTTTTATTTCTTTGTCCAGCTGATGGGTTTTACACATATCCTTTCCTCAATCTTGAAACGTGCAGAATCTAAGAGTGGAGGGAGCTCATTTAGCAGGCAGTTCTGATTCCAAGCCTGAAAATTTGTCATCTACTGAGATACCTGGAATTATTTTGTGGTTTCTTTCCTGTTTCCAGTTATTTCTTTGTTAAAGACGATCAAGAAGGAACTGTCCGTAGCCTCTGCTTCTCTGTGGTTTATATTAATAGCAGGAAGCTCAGGGAAATGATTTAAATACTTGCTCAGCAATTAAAAGAAAACATTATTAGTTTCAGGAAGATGAGTTTTGCTGCACTGTAATTTCTGTTTGTTATTATATCACTGGAGACTCGAGGTATCAAAATGCACAGTAGGCTTAATACATTGTCCTTAAATTAAAAGTAGCAAAGCCAAAGCACTATTAGCTGAGTTTAAGGAATGCATGATAAAATTCTTCTGTCCCCTTTTTTTTTAATCATATTTCACTTGTCCACAGTACTTGCCAGAAATAAAGTTATAAAATTATAGTATTTTTAATGGAAAGTGTCAGTGAAGGCAAGATTTTTTCCGACAATTCTTTAGATGAGATGCAAACAATCAAACCTTTTGTGCCATCCACGTCACAAAAAGATGGGTTTTTTTCTTTCATGGGATTTCTGGTTTCTGGAATTCAGGAATTTCATGGCTCATGTGGTTTCTGTCCTCTGGGTTTAGAAGTTGTGTGTTTTGAGTGTCTTTATTTCTACGATGCGCTCTTGGCTAAATTTAAATTGGTGTGTCTAGGTGATGGTGACTAACTTAAAGTCTTAAGTAAGAACAAATTTCTTGGCCTTGACTTTCAAATAAATTCAAATGCAACAAACCCTTCTGATCCATCAGCTCCAATTCCAGCTGGGGAAGTTGAGTTTACCTGAAACCATGGTGCCTTTCATAATAACAAAGCACAACATTGATTTGATTTTGAAGAACATAGGAAACGTGAGATGCTAATTCTCAATGGAAGCAACTTATTTCCTTACCTCCTTTGTTTTTACAGGAGTAGTATGAATTCTGTTGGATATTTTTAGGAAGCTTTTTTTCCTCTCTAACATGTTCATGCTGTTTCTTTATAGGGCGCCAATGCCTCTGCTTTGGAGAAAGAGATTGGTCCCGAACAGTTCCCTGTGAATGAGCATTATTTTGGCTTGGTCAATGTAAGTGAATTTTCTGTGGTTGAAATGCTGGGGTTTTTTTTTTAATTTCTATCCTAATTTTGAATTTCACAGGATTCTCTGTTAGAACTTTATCTGTAAGCACCTCTAGAACTGGGATTCTGCCACACGCTGCACCCTACAGCATGGTGCTGTGCCTTCCTGTCAACCAAGATGCACTTCTCATCTTAAATACAGAACAAAAAGTATATTTATTATAAAGTCTTTGAGAGAAACCTTCCTACTCAGGGACATTTCTGATTCTAGGTTTTCAGTACTGGGCTGGAAAGGACATTAACTAACAAAGCGCATACGTTGTTCGTACGCTCTTCTAGAGAAGAGCAATTTGATTTTACACTGATGCTGCAGTTCATGGGAGCCTTGAGGTTTTAAAATGCAAATATGTAACTTTTCTACAAACCATGTTACTCGTGGGATTAGTGGAAACTCTTCTGTGTGAGGACACGGCCGGGAGATGACCGACCTTGACTTGGTCAGTAATTTCCTTACACATAGTAACACTCCTTTAAATCATTAAATACTCCTTTACATTTTTTGACTGCTTTGTGTAGGAGTGAATCCTTCTTAAAAATCCTTCTTAAAAAGTAAGTTTTTGTTGTTTGTCACTTTGTATAGATCTGCCTTGACTGGGATCTGTTGGGCAGTGAGACTTGCCTGTTGAAATTATGGAGAGCGTGGAGTGTTGATGTTGATCTTGCCCGTGCTTCTGGAGGAGGAGGGCAGCTGTTGCAGCCCTGACAGCTTTTACCAGTGAATATAAGAAGTTAGTTCATAGAAACACTGCTTCTGTGGCATCGTATTTATGATGTGAAAGCACGATTTTGGCAAGACTCACTAGAAACCTAAGTATCCTTCTGTTTGCTAGGTACATTTGACCGAAAACCGATCGATGACCTATCTTTTGACCCCCCCAAATAAGGTCAACAGAGCTACTCAAGTTAGAGTGATTTGTGGCAGCTCCTTTAAATGACTTCTGGGTTCCTTGCAGTTTGTGTTCTCAGAGCCATTGAGTTTTATTTCTCAAGCATGGTGTTAGGGCCATTCCAAAGCTGCTGAGGTTTGCGCTGTAATGAGAAAAATGGAAGGCATCTCCAGTTGTACCATAAATAGCAGAGGGGTGAATAGTGTGAAGAGGAACAACACTCTAAAAATATCCAGAATTATTATAACTGCAGCCATTCTCTGTTTTAAAGGACAAAATATGACTAACACTGTTGTGCTTTATTCCTTGCAAGCAGTTTCTGTAGGCTGATCGTTGCCATGCTGTTGTCCCAGCTTTTTCCCAGGTTGTTTCCAGTTCAGTCATGACTTGAAGTTTACTGGAGCACTTTAAAGAGGGGGGTTTCGTGGCATTAGCATCCGTACTAATAAATGTGTTGGCTGCACTGCAAATAGAATCAAGTTTTGAACCCCAATGGAACCTTTAAGGTTTTTGGGTTTTTGAAGTTATTTTCTTTTTGTATCTGTGAGCTGAGCCAGTTTGCCCATGGCCAAACTGTTGCTGAAGCCACTGCAGAGTGCCTGGGAGAAGGGTCTGCCTGCTCCTCCTGGCAGCCTGTTCAAATAGATGATGTGCCATGTTGAACTGAAGTGCAGGAGGCGTGGAACAGTGTTTTCGTTCCAGAATTTCATCTCTGTTAGCTTAAAATAAGCCTTCAAACTTCATTTTCACTTTGCAAGTGTATAAACTTCACAAGTTCTTAAGAAGTTAGAGAATGTTGATTCTAAATACAGTCAGTTTTAAGAAAAAAAGCCCCAACTATATTTTGGTATCTATATAAAAATCTTTATTTCTAGCAGAGAAACCATGACAAAAAGATTTTAAACCCCACGTGTTTGTACCTGGTTTTCATTTGTTTTTTACACCGCATTAGACTTTACACACTAGTTGTGTATTTGATCTGTGCATGTAGCTCCAGGTTTGGAAATACCCCTCAGCTCATTGAGAGCTATCTTGCCAACCTGTTTTTTAGGGTTCTGTTGAAAATAACTAGTTGGAGAGTTATTTTTTTTTTAACAGGCAGAATTTCTCACAAAGGTAAGGTCATGATTGGAAAAATCTGCCTACTTTCTACTTCTAAATGCAAAGCAATTGCTGTTTAAAAGCATGACACTATGTAATAGTTCTTATTAGTGGAGACTTCTAATACAGAGAAGTGTAGATGAGTAGCTGAGATATCCAGACATTTCCCAAGGCCCTGAACTGCTTAAAGATGAAGGATTTTGTTCTAATGTGAAGGAAAAAAAAAGTTAGAATTGCTGACATAAAATGCATCACATGGTCTTTTTGTAAAGTACTTGGTGTGCAGTAAAATACCTCGACTACTAACATAGGAGATACTGATTTCAGGAAGGAAAGTTCTTCCATATTATGTAAAGTTGCCAGCAAAGAGAGTCAAAGGACTATTGAGAAGGGCATCTTTAAAACCTAAAGCATGCCATCAAGTGCATTTTTCATTGTATCCCTTTGAAAACCATCTTCCATCAGGAATTTTTTTTAAAGCTATTTGAATGGAACTTTAATTCTTTAACTCTTAACTCTTCAATTTAGTTTGGTTCTAATAATGTGTGGGTAGGATCAAAGCAGGGCATGTATAACCACTTCACTTTGTGCTTTTTGACATAATTTCTTCATTAATACAGTCCTGGATTCTTATTAACTACCTGTTTTGTAAACCTTTTTGGCTTAAGATGTACCATGACCTTCCTTTCAATTTTTAAGAAGGCTAACTTCTAGCTGCTTCTGTCTCTTAATTTCCTGGGATAGAATATAAATTGTCTATAGAATATAAATTGTCTATAGAATATAAATTGTCTATAATAACAGACAAATATATTAGATACCTCATCTGAAAACAAGAATATTTAATCAGACCTCTGGTAGTTCTCTTGCCTGTTTTGTCTTGTTTGCCACTTCAGTTACTGTGGTGCTTACTTGTTTTCCTCAGTCACTAACAAGCACACAAATTGAGTTCAGTCCTAAGCCATGTGTTTGTTCAGCTTGCATGCTTATTTTCCTCATGTCAACAAGTTTTTAACTGTTGTTCCACGTGGTAGAAATTAATGTTAACGTAACTGTAATGCCAGTACCTCTTTAGCTGTATGAATTCAACTGTTAATTTTCTGTTTCAGTCAGCAAGCTGGTGATTAACCTGAAATCATTCTGTAATCACACCAAATTTTGGTGAACAGCAGCAGACGTGTTCTCCGAGTACGACTTAAAACAGTCCACGTTCTCCAGTCAGATCTGCATGCTCATTTAATTTCTTTAAAGTAGTTTGCTTTCCATGCTCTTGAGACACAGAACCTCACTAAAAGGCTATCTGGGGACTGGCAAAGCCAGAATTTGTTGCTTTTTTTTTTTTTTGGAAGCAGCAGCACTGTACAATACAGTCGCTTAATAAATTGCAAAGAAACGACTCAAAAAGCCACGCTGTGTTTCTTGTGGCTGCTGCACTGCTATCTGAGTGGGCAGAGTGTTGTTTCTCGTTAAGCAACGAGGAACAGAGCCTCTGGAAGTTATCACTGTCCTCCCCTCTCTGAAGTGACACTGCCCTCAGATACAGCGGATGGAAAGCAGCTGCTCTTTGAGTTTGCCTGCATCATGTACTTCTCGGAATGGTCCATTACAAACGGGAAATATCGAACGTGTACCTTGCTAATTATCTCCCCAAAGTATCTTGTGTACCTGAGACGGGCAAGTCGAAGATAGGAGCTCATGTGTGGAGCTCTTGTTACCCTGATCAGTTGAGAGACAGTGATGCAGATGGGATACTCTTCCTTTTTCTGTGTTCCTGCTCCTCCCTTCTGCTGTTTCACTGGCACGTCAGCAGCAGCAGGATGTCCCCACCGGGATTAGTAGTGTGCTGTGTCTCCAGAAGTTGTGATTTTTATTTTTTGTCAATGTCTTCCTGGTTTTTTTTCTTTTGTGCCCAGTATCACTGTGACTCCTCTCCCCGTTCTTGCTCCTACCAGCTGTGATGATACAAGGATGAGTCTCTTTCACCAGTATTCCCCCAGTAAACACCCCCTGACAGACGGCTTTTCCATTTTCAGCGTGTGACCCCCTTAACGAGCAGCCTCTTTCGGTTATTACTTTTGTACCAGCCCTAACCTGAAAACCTGTGTTTTCCTTTTGTTCTGTTTTAACCAGTTCGGCAATACCTGCTACTGCAACTCAGTCTTACAGGCACTTTATTTTTGTCGTCCATTTCGGGAAAAAGTTTTGGCGTACAAAGTGCAGCCTCGAAAGAAGGAAAGCCTCCTGACATGCCTCTCTGATCTCTTCAACAGTATTGCTACGCAAAAGAAGAAGGTGGGAGTCATCCCACCCAAGAAATTTATTTCCCGATTGAGGAAGGAAAACGGTAAATGAATCGATGAAATGTTTGTGGTGTGAGCTTCACCACCTCTGTAGCCTAGGAGCAGAGATTGTATCAGAACTGTGCTGCCAGCACTCTTTGGGTTGCTGCTAGAAACTGTCGTGGGCTAAAAAGACCTCGTGGGGTTGGTCAAAGTTGAAATCTGAGGAGGCTAAACCACTTTATGTCTGTGGTAGGGTGAGTTCCTTGCAATGAGAACCAGGGCTTATTTCCCAAGGCTGCTTTGTGAGGAAAAGTTCTGTGTGTTGATTTATCATCTCCGCTTGAAATTGAAAAGATAGCAGCCTTGTAGTAGGGGATTTTTACCCCTTGGTGCTGACTTAATGAACTAACAGCCCAAGGCAGCGCAGCTGAATTTCTTTATTCCTCTCCCTCCACAGAAGAAAAAAGAAAACCAACAAAAAAAAACCCCAAACCACCCCCCCCACACACAAAAAAACCAAACCAACAAAACCCCCAAACCAATCACGGTTTTCTTCAGCTCCAAGAAACCCCCAAGCTAAGCTTCCTGTATGTTATTTGTCAGCCTCCTGTTTCTTGCCACCTGAGGAACAGGTGAGAGTAACCCAGCATCCCTTGTGAGAACACCAAGGTGCAGGTCTTCAGAGACTCTCACCGGTGGAACTGTACAACAGGGCAGAGAAAGGGCTTGCTGAAAGCACAGGAACTTGATACAACAAAGTGTCTGCATTTTTATATTCTCCTTGATCTCTTCCTTTCCAGAATTATTTGACAATTATATGCAGCAGGATGCACACGAATTCCTAAACTACCTACTTAACACTATTGCTGACTTACTGCAAGAAGAGAAAAAGCAGGAGAAGCAGAACGGCAAACTCCAGAATGGCAGCATTGAGAGCGAAGAGGGAGACAAGACTGATCTGACGTGGGTCCATGAAATCTTCCAAGGAACACTAACCAATGAAACCAGATGTCTTAACTGTGAGGCTGTACGTTTAAAACAAAACCAAACCTCTTAGATTTTTGCACAGGTTCTGGATCGTTTTCCCTAATACTAAGCATGCTTTTTCATTCATTAGGGTAGATGAAATTGCACTCTCTCTATTAAAATATGGAGCATAGCCTATTTTATGACTGTATCACCTCTATGTTCAAACCAATACTCATTAAGGTATGTTTCTCAGAAAAAGCGTAGTGTTTTTTCTGTTCCTCCTCCCTGTTTCCATCAAGGCAGCCTGCACCTGGTTGATAGAAGCTGCCTTTTTGTCTTCCTGTGATTTCCTGTGTCAGTGATTGATAATTTATGTTGTGTTTCTATATGAGAGTTGCTGACTATTTATTGATTACCTCAATTTCTTGAAGTCTATGCTGCTTGGTGCTGGTCCATAGTCACTTGATTGGAGAGCTAGACAAGTGCCACAGTCTAGAATCAGAAGAACCCCCTCACCTTCAGCCCAGGAGTTTGTAGTCAGCCATATGCCATGTCTGATTTAATAGCTCTAAAAAAAAATGAAAGCCCAGATGGAGAGAGGGGGGAAAAAAAACCCAAAAAGAGGAAAACAAGAAAAAAAAAGAGAAGTGATTACAACTGAAATGACTGATCTTGGCATTTTAAATCTCAAGTTATGGCTGTGTGGCAAATAGGAGCTCTAAAAATGACATTAATAAGATTCTGTCTCAAGCATTTGCGTCTGTTCCGCAAACAGAAGGGTGGTTTTCCTAGCTGAGAACCCATGTAATTGAAAACCCATCTGCCTGTTTCTGCCTTTCCTATAAGTATTTACTGTTAAACTCTGACATGCAGCAGAAAGCTCTGTATCAGTCTACAAAGCAGAGTGGAATACGGTTAAACCTGCTCCAGCTCTGAGAGCTCCCAGTGGTTAAAAACTTGCTTTTCCCAGTGAAGTAAGCAGATGTTTCTTGAAGTCTCAAGGGGGAAACATGTTTTGCAAGAAAGGTTTTTCTTTTTCTTTGTTTGGGTTTTTTCTGTTGTTCTTGTTGGGGTTTTTTTTCTGTGTTTCGTTTTATTTTGTTATGCTTGGGGGTTTTTTATAATGTTCCCCTCTGGATTCTTACAACACATCAGATTACTTCTTCAGTTTTAATTTACCTCAAGAAAGGGCCTCTCTGTGTGTTTACATTCATTTTTTATCACGAAGCTCTCTACTTCCAACGAGGACGTTGCACCATTCCAGCAGTGGCTAAAAGAAATCTGCCTGTTCGAAACAGTTATGAAACATTTCCTCTTATTTTTTTCAAGGTTAGTAGCAAAGATGAGGACTTTCTGGATCTATCGGTTGATGTGGAACAAAATACATCGATTACACACTGTCTAAGGTAAATAATAATATCTGGGAATGGAAATAATACCTGCCCTTGTTCAGATGGACCCGGCTCATTGGCTCTGTTGTGCAACAGTTGTAGGCTTTGACTTCTGGTAAAATATGTTCTGTTTGGGGGGCTCTTCATTTAATCTTTACCATGGATTTTTGAAGCTGGTCGTTTCTTAGTGGTGTTCAGTAGTCAGTGAGTGCAGTGATTTCTCAGTGGTACATAAAATAGATTTTCACTTTCTTTTATGGGGATTTTAATTTGTTGCATCACATAGGCAGGTTTGATCAAAGCTGAACAAGGTATGTCTAGCTTTGTAACGTGGTCTCATTTATTTAATATTCTTACTGCATTTCAGTTGTCTGGTCCTGATGTTTGTGGTCAGGTTTTTTGGGGTTTTGTTTTGTTTGGTTGGTTTTTTTTATCTGATAGAAATTTACTCCATGTATTTGCTAAATCCAAGGCTTAGCAGCTGCTGGGATACTGCAAGTTGCTTATAGCATCAGGCTTTGGAATAACTGATAATGGATGTTTAATTGCTAGGAGCTGAAAGATAATCCAGACTTTGGCTAGTCAGTGTCTAATGGCTGTAGGTCTGAACATTTGCCACCAAAGAAGACGTGGAGTAGCTACCTCTGGAAAGAAACCAGAGTCACCTTATTGCTGTTTATTACCTATCGTGTTTGATTCCTGCCTCAAGTAGGCAGTTAATACTTGAAAGTGTAATTTCCAGATTTTTCCAACTAAACACTGATCCCTCATCCCAGGACTGGGATAGATACACCTAAAATGTGTTTGGGAGGTCTGAGCGATATGAATAAGAGGGAATTGAATCTTCTGGTTGGGTTTCTTTCAGCATTCTTAGCCGTAGCTTTAAACTGGATGGTGTGATTGAATATCCCCACTTACCTGACTTTCCCTTCGTTTCCACAGGGGCTTTAGTAACACTGAAACTCTATGCAGTGAATATAAATACTATTGTGAGCAGTGCCGCAGTAAACAGGAAGCACAGAAGAGGTAAGGTCCAAACATTCAGGCTGATGTAAATGTTCTCTTAAAACGGGCAGCTGCTGGAAAAAATACACCTTGGGAATTCAGTAGAAAGAAAACATGAGACTGTTCAGGCCTGTGCTTGATGGGAAAGGGAGTAAAGAAAAAGGGAGAGACCACGTAGCTTTGTGGCAATCTTACCAGAGAGAAATGAAGAGATTCATTTTGTATTCCTCCCAGAAGAGGTTCTATCTGCTGCTTCCAGACATTCCTATTTTCCCCAGTTAGCATTAAGCAGCTTAAAGCCACTGCAAACCATCCCCTCTGCTTTCACCATGAGTACTGTATACAAAAATCTCATTTCTCGCCTCATCCTTGGTCACGGCCAGAGCAGCAAGACAGATTTATTCCATCTCTTTCTTCCTAGTGATGTGATGAAAAATTAACGTTTTCAGCATAGGCAGTTGTCCTGCATTCAGATGTTGGTTGTGGAGTTAATCCTTCTGCACAAATATTCCCTGTTCTCACTGGAATGTACACGAGGAAAGCAAAACCTTCAACATTTTAAGAAACTTCTTTGTATTGAAACCGTTCTTGGGGAAAAAAAGCTTTGTTTTAGGTGATCTGCTAATACCTTGTTCTTTGTTTAACCTATGTTGTTTTTTTTTTCTTCTGTGGCTCAGAATGAGAGTGAAAAAGTTGCCCATGATTCTAGCTCTGCACTTAAAAAGGTTCAAATACATGGACCAGCTGCACCGATACACCAAACTCTCCTACCGTGTAGTCTTTCCCTTGGAGCTCCGGCTCTTCAACACTTCAGGAGATGCTACAAATCCTGACAGAATGTATGACCTTGTCGCTGTAGTTGTTCACTGTGGCAGGTAGGTTGGGTTTGGCCTTTCTGGAGCTTAAAAACCTTTCACTTGGAATTTAGAAGGAGCCTGTCATCTCTGTAGTGGTTGACGACGACAGAGGAGCGTGCTAAGCCATGTGAGAGCTCTTTGTCCCAAAGTAATTTATTTTATATTTAATTAAACAGTGTTTCAGACCCTTTTTTCCTACATTTTAGCTGGATTAAATTTTGCTTTCCGAGTACACAGCCAAAGGTTTGCCCTTTTACCAGCTTTCAAATATGGTGGCAATTCGTTGAGCTGTAACAAAGTAAGCAAAGTCTTTAAATGCAAAGACAAACCACCCTTAATCCTACTTTCCAGGAAAGCTAAAGGAAATAATAACAAATCTTGGAAAAGCACTTGGTAAAATAGGATTCAGTTACAGTTCTCCTTTTGCTACCTGCTAAACCATTGAAGGTTGGGGTTTTTTAGAAGCTGGTGACACCGCGTGGAGTAAACTGGGTACTGCTGACTGAAAAATAAATATTCACTGATTTTGTTGTAGAACCTTTAATTCAGTTCTTAAAAGCAGAGGGAAAAAAAAAATTGTAATCACATCTTGGAAAAAAAGCAAAGGAAGGCAAAAAATTAATACAACTGCAAGTGTGAGTTTTAAAGTAATAAATTATTCCAGCATGTGAATGTTTTGCAGAGCCAGAAAATACAATCAACATGCCAGTATTCCATAGATTTAACAGAAAGAAACTACATAGACTTCGAGGTTATTTCTGATGTGGCACAAGTTGTGCTATCTTTAATTTCTTTTTATCATTTTAAGATCTCATCCTATGTGTTTATTTAATGGTTTTTTTGCTATACCTATAGCTACATTTGCATGTTTTAGTGGTGCTGGGGGTTAATACTTCGGATGTATTCAGTGGCTTGGCTTTTTCTTCTCAAACCTGCTGTCTTCTGTGGGGTTTCCAAGAGTTGTGGTTTCAGTTCTTACTGGGAACTTAGCAAAGGCTTCAGATAAACAATATATTCTAAATATTTGAGTTCTCGGAGCTTGTTTTAAATATTTGCCTTTATAGTTTTACTTTTCATTCAGTTGCTCTAAACAAAGCAGTTTCATTCTGTGACAGGTAATGCATTTAAGTGTATCAATAATTCTGGAGGGACTCAAGAAGTACTTTCTTTTGCCTAAAGCTGATATGATCTAGGTTGGTTTAAAGCCTTATGTAGATACTAAGATAAAAGTAAAGCCAAGCAGTCGGAATTTTACTTTTTTTTTCCACTGTGTCCCTGGACTGTTCTCTCAGAATTTGAGGTTAGTAGGGTGATAGGTTGTAATTTTCCATCCATGCAGTTTATTCTCTCAAACAGCTGCCTTTTTAGGGCAGTCTCCCTGCCTTTACTCTGCAGACCCACCTGCCATTGAGTTGGGTCAATGTGTTGTCCCTTTTGTTCAAGGTGAGTGTTTGGGGTGTAGGTGATAGAATGGGACTGGGAAACTGCCACCAGAAAAGTGGGAACAGCAGGCAGATGCAGAAAACCTGTCTGCAGTCAGCCATAGGCTAAACCAGACCAACAATTAAAAACATGTAACAGAATCTCAGCACAGCAGAGGTTGGCAGGGCCCTCTGGAGATGCTCTGGTGCCACCCTCTGCTCCATCCAGCAGGGGCACCCAGAGCAGGGGCCCAGCAGCGCAGGGTCCAGCCGGGGTGGGAATCTCTCCAGAGAAGGAGACTCCACAGCCTCTCTGGGCAGCCTGGCACAGGCTCCCACACCCTCACACCAAACAACTTTCTCCTCCTGCTCAGATGGAAACTCCTGGGTTCCAGTTTGTGCCCATTGCCCCTTGTCCTGTCGCTGGGCACCCCTGACAAGAGTCTGGCCCCATCCTCTTGCCCCCTGCCCTTTAGATGCTGGTTATCATTGCTCAGCTCCCCTCTCAGTCCTCTCTTGTCCAGCTGCACAGCCCCAGGGCTCTCAGCCTTTCTTTTCAGTCTTTCCTGTCTCCTGTGCAAATAAAATGTTTCAGACAGTTATTAGAATTTTTGAACAGTGGTCAAGATCCTCACCAGTGGTGAATGCAACAAAACAGGGATTGAAGTAACGGGCTTTTCATTTTGTGTTTTGAAATACATGACTGACTACACGGAACACGTACAGAATAGTGTATTTGGAATATAGTGCATTTAGCAAGTAGCAAAGAGAGAAATTTTAATTCAAGCAATTTGGCAAAGTCTAAGAGCTCAGACAATGTGATGAGTAGTACTAGACAACATTAAGAGCTGGGAAGTCTAACCCTGCCAGTAACAGCTAGCATCGTGTGGGAGAGCAGTGGTCCTGCCTTTGTGGGCACAAAAGTAATAAGTCTTCAATCCTTTTTTTGGGGTTTTTTTTTTTGTTGGCAGTGGTCCAAATCGTGGACATTACATCACCATTGTGAAGAGCCATGGCTTTTGGTTGCTGTTTGATGATGACATTGTAGAGGTAAGTATGCTCTAACGTGGTGAACCCAAGTGTAGACAGCCCAGAGATGTTTGGGCTATTTGCAGTAATGTTTAAACAATCTCCTCCAGCAAATTCTTCCTTAACTTTTCTTCTACCATCTGTAAAGACCTAATACCCAAAATATTTATATAGCCATGTATTTCACATAATTATTAAGCAAATATCAAACAGTCAGACAAATGCCACAGTAGAAGTGGCTGCTGTAAAGGTGAAAAGGAAGAGTTTGCCTCTGAGATCTCCCAGGCGGGGTTTAGGCCTGATGCTCAGTGTCTGACTAGGTAGCAAAACCCTTGCCTATGTTGAAATAAAGATGATGTAGTGCATTCTCCAGTTTCTTTAAGTCTTTGCTTAGCTTTGTGCATCGGGAGCGACTTCCTGGTGATTTGGATGCCTTGTTTGCCCATGAAGGTTTGCCTTTCTCCCATTATTATATTTCAAAGCTCATTCTCCTGTTGCTGTCATGGATACAGTACATAATTGTGTCAGCTAATTTTGGTAACGGTGTTCACTTCAGTATTTTTTCAGTGCAAGTATTCGCTGCCTTTGCCAGCCACAAGATGAACTTTACATTTACAAAGTCCAATATGAAACAACCCTCTTGGTGTTCTACGTTCACTTTCTCTCAGTCCCTTCTGTGTTGTACCTTAGCTTCTAGATCAAAACCAGGGTTTCTTTTCATCTGCAAACACTCTTGGCACTCCCACAGGTGTGCCATGACACAGGTTTTAAATGTGCACTGTCTGTTATTGCACAATAAATCCAGGGAGCTGTCACAAGCAAGCTAGAATGTAGTTCCTCTCCCCCAGAGGGGTGCTTTTTCTTTCCCTTAAGTTGCTTTTCTAACTTTAATTGTTACTCTCTTTTTTTTTTTTTTTGAGTTCAAGTTCTCTTACAGAATTTGTCTAAAAAGGCTGTAAAAATAAAGCTCTTTGATCTGAATTTTCAGAGCCAGAAGGTTTAAGATTCCATTTCCCTCTAAAAGTTTCTCCCTGGCTGGAGATTGGTTGTGTTGGTGAAATTTAGGCTTTTGGGTTCTTTTTTTCCTACTGGTGGAGGGCATGAAAAATTGCTCGGGAGAGCTTTGCACGACTCTTGAGATCGTTGGCCCTTTCTGCTGAACACTTTGAAGAGAGAAGCATAAGGATTCCCACTGGGTTTGTCCCAGGGGATCTTCACTGACTATCCATCCTAGCTGCTCCTGCCTTCTAAGGGTATGAGGGACACAAAGCTTTCTTCTCACCTCTTTCTGTCTGGAAGCACCACCCCTTTCTCTTTCCTTAGCCTTCTAGAACTCACCTGCATTTCTGGCAATTCCATGATCAAAGAGAATGGGATAGTGATTGGGGTAGTGATGGCTGCTTGTCCTCTCCTGATGCTGGAGGAAGTAGCTGCAGCTTTACTCATCTGTTCTCTCTCCCTGCTTAGTCATCAGCTCTGGAGGTTTAGTTCTTTACGAGTGCTGCAGGCCAGCCACTGCAAAAGCAAAGAAAAGCCACAACTGCTTTTGTCAGTTCCATCTGCTGCCTAAAGAGGTTTAAATACCTGCCCCAAACTTGCCCAAACTGCTGGTGGTTGGCCATAAGGTGACACTGCAGGGACTCTATTGCTGTGTGTGACATGACAGAGGTTGTCCTCAAAAATGGAGTGGAAAACGAAACCCCAAAGCCCCTGAAACATGAATGCTGCACGAGTTTCTGGGGCTAGGGCTGACCACAGGAGCCTTCTGGCCTTCAGAGAACTTAAGAACTGTGCACAACAAAACAGGTTATTAGTCAACAGGCTTCAGAAGGTGAGTCCTGTATACAGATCCTGTGACTGAAAGAGACCACAGGAGAAAGCTTTCTGCCCTTAAATACAGTTACAGGGCTGTGTTGCATTTTTGGCAGGTGACACCAGCTAATAGCTCCGAACTGTCAGTAGGAAGTAGTTTATCATTGTTACCCACTAAATGTCAGGAGCGGTGAAGTCATATTTATTTATCTATTTGGGTTTAGTTGGAAGGCCAACTTTCAATTAAATTGTAGCTAGATGATCATCAAACATGCTACAGCATATGTGAAAAGCAACTGCATCAAATCCAGGAGGCAGATCAGTCCAAACGGGAAACTGCGCCAAGCGGTTTAATTAAGAAACCGGAGTAAATGATCTCTGGCTAATTTGACGTGTTGTCATTAGAGCTGCTCAGTGATACATCACAGTGATGGTGTTTATCTGAAACAGAGGGGATAGTGTCCATCCAGGGAGTCCTCCAGATTGAGGGAAGGAGGGGAATGATTAGCTGTCTTTGCTTAAATATTCTTCCAGAGATTTGAATGCTGTGGCTGGCATGCAAGGAGAGGATTTGGTTTGGGGAACCAGAATAGCTGTCTAGAAATAAAGAATATTTAAGCTTGGTTAACTGGACGAATCATCCTAATACCAGCTGAGGCTGCAGGATGCTAGAAGTAGTTGTGAAACCATCAACTGGTTGTTACTCTAAAACTGCATCTGGGTAAAACTGTGCTGTCCACAATATGTGGTCAGCTAAGCATGGGAAGGATTGAGCCTATATAATCCTCTTCCAGTTCCACTGGGTTTTTTTTTTTTTCTGTGGGTAGTGAAATTAAAGAAGGAAGTTGGTTTTGCTGTAATAAAACTAAAAATATCTATAGGGTGAATTAATCTGTATCGAATGTTGGAGTTGCATTCGAAATGAGTAGTGGAAATAGACTTGATTGCATGGCAAGTTAGTTGGCACTTAAAATAAACCACGTTTGAGTTGTCTGCTAAATATATTGCAAGGCCTGAAGAACGTTCTTTTGCCATTTTTCTGCTAAAATGTTTATCTAGCAGCTTGTAGTAGACGTTATGTTAATAAATTGTGTGAAAATGCAAAAGCCCTCAGCACAGTATTTCAGCTTCTCTCAAGTCCTTGAATGAAGAAGAGAATAAAACAAGACATCTGTCTGGGGCTTCCCCCCCAATGGTTTGGGTTTTGAGGTTTTTTTTGTTTCCCCTTTAACAGAAAGCATTTAACAAAACTATTCTGAACATTTCTTTGCTTCCTCAACTTTGTTCTTTGGGGAATAAAAGGAAACTTGAGGCTAGTGTCTCTTTGGTCCTCCCCAACGAATTCAAGCTGCTACTAATATGGCAAATAATTTATTTCTCTTCAAACACAAAACTGGTGGTAATATTCCTGTAGGCACTGTATCAACAAATCCTAAGGAAGGGAAGCTCTTGTAAAACCAGATTGTCATACTGAGGTGAGATCCACAGGTTTCCTGGTGTTGTTACCAGTAACACTTGCAGGACTTTTCTGCGGAAGAGAGTCACAAGAACTTTTAACACTGGGTGTTACTTTAGCTGAAGGTTACATCTGCTCAGGTTGGCCCTTTTGTACTTCCAGAAATCTTCTCTGCTGGCCAGCAGCTGCTTTTTTAATTTACATCACAAACCTATAATCAGGAAAGGCAACACCAGCCTGAATGAGAAAGCAAATAGAAAACCATCCTGCACTCTTTCAAGGATACATTTTCATGGATCCCTTGTTTGGTTTTTTTTTTATAGTCCAGCTTGAGAGAGGTCTGTTATTTCATCTTGATTTCCCTTTTTTTCAATAGCAAATAAGATATTAAGTGGAAAGAATGTTTTGTTGTATTTGGTTGAATTCAATTATACCACGGTATCGCTGTGTGGATATCGTCTGGCTTTCCAGCATCGCCTCCAAGAACTGCAAACAACGCTTTGTCTGGGAAGGGGATTCTCAGGGTGGGTGTTTTGACTGAGGCTAATTATAATTCTCCTTAATTTTCAGAAAATTGATGCCCAGGCCATTGAAGAATTCTATGGGTTAACATCAGACATTTCCAAAAACTCAGAATCTGGATATATCCTCTTCTACCAGTCAAGAGACTAAGACAAAAGCTACGTAGATACAAATAAAAGAAAAAAAAATTAAAATAAAATAAAAGGGATCAAGAAATGCCCAAATGGAACATATTTGTGACAGCAGAAGCAGTTCCTCATTGATGCTGTAGGACCAGGACAGAGCCAGCAGGGCCGATGGAGGTTTCTCCTGCCACTGCGTGGAGGATCAGCGCTGACTGCCGTAACGAGAAGAGCTTTTGTTCCAGTTTTCTTTCTGGGCTTTTTTTACGTGCTATCTTCCAAAATCTGTGTTACCTCTACTTGAAACCTGGCTGCTTATTTGTTCACAAACTGAAGAAGAGATTTAAAAGTAGCATTGTAGAATTTTTACCATTTAATGTTGGCCTGAGGCTATACCTTGGTTTCTACCATCGTCGTTTTTCTGTATTTTAGCAGAATGATTTCCATATTCAGTGTCAGCTGAAGGCATATTTTAGGATATGAGCAGCAGCTGGTTGCTGGATATTTTTGGTGACTCAGACTTGAGAAGCAGTACAAAGCTAAGACGTCTTGGAAATGTCAAGTCTGTAATTTTTATAAAAAAAAAAACAAAAACAAAAACAAAAAAAAAATCAACCAAAAAAAAAAAGACAACAAACCACAAAACCCAGACAAAGACCTCTCTGCAGCATTGTGAATTTCCCCGTTCTGCATTATCTTGGGTTCAAATAACACTAACAGCCCTGCTTCTCTTTACATTTTTATTTTTCCTTTCCTGTTCCTTCTTCAGAAGGTTCAGAACTTTATCCATATCCGGGGAGGGGTGAGTTTTTTTTTCCTTTTGAAGCAGAAGTTTTGCCTCGAAGCCACATTGCTGCAGGTTTAAGGGGAGCAGAGAAGCAGTTACCTTCTGAAGAACGTGTCTGGCAACCAGTTGCTGTAGCAGGTGCAAAGTTACAGCATTTCTTGGAGCTCTTGTGTAAACCAAAAGTGCCCTCCTTCTGAAACGGGATCTGTTCCGCATTTCATTCGCCACGCAGTGAACTGCTGCAACGAGAGTTTCCAGTCGATGCTCACACAGAAACAGCACCAACTGGGAAGGGTTAACCAAGGGAAGCATCACTGAGCTAACTAATCAAGTTGTTCTTTAGCCTTCAAGGGAAGGAATGTAGAAGAAGGAAAAGCAACCAACCCAGAGACCTCCTCGCTAAGTGTTCCTCCTCATCTCTTGTATCGATCTGGGAATCATGACCCACCTCCCTAAAGATGCTTCTGATTGTTTTACCTCTATAGGCCTTGCTTAACAGGGGAAATTGTTAGTCTTTTGAAGACTGAAGTGAAGTAATGATCCGTTACACGTGTATATATTGAAATCTCAAGGGATAACGAGAAAGAAAAGACTAAGGAAGTTTGTAAGAAGTCTCAGAAAATCTTCTGTAATATTTCTTTTCGAGAAGTCCTGTCGCCGTGCCAAAGCTTCTCCCAGCTGGCTCAAAGCTACCCGTGCAAACGAGCATTTTCCTGTCTTCACCTCGTTAGGTACCACGAGAGCTGTCCTCCCTGTTCAGGGTATGTACCAGTGACCATTCTTCTCGAGGACATTTAACTTATGCAATTCTGTGGCTTCTACAGGACATAAAATATCTTACCAAAATATCGTCCTCAGGAAAACCAACCTTTCACAGCCGGTTCCTCGCGGTGGCTTTACCTACCCGTTGCTTCTCATCACGACCACAACCATCACCTAAGCAATTAATTCCTCTCTTCAGAACACAAACTAATCATTGCCATGGTATTCCAGATGGGTACAGGTTCCATTCTCCCGGCACATCTCCTCTTCCAGAACATAACATAAGGACGTTGGGGTTTTTTTTTTGTTTGTTTTGCTTTTTTGGGGTTTTTTTTTCTAATTATTTTTTATTATACAGAGTACTGTCCTTTTAAGAGACACGTTCCATAACAGCATCTTGTTCCTATTGTGTGGAAATTGTTCCGGGCTGAGAGTCTTCTCCCCTCGTGAGTCCTCTCCTGGTGTCGCCACCAGAAGAGCTGGCATCACTTGCAAATGAGAAATGAAAGAGAGAGCACTGAGTTAAAAACTATCAAAAGCATAAACACAGAAATGAACGTAGCACGCTAGACATGTATTTTGTATATCTGGTGATACATTTTTACAAATGAAATACCTGACTGAGAGAGAATATTGAAAGAATATATACTATAGATTAAAACCTGTTAAAAGTGCACTTTTGCTACAGATTTATAAGGAGACTAAAAGGAATTAAATTGGAAGAGAAGGGTGTGATGTTGCTTCTGTATAATAAATGACCCCACCTGTCTCCAATAAAGGTCATGTATGATCAAATGCACCAAAACGGCCCACATCTTCCTTGAATTTCACTCCCCTGCCTTTCCCCGTGACTTCCTTTTTTTCCTTCTCCTCCTCTCCCCCCTTGCTGTCGGGCTCCCTAAGACTTTGTCACAAATATCATCTGACTGATCTGGAACAGAGACATTGTAAAGCAAAAATAGTAGCGCATCCTTGGAGCTCTTTGGGTTCGGCGTGGGCCAGGTGTTCGTGGTTCACCCGAGGTCACTTTTATGTGGGGGGAAAAGGGGCTTGAAAGGCTGCTCCTGTGAGCAGGAATCCACGGGGCTAGGTCAGAACGCAAGAGAAGATTGTAGATGAGATTGGAAAGGGACAGCTGCTCGGTACAAACACCTTTGAAATCCAAAATGCTGCCTGTCCTTGTCCTGCTGGGTCACACGTTAGCAATAAATACATGGAGCTAATTTTAACTCCAGCAAACGTGATTTGGACTTCCAGTTGCTTTAGGAAGAGCTTCACCCACACTTCATCTCGTTGAGGGCAAACAACTCAGAACCCAAAGCAGCGTGAGTTTAGCTTCGAGTACCAGCAAGGCAGGATTGATATTAGGATTTGAGGGCTGGTCTTGGCACTTCAGGTCTTCTCCAGCGCTGGAGCAAGGGTGCAGGTTACTCCATGGTTACTACTCATCTCTGCTAAGCAGCAGCTGGAGCAAAGTGCACGTGGTGATGCTGGTTTGCTTTGAATTTAGCAGATCCTCCAGCTTGTGCGTGGAGAGGCTCTGCCCTAAAGACTTCAGCCA